>JBBBDQ010001794.1:867500-1467500 GCA_037127315.1 Ascarosepion bandense
TTGGAAATAATATACAATAGGCAGATATTATAGCTAACAGCCGTCTCATAAAACTTTGCACGAAATAATTCAAATGTTTTTAGTAAATCTTCAAAGAAAAAAAAATAATAGCGCGTAGAAAACGGTTCCGTGGAGCAGATTTTCAAGTAGATTTTGAACACGTAAATTTTAAATCGTAGAGTTTCACGGCAACAGAATTTTAACATTATATAACGTAATTATCATTTATAACGTCATCAAACGGATATTTGTCTCTGTTTTATCTTTAAAAGAATTTATACATATCTTTGTTCACATTTAAATGAAAGTTATTAATTACTTAACGATTGATTTGAAATGTGCTATCATGGAGCGGATTTGCCGTTGTTCTGGGTGTGACCTTGGTTTAGTGGAAAGAGCTTCGTATGCCTTTTACCATCGTCCTCATATGCGCCTTTTTGGGGGATTATGTCGCCTAGCTGGCGGCTCGCATTGCTCCTGAGTAGTTCGTGTTCATCGATCTCACAAACGCGTGTGAAAATGTTTCATTCCCGAATTCTGAAGTTAAATGGGCAGTATTTCTCAGGTTGCTAGCCTTAACAAGAATGGTAATCTGAAGTTCGAGAATGGAAGTAATCTTGCTTATAAACGTTATTCTCATCAGGATCTAATTAGATTATTCAAGATGAAGTTCATATCTGACACAAAGCGTTTGATAACGACAGATTTCAGCAAAAGGTAGGAAAATGTATCGTGCCTGTTTCGTGTGAATGGAGCTAGCCTTGATTTCATTATTTAAATCTCCTTTCGCACAACGTGGCGGTTTCCTATGAACCCTCTCCTGTTTAAGATAGATGCTTTTTTTTAACTATTTATGTGAATAATTGTTTTTCCTTGCCGGGAGCAAAGTTGTTTTTATACACGCAACTAACTCTTTTTTTTTACTTGTTTCAATGTCAATAACATTCTTCTAAAATTAAGTACCGAAAAAATCGCCTACTAATTTCTGCAAGGACTTTTCTGTAAAGAAAGTAAATAGGCCCAAATTTTCTTCCTACGCCTAAAATTCCTCTGCAGCGAATGGTTCTCACTAAGCCGGTAATGGCTGACAAAAAGAGTGAGAAGAAGTTCGATTTTTCTGGTCGTTAACATAAAAAAAAAGGTCACTTTATTCAATATTTAATTATTGATTGGAGTTCAGCATATACATTTGCACGGAAGTAAGACTATTTCGGAAAAATTTGAAGGGATATTAGCATTAAAACGAAACGAAAATTTACCCATTTTTTTTTTTTTTTTTTTTACATATTTTGTTTTTGTTTGAAAAAAACCATTTTTTTATATATATTTCGTTGTTTAAATTTTATATTTAATTTTTCGGTTTTTTTTTGTTTGTTTTGGGGTTTTTTTGGGGTTTTTTCGCGTTTGACACCAGTGATTTGATTTCTGTGACGGAATCTATCAACCATCTTAGATATTAGCAGAATCTTAGGTTAAAATCTAGGTTCGGATTTATCTATTTCTTAGATCAGCTTTGGTACAGGGTATAATTAGAAATGAGATTAAAGTGTTGATTAACCTTGGTGATATAGCAATTGTGAGTACAATCCCTCGGTCGGTTAGTACAAAGTAAAAATCGGCCTTACAATGTCTTAATTTCTGCTGAATTTGCGTCTTTATTTTGCAATCTTCGCATAGGCGGGTTTCGTTTACACTTTCTTCATTGGGACGTGCTCTCAGCACCTTGCCATATAACCGGCATTTTCTCAAACAAAATAGACGTACAATATATATTAAACTGTATTATAAAGGATATTTATCGGTTTAACGGCATATCAAAATCTTATGGGATCGTTTCATACCCAAAATTTAATTTTCTTGGGAACTTTTAATAAATATACATTATGTTATTCCGCTTTCACAATTGAATACATGGTAGATGATACTCACAATTTGTGCATATAGTTGTGTGTGTGTGTAGACCTAATTACTAGGGGTGGTGATATGTGTGTTTTATGTTATAATTTATATTTTGGAATACACATGGGTGATGAAATTAAAGGCTATTATATGGATTTATATCATGAAATTGTTATTTCATTTTGGTTTGCTTACTGAATTTGTTTAGCGGCATATCAACCTCAATATATATTTAATGCCAAAAACTACATATTCTGAACACAATTTTATGGCTTCAACTACAAATACAATGTGCAGCTGATGATTTTGCTATAAAATGTATTGTTGAGAATTCTACTATAAAAAGTATTGCTCGTCATTTTGCTTTGAAAGTCAATTGTTGGTAATTGTACTATAGATATGTGTTGTTGGAAATCCATCAAGATAATTTCGAAGAACCCTTGCGTGGCAGACTTTGAGAGGAATCAGTCTGTATGCTTAGCTATGGCGCCCTCCTAAGTAGGCCAAGCATAAAAATAAATGCCATAGATGACCCACATATAAATACAGAAAAAGAAGCAACAGCATGATTTCGGCAGCAAGAACAGTATTAAGTAGAGAATAAACACCTGATGATGGCCGAAGACTAAAACGTTGTGATAATAACAACACTGATAAGAACATTAATATGCAATAATAAGAAATCCTCGTCCCGGTAATACAGACAGTCAGTAGTTCGGCATAAGCACCTAATTTGAATATCAAAATAAACGAAATTGAAATTTTAAAAAATTCGACATTACGATGTTTGCTCTCTGTTTATTTCACAAAACCAAAAACGACCATGACCGCTTCGTGATATATGAGAATATATCCCAATTCGGGATGGAAACAGATGACTGGTCAAAGATGAGACAACTAAAAATCACCCCAAATCAAAATGTATTCAAAGATGGTTTCATTTATTGCTTGTGAGTCGACAAGGTGGGTGTTGATGTAGTCCTTGCATCTTTTGTACTGATCAACGACAGCTCTATCGCTTCACTCCAGTTAAATGGGAAAAACACATCGCAGCATGTGACTGATCGTCTTTTCTTTACACACCTAACGTAAACGACTGGAGGAAAGGAGACTGCTAGTTGCCGCACAGGAAAGGGGAAATGTAATGCAGAATGGATGCGACATCTCAAATGACCAAAATCCGGCTGGTAGGGACAAAGACTTGGACCTGAGAAAGTCGCCAGTCTCGGCTTTCTTGAAAGCCACTCCGATGAAAACGAAGAACAAAGAAAATCCTGAGACCATATATGCTAATATAAGCGACTGTATAGTAACCTAACATACATATCAAGCAAAAGACCGCTAAAATGAAAAATGTCATCAACGTACTTTTCTTCATTCTTCCCATGAGTTTTGGGCAAAGAAACGATTTTGGACATTAACTAAACCGTGTTAAACAAATATTAGGAAAAACACTTGATGTAAAGTGACAACGAAGCATATGTGGTGATACGGACCGAGCAAAAGCGATGGACCGGATGTTTGCTCTCTCACGACAAAAAAGCAAATGACCAAACGTCGTCGCTGCGTATCCGGGTTAGCGCAGATGTTCCGGTTGAAAAATAAAAATTAATCAAATATCAAATTTCCATTTAGCTAGCCTACGCGAATTTTATTTACCAGCCAATGGGAAGCCCAGAATCAAATACAAGTGTGAAATTCCAAACGAGCTGCTTTTGATCCAAAAAGCCGATATAAAAAGCCGCGACAGAAAGCACCCAGCAGACAGATACCAAGGAGAGATTGTAATCAATATCCCCTTGACTTAAGTCAAGCGGCTACTATGTTCACTTCGCTCCCTTCACCTCTCCTTACCTTCTTCCCTGTCTCAAAACTACTTACTGACCTAAGGAGCGACTACATCAAAGACATTCCTCAATTAAACGCTCCCCAAATTCCTAAGCCTTAAATCTCTTTCAGCTTATTCTTTGCCATGAACATTTTAACCTTCGTTGGACCTATATTCAAGTATTGTTTTAATTATAAAACATTATTTGATATGTGCTTGTATAAAAATGGTATTTTCTACTGAAATTGCTTTTCTTGATTTTAATCATTTTATGATTTAGAGTGGGCTATCTACCACGAAGACAAATTCCGTTAACCTGCAACGGTATACAATTACCCTTCACTAGAATTCTAACGGAATCCCACTACAAACGGTAAAATAATAGATAAGCAACCCGCTATAAGCAATCAACTTTGAATTGAACGTCAGATTTCTTAGGAAATTGTTAATAATATTTTTAATATTAATAATAATAATAATAATAATAATAATAATAATAATAATAATAATAATAATAATACAGTTTCATGTGGAAAAAAGGTTTTCAAACCAGGGTGACGGTATATATAATCCGGGTATATTCCAAAGGAGACGAACTCGAGAGAACTCAATGTTAAATTCATTTATTTAACAGAGTAATATTTTATAACGGATTTCTAATTATTAGTTTGGATAATACATATTTCGCCGCTATGGTGTCCTTGGCGTGGCTCTTCAGTCCCAAAAAAAATATATGTATGTATGTATAATATATATATAAACACTCAACAGACATATATATATATATATATATATATATATATATATATATATATATGTCTGTAGAGTGTTTATACATATATTATACATACATACATACATATTTCGAGTGTTTATATATATGATACACAAAGAAAGAGACAGACAGACTGACTGAGTCGTAGACAAAAACAGAGAACTGTACACTGGGAAGAGAAACCTATTTTGATATCCTGTGAAGAGCAGAGCCATACTAATTCGCTCATTATACATTAATCATCATCACCAACAATTTCAAAGTCGATTTCCATTTTGACTAAAAGGACTGAGAATTAGCAAAATCTTTTATATGAATGTTTTTGTTCAACTATTTCACTTTTTCAAGTATCCATTTTTATCTTCTCTCTGGAGATATTTGTTCTTTATTCGTTGTTCATTGTTTATTGTTGCAGTTTTTGTTTCAATAAAACTATTTCATTTAATTACTAGCAGTATAGCCCGGCGTTGCTCGGGTGTAATGAAAGCTTTAAAACTAATCCATGGTCCTGGAGACTCAGCCTAAAGAATATTTGTGTGAAGTTTGGTGAGAATCGGATAAAAATTGTGGATTTGTATAAAGGACATACAGACAGATAAACAGACACACACACTAACATCTTGCTTTATATATATATATATTATCGATTTTCTGCACTATTGTAAGAACTGCAAACTTGAAACTTCTGAGTATCGTTTCTTATGTCTTTGTCTATGAGTGTATCAAATTTGATTAAAATCGGACCACTCCTTCTATAACCCGATTTTTTCGATTATCGATTTTCGATATTTATCAGGGGTACCTCGACACAAAATCTAGCTAAGAACATTCGCAGACGCTTATAGTACAACTGTGTAAATTCTCAAGAAAATCGTTTCAGCAGTTTCGGAGTCTATAAGTAACGGATGCACACACACACACACACACACACACACACACACACACACACACACACACACACACACAAAGTTCCATTTATGAATAAGTTTAGATTAGATTTCATTATTATCATCCAGAGTTAATTATACCTTTATATCCTCTCATTCATTAATCATATGTGTTGTTGTTTTTTTCAAGTAACAAAAGTGAGTGTTGATTAAAATGTATATATTTTGTTAAATCTTAATTTAAAGATTTTTTATTAAAAGAAATTAAGACAAAAAGAAATTAAGACAAAAAGAAGTAGAAAGAATAAGATATAATCTACATGTTCGTCTTTTCTGATGCAAAGAATTTTGAACTACCGAGGAATACTTCTATTGTGATTATAAACAACTTGAATCTGTGTCTTGATTTCAGACAGAGATAGCTACATCATTTTATCGCATCATAAACCTGAAGGCGGTAAATACGAAACATATATATCAGCAGAATTTTTTATTAAAAATTTACTTACTGAACACATTAAAATCTACATTCATTTTTTAAAAAATAGATCGCATAATTTTGGTAATCTGCTCAAACAAGGCAGTGAAGCCGGTAATTTGCAAAGTGTGAGAGAATATGGAGAAAAAAAGCATTATTAAGATGAGTAACTCTTTTTTTTATTTTTTTATTTTTTTATTTTGTAACCCCGACATTAAACGGATTTTATTTGAATTTGTTGAATCTGGTAAATATCGCTGTTACATCTGTATTTAGTTTATAAAAATCAAAAGCAGTCCATTAAACGACTGATTGTAGTGGAAAACGATTACTGGAAAGTAAAACATTATGTATATATTCAGATCAACTGACGTAACTGAGATAATCTGTTTAAAGGGAATTACATTCATTTTGGGAGAAATTCGAAAGTAATCCCTTCTATTTATTTTGCAGATCCAGGGAATAAGTACATCGACACCATTTATTAGTAGAGCCAGTTGTTAACTATACACCATTTTCCTATATATAACTATAAGATTTACATTTTCAGCAAATATTAACAAGATTTGCAGACCGAAAAAAAATTACTTCGGATCTTTCATTTATTAACCTTTCTCCTTCTGGCAATAATATTATGACTAACTTCACTTGTAACCCTATTTCCACGTGAAAAAAAAAATATGCTTCTTGGTTTAATACAACGGAGTGAAGGAAATTATTACTAGTGGTATTGTTGATTGTGCAGTTTATTGTAATTCGCGATATGAGCTTTGCTTTAAAAAATAATTAAAACTTATGTACTTGTAAAATTCGAAAGATAGAGAAATTAGCTGGAAATATAGGGAAAAAAAAAATTTTCCCATTGTGTTCGGAAGTGAAGTTTTGCCCGGTAAAAATGGAAAACGACGATAATCAAAACAAGTTGTCAAAAATTTTTGATGAGGTTAGGGTAAGGTCAAAATTCCCACATTTTGATGGAAAATGATTTAGAAATTTTTGAAAACCTAAAATGATGTAATTAAGGAGAAAATGACGAAGAAAAAAATTACGTCATGTGATACCCAGGGTCTCTCAGCATCCCCCAAGAGAATTGGGGACAGGCATAAATGTCGAAGACCCCCAGTGAGAAAAATCAGTTTTTTGAGTTTTGAGTTGAGTTGGAGTTGCAGTCGAGATGTAACGACTGTGGGAAAGGTGTTCCCAACTGGGGGACACTAGTCGCCTTTCATAGAGCTCTGGGCTGAAGATGTAAAGAAACGTAGAAAAGCCTGCCGCCGATCGACTTAAAAGAGTTAAAGTCGAATAATGCACCTCCGATACAGTCCTAGCTAAAGATGTATAGAAACAGAATGAGCCGAGAAAGTGTTAAACTAGATGAAAGGAGATTTTTACTGCCGAGCGAAGGAGACAAGACGAACCTACTATCATCACCAGAAGGCCCCACTTCGGCCGTTTCCGTAAGGCTTCGTTATAGAAACAAGTTACGTAGAAACTGCAACGCGAAAGAGGCCAGACGAATTACTAACGCTGTCGCCAAAACACCTCATTTTGGCCGTTTTCGTAAAGCTTCGATGAAGAGCTGTGAAAATTTTTTTTTATTTGAAAAATTGAAAGCTCTGATTATTCTTAACGAAAACTTCGCTCCGTTTTGAAAAGAATTTTTTATTTGGAAAATCGAAAGCTCTGATTACTAAAACGAATCATTATCTCCATAGTAAACTTTGAAATTCGGCGATTGTACATTCTGCTTTTATTATCAATTATTATTTTTTATATATACATAAAGACTTCTTTTTGCAACTCATCGAACTTTTTTTTATTTTTATTTTTATTTATTTATTTATTTTTATTTTTTTTTGTGCCGTATTTTTTTTTTTTTTTTTCAACACTAGTGTACACGTCTGTCCGGTCTGGTTTGAAGTGGTAGAGAAACGGGTACCGGGTTTCAACGTGTCTTTCCTGAGATCAAAGAACACAGCGTGGGCAAGAAAGTTCACCATTGTAATAGACGTCTTGAAAAGCAGCTACAGTGACGAGGCCATCGCCACAATTAGCGACGCGATAGCGTCGACATAACTGGTGCTGTTTCAACAGCATCAACTCACATGGTTTCCGGTCATCATAACAACAGGTTCCGGACCAGGGGCAGCGAGCCAGTCGGGGGCAGTTACACACCTTTTGAAACCTTCTGCAGACATTACCACCATTATAAGGCTTGGCGTTTATAATGTAAGTTGTGAAGTAATGTGCAGATGTAAACAGAAAATATATTTTAGGATCATACAAACCCCGATGAAAGTGTTTACAGTTCTTTAAAAAAGTTAGAATATCAGTTGATATAAAAGGCCTGAATATATCAAATGTCTAAAACCAAGGTTGCGTAATCGACTGACTTCCAAATGAAAATATTTAAAAGCTGTACATTTTGTATATATTGAATACTTTTTTAATACAGCAGCGTACTGGTCTAATGTAATTCTAAACAGTAAATGATTAACAATTATATATATATATACATATATATACCCAAGTTTTTCTGTTTTCAAGATATATATATATATATATATATATATATGCGTGTGTGTGTGTGTGTGTGTGTGTGTGTGTGTGTGTGTGTCTATCTATCTATCTATCTATCTATATATATATATATATGTCTGAGGATGTGGGAAGGTGAATGCTATTTTGTATATTAAGTACTATTTTGTGGAAATCTATGACAACGTTAATAAAAGGAAGTCCTTAAAACCATACGTGCGACACGATAATTTTTTTACACTTTCTCATGGACTTCTCTGAAACACACACACACACACACACACACACAAACACACACACACACACACACACACACACACACACACACACACACACTGAAAATGTCTGTCATCAACATATTTCAAGTAAGAATCGGAAAAGGAGGATTTCAATCGGATTTTCTAAATTAAAGAACAGCATTCAGACTGTCGTTGATTTCGAGCGTCACGGGCTGTAATGACAAAAGCTCATTTTCAGATTAAAATGATAGTCGGAAAATGGTCTGCAAATGACAATACGCAACAAACTGTTTCCTGATTTGATTTGATTAAAAATAAAAAAGAATTTCAGCGCAATTACTTTAATTACATAAAGGATGAAATAGCAACAACAAAAAGCTCAGCAGATATTTTTAAACATTTTGGTAAATGCTATAATTAAAATCAAGTCTATGAAAGTCAACTTGATTTTTCAAACATTGAAATATCATAATTATAAATAAATAAATCCTTTTTTGGCTGTCACATTTGTTTTAGATGTCGTCATAGGTTGATTATAGAAATTTCCAATGTTCAAAGTATCGTTCTATACTTTGCAAATTGTTTATGTTAATTGCAAGCAAATGCATAATACCAAACGATCTTTAACAACAGGGATTCGAAAACAGCCATGAATCTTTAAAACTATCTTAGTTTTAAAGTGCTTCAGAAATATACGTTTGAATTGATTTACTAAATATATATTTCAAGAGAAACAACTTATAAAAAAACTGTAAAGTTATCTCCCCTTAAAACAAAAAATATAATTATTTTTGCTTTTTTTTGAAAATAGTGTACAATAGATAGTCCTCATAATTAACAATCGTTCATAAAGTTTTGCAAGAAATAATTTAAATGTTTTTAATAAATTTTCACAGAAAGAAGATAACAGCGTGCTCAAACTCTTCTGGGGGAGCAGATTTTTAACTAGATTTTGAACACGTAAATTTTAAATCGTACAGTTCCACGGCAACAGCATTTTAACAATATGTAACGTAATTATCATTTATAACGTCATCAAAAGGATCTTTGTCTCTGTTTTATCTTTCAAACATTTACACATATCTTTGTTCACAATTAAATAAAAGTTATCGATTACTTGACAATTGATTTCGAATGTGCTATCTGTTAAAGATATGGCCTTTAACATGGAGCAGATTTCTACCATTGTCCTCATATGCGCCCTTTTTGGGACTATGTCAGCTAGCTGGCGGCTCGCATCGCTCCTGAACAGTTCGTGTCCATTGATCTCACATACGCGTGTCATAATGTATCGTTCCCATATTCTAAAGTTAAATGGGTACAATTTCTTACGTTGCTAGCCTTAACAAGAATGGTAATTTGAAGTTCGGGAAGAGAAGAATCTGCGTATGAACGTTATTCTAATCAGGATCTGATTATATTCTTCGGGCATCACCTCAAGAGGAAGATCATATCTGATACAAAGCTTTTGATAACAACAGATTTCAGCAAAAGGTAGGAAAAAGCAGCATGCCTGTTTCGTGTGAGTCTGTTTTTAAATCTTCTTTCGCACAACGAGGTTTCCTATGAACCCTCCCCTATTTAAGACAGATGCTTTTTTTTACCTATTTATGTGAATAAGTGTTGTATCTTGACTCTTGCCGGCAAGGAACAAGGTTTTAGTTTTCGGTCACCATCAGGTGTTTATTATTTACATATTACTCTCCCTATATATCAACCAAGCTTTTACCTAGGATCTTGTCAGCAGTCAAACAGCTGAATATTGGTTTCAGAGAATCCGTAACGAAGTTGAGGAGGAACGAAGATGTTCTTAGGAGATTAGCGACAATCAATTGAGAGCCATTATTGAAGCAGAAACTCGAATAACAATTTTGGAGTTGGCAACAATCTAAATGCTAAATCATTTTCATGTAAAATCCATTCAGATTAAGATCTGCATTTTTGTTAATGTTAAAGCAACGATATTCAGGAGCCTGTCAATCCAGGAAATTTAAAACCGAGTCATTTTTTCTAAGAAAAGATGAATGAAAACGGGTGGCACAATCATCTTTGAAATTAAATAAAAATACTAAGCAGAGATGAACTCTGTAGAGTCAGACTTCAAAAGAAATCGAAATGCTTAGCTATGATGTAATCCTCACTGGCCTAGCATAGAAATAAATATCATATGTGTGTCATTAATAAACAAAGAAAATGTGACAAGATTTCAGCAGCGTGCGCATTTTTAAGTAAAAAATAGCTATAGTGAATGATGTCGACTCTGATAGCAGCAACAGTGTCAGCAACATGCAAGAAAGCAGAATATTAGGTGTAAAACGAGGGTTAAATTTGTCTGTTCTAGCATCAGTTTTCTCCCATTATATTAAGGTGTTGATTAATGACTCTGTTGATATAGCAATTGTGAGTACAAAGTAAAAATCGGAGTTACAATGTCTGCTTTCTGCTTATTTTGTGTCCCTATTTCGCAATCTTCACGTAGGCCGGTTTCGTTTAGTCTTTCTTCACTTTCTTCTCTCACCACCTTGTCATATCACGGGCATTTTCTTAAATGAAATAGATGTAAAGTACGATAAAAATTAATCTGCATTCTGAAAGATTTGTTAGTTTAACAGCATATCAACTCCTTATGGGTCATGTAATGGCGAAATTTACTTTCCTTGAAAATTTTTAATGAATAAATGTATATCATGTTATTCCGCTTTCACGATTGAATACATGGTAGATGATACTCACAATTTGTGCATATAGATGTGTGTGTAGACATATTTACTAGGCAGTCTTGATAGGTGTCTTTTATGTTGTAGTTGTGTTGAAGTTATATTTTATAATACAGTTTCATTTAAGAAATTGAAGGATATTATATGGATTAATATAATTAAAGTATTCTTTCATGTTGATTAATTTGTTTATTTTGTTTAGCGGCATATCATATCTATCCATATTTATATATATTTAATGCCCAAAACTAGATATTTTGAACATATTTTTTATGAATACAACTAAAAAACAAATCTATTGCTTGTGATTTTTCTATAAAAAGTGTTGTCGATAATTCTACTATAAAATGTATTGCTCGTCATTTTGCTTTAACGTTAAATTGTTGGAAATTTCACTATAAATATGTGTTGTTGGAAATCCTTCAAGATAATTTCGAAGAATCCTTGAGTGACATACTTTGGAAGGAATCAGTCTGTATACTTAGATATGACGCCTTCCTATGTAGGCCTAGCTTGAAAATAAATGCCATATGTGACACACTTATGTGTAAAGAAAAGAAGTGACGACAGGATTTCAAGAAGGAGGAACAGTATTATGTAAAGAATAAATACCTAATGATGGCTGAAGATTAAAACGTTGTGATAATAACAACAATGATGGAAACTTTTAGTTCTTCTTCATGTGCCGTGTCCTTTCAGGTTGTAAACGATCATGGACTTCCACCTGGTTCTATCCCTTGTCGCTCTCAATCATTTTTCTCTTAGTATCTCTCCCAAACCCCTCTCCGCCATCCATTTGCTCAACCCTATCAAGTAGATTTCGCGCTGCTTTCCCCTGCCTCTCTTTCCTTCTAACTGTCTTGTGAGTATTAAATTCTCCAAACCCTCTTTCGGTATTACGTGTCCCAGGTACCTCATCTGTCTCTTCCAGATATTAAGTATGAGATTTTTGCTCAAGTGTTCTGTCCATGATATCCTCAGCATCCTTCTGTAAAACTACATTTCTTCTGCATCAAGCCTCTTCTTCATCCTTGATGAGATCATCTAACATTCACTTTTATACAGAAGTACATATATCACATAGCAATCCAGCGTCGTTTCTTTGTTTCGGTACTCTGCTTTACTTCTGAAATGCGTCCTTGGCGTCTTTGGATCTCCATGTTGCACTTTCCATCCTAGTATGGTAAATCTTCATCCCGTTAATTCAGACAAACATTCGGCATATGCACCAAACACGAATATCAAAATAAACGAAAATAAAAAATATTCGGCATTAAAAATCTTTTCTCTGCTTAATTCACGAAGCCAAAAACGATTCATTCCTTGGCCGCATTGTGATATATGACAAAAAATGAATTCGGGATGGAAACGGATGGCTAGTCAAAGATGGGACAACTTAAGAATTCCCCAAATCAAACTGAATTTGAAGATAGTTTTGTTTATTGCTTGGAAGTCGACAAGGGTGCGTTGATGTAGTCCCTGTAGTGACCAACGACGGGATTTTCCCCTTTTCATCCCTATAAACCGGGAAAATTTTCAAACAGATGGCTTTTATTTAATTGCGAAAAAAGATATGTGTAAATTTTTCAAAGATAAAACAGAGACAAAGATCCTTTTGATGACGTTATAAATGATAATTACGTTATATAATGTTAACATTCTGTTGCCGTGGAACTCTACGATTTAAAATTTACGTGTTCAAAATCTACTTAAAAATCTGCTCCCCCAGAACAGTTTGAGCACGCTGTTATCTTCTTTCTGTGAAAATTTCTTAAAAACATTTAAATTATTTCGTACAATACAAATTAATGTGCGTTACGTCACGGTGTTTATTCATTAATTCTTATAAATGCAAACATGGAAAATATATTATAACAAAAGTGACAGCAAGATTTCCGCAGCGTGTGCTGTTGTAAGTCAAGATTAGCCATAGTGAATGCAGTCTATCGAGACAGCAGCAGCATCAGCAGCTATGCCGAGAACATGCAAGAGAGCAGAATATTAAGTTAAAATTTCGGTTCGGATTTATCTATTTCTCAGATTAGCTTTGGCTCAGGGAATAATTATAAATGAGATTAAAGTGTTGATTAACTTTGGTGATATAGCAATTGTGAGTACAATCCATCGGTCGGTTAGAACAAAGTAAAAATCGGCCTTACAATGTCTGCTTTCTGCTTATTTTGCGTCTTTATTTCGCAATCTTCACGTAGGCTGGTTTCCTTTAGACTTTTTTCACTGGGACGTCCTCTCATCACCTTTTCATATCACGGACATTTTCTCAAATAAAATACACGTACAGTACAATATAAATTAATCTGTATTATAAAGGATCTTTATCAGTTTAAGGGCATATCAAAATCTTATGGGATCGTTTCATGCCGAAATTTAGTTTTCTTGGGAACTTGTAATAAATAAATATATATTATGTTATTCTGCATTCATAATTGAATACATGGTAGATGATACTCACAATTTCTGCATCTAGATGTGTGTGTAGACATAATTACATGAGGTGGTGATATGTGTGTTTTATGTTACAATTCCTTTGAATTTATATTTTGGAATATATTTGGGTTTAAAATTAAAGGCTATTATATGGATTTATATCATGAAATTGTTCTTTCATGTTGGTTTGTTTGTTTATTTTTTTTAACGGCATATCTACCTCAATTTATATTTAATGCCAAAAAGTATATATTCTGAACACAATTTTATGGCTTCAAATACAATGTACAGCTGATGATTTTGCTATAAAATGTATTGTTGATAATTCTACTATAAAAAGTATTGCTCGTCATTTTGCTTTAAAAGTCAGTTGTTGGTAATTGTACTATAGCTATGTGTTGTTGGAAATCCATCAAGATAATTTCGAAGAACCCATGAGGGGCAGACTTTCAGAGGAATCAGTCTGTATGCTTAGATATGACGCCCTCCTAAGTAGGCCAAGCATAAAAATAAATGCCATAGATGACCCACATATATATATACAGAAAAAGAAGCGACAGCATGATTTCGGCAGCAAGAACAGTATTAAGTCGAGAATAAACACCTGATGATGGCCGAAGACTAAAACGTTGTGATAATAACAACAATGATGAGAACATTAGTATGTAATAATAATAAATCCTCGTCCCGGTAATAAGGACGGTCGGTAGTTCGGTATAAGCACCACATTGGAATATCTAAATAAACGAAATTAAAATTTTAAAAAATTCAACATTACGATGTTTGCTCTCTGTTTATTTCACAAAACCAAAAACGGCCATGACCGCTTCGTAATATATGAGAAAATATCCCAATTCGGGATGGAAACAGATGACTGGTCAAAGATGAGACAACTAAAAATCACCCCAAATCAAAATGTATTCAAAGATGGTTACGTTTATTGCTTGTGAGTCGACAAGGTGGGTGTTGATGTAGTCCCTGCCTCTTCTGTACTGTTCAATGATAGCTCTTTCGCTTCACTCCAGTTAACCGGGAAAAATACGTCGTAGCATGTGATTGACTGTCTATTCTACACACACCAAACGTAAATAAGGTCCGTTTAATTGTCCGGCACTGGGACCTCCTGGATACCACCTTCTCATGTCATGGGTATTTTTCAAATACATGAATATTGCGATACAAATTAATGTGGTTACGTCATCGTGTTTATTCATTAATTCTTATAAATGCTATGACTGAAAATATATTAACAACTTAAAAAATGGGCGACTTCTGGACTCTGGTATACGCGGTGTCCTTTCGTTAAAAAAAGTCTTATTCCGCATTAAAAACGTGTAGATGTCTTGTTAAATAACTTAAATTCTGAAAAAACAAACTGCATTATTATTTAACTCTGGTTCCATGTAGACGCATTATCCCACATTGAAAAGCTTTGTTCCGCGTTCAAAACCAGTGAGCCTTCTGTTAAGTTAAATATCTTAACTTTTTTTAATAATCGTGTCGCCCCAAGCAAGGCATTTTACGGCCACTGTTGTGCAGGAGGTTACATAGGAGGAATGTTATGAGAAGGAGTGAGAGGTTGCAGGGGTGTCAGGAAAAGAGTAGGAGTAGGAAAAGAATACTGATGAGAGTGGGGTGGACGGAGAAAAAAGCATGAGAGAGAGGATGTGAGATAGGAGATGACTATTGACTTTACATTTAAATTCTTGGAGATTATAGCTGTCAGGAAAGCAAGCATGCGAAGGGAATTCCACAGGCGGGAAGTGCGAGAAAAGAAGCTGGTTGAGTAGAATCTGCGTTTACAATTTATTGGTTTCACAGTAAAAGGGATTGGAGGTCCTTTTCAAGCTCGGCAGCGAGGTTTGCTTTGTCAGCCTCAGCAGATTTTTGATCGAGACGAGAATAAACCGTAGTGTCGTAAGCGTATATGCCCACTTCGGATGTTTTACATCAGGGAAATCGTTAATATAGATAAGGAAAAGCGTAGGACCTAGAATAGAGCCTTGAGGGACACCCGCATTCGTGTGATAGTACTGGGAGGCTTGTCCGTTCCATACTACCTTCATTGTACGATTTGAAAGGAATGACTGGATTAGGTGAAACAATTGTCCAGTTATACCATAGCCCTGCAGCTTGCATAGAAGGCCAGCATGCCAGACTCTGTCAAACGCTTTGGAGATGTCAAGGGCAACAGTTCGAGCTTTGCCGTTTTTGTCGAGGGCCTGGTGTATGTACTCAGTGATGGTCTTGAGCATATCAGCAGTAGACCTGGTGAAGCGGAAGCCATACTGTTTGTCAGAGAAGAGTCTGTGGGCTGTGAACTACTGAAAAAAAGAAAATTGGTTATTTCTGGAATCTTCTCCCATGTAGATGTCCTCTCCACACGTTATAAAAAGCCTTGAACCGCATTCGGAACAAGTAAATGTTCTGTTAAATATGATTGCTAGTAAAATACAAACTGGACTATTTCTTAACTCTCGTCTGATGTCGTCGTGGTATTCCAACGTTAAAACTGTTTTAGTCGCATTCGGAATCAGTGGGCGTTGTACTAAATATCTTATGAAAAAGAAAAAATAGCCAAGTATATGCAAGTTTGATTTACTTCAACAATGTCGCTCATGTTCTCAGGTGATTGTAATCGAAACTTCACGTCAATCACGTGATATCACGCAATGCTGTATTACATAAGCATCGGAGTGTTTAATTCAAATCTTAACTGATTAATTGTCAATATATTTTTCAAGAGACTAAAACCTAAATTAGCAATTTCCACATTTCTTTCACCGTTAACAGTAACTTTTATCTTTCCCCTAATGATGACTGATGGGACAGTCAAAACCAGCCGAACTCTCACTCAGCCATTTCTAATCCGAACAATCAATTGATAAACATCTGTCTAATCGTTGACTTTATGATGGTGGTGTTGATAACTAAATTTGTTGCCAACATGAATGTTCATGATTAGAAGCTTCCAAAACCTTCTTTAGTCGTCCATTCTCTTTGAATTCATTGGAGATAAAAGAAAAGAAGTAGAAGAAAGCCGATTGCGGTCATTTCTTTAAGTGAAACTCAACTTGCCAGCAAGTCACCCACACCCTTGATTTTATGACTTTCCACGACAGCACATATGGAACAAGACATGCAAGACTTCTTTAGCATGTTCATCATGCGTAGCCCTCATTAGCCTCTATTTCATTTTTTGAGGTCTATTGAAATCATCAATCAATTCTTACATTGATGGAGCCTTTGGGGCTTGTCGTGCTTCAAACATGACAACATAAATTGCCTTAGCAGGAGAATGGAACACCCGACAGCATTACTAATTACAGAGTAATTGTATCACGTATGCAACTCTACCACGACAAGGATAGATCATCAATGGATCAATCGAATATGAAACAGTTAATTCGTCATCAAGCAAAAATGATCAAGAAAAAATAACAACCATTTTTGTTCTGCTTTATTTAACAACGTTAAGAAAAGTTAATGACTTCTTGCTGGAGAACGGGATGACATATTGACGGGGAAGTTAATAACTTTCAACCATTAAAAGATGGCAACTCCGTATTTAAAACTTTGTTCCAAAATGTAAATTTCAAATCGGCGAAAGCAAAATCAAACCAGTAAAAATATTTAAATCTGGTATTCTGACAGGGAACGGAAAGTGCAATACTGAAATTCGAAGATGCATTGTGATAGCAAAAGATGTATTACAAATGTTAAGCAGAATATTAAGAAACAGATAATTTTCGATAAAAACAAAGAAACGCACCATGAACTCTTATATGATTTCCGTCCTCCAATATAGAAGTAATACGCTAGGCAATCTCCTCAAAAATAGAAGTGTGACTTGAAACAACAGAAATGTGATTCTACAGAAGGATGATGAGGATTCTGTCGACCAAATATGTGAAATTTATGAATACTTTAGAATAAATGGAAACATAATGGAATATTATTATCAGGAAGAAAACAGTTGAAATTTCTAAGATAAATAATGAGTACAGACGGCTTTAAATATATGATACTCACAGGAGAAACTGAGGCCAAAGGGAGATGATAAAACAACACATAACCTACGTAGAGAGCTTGAGTAAATGGATAACAGAACGGGATTTAAGAGAAATTAAAAAAGTCAAAATTTAAAAAAGCTTCAAATGATGAGAAATTGTGGAGAGCGATGATCGCCTATGCCCTGAGAGGACATTGTACATTGGAATTTTCTTTAAGATATATCCAACCGAAAATAATAAATCTCTGTACTGTACGTTATACCACCAACAATATAATTTTAATCGTTTCGCTCCAAAACAAGGCAATAAAGCCATTAAGACGCAAGGAAAATAAATTTTGTTTATCACTTTACTTGAATGTTCTGAATGAATTCCACAGGGCATTTTGTAAAATATCAATGTTTTTGAAGGATGAAAGTCTAGAATTTACAATAAAATGTCACAGAAATTTTAAAAAATACACATTAAAAATTAGAATATAAGACAATGCTTCATGTAGCATGGATACAATTTATGCTGATATTATATTTAGTATTATTTTTTGGATATAAATAAAAAAACAAGGCTCTTTAAAAGTTACCGCTGCAGATGTATCAAATATTTATTTTGGAGAATATTTATCGAAAAACGTCATGATATTAGGTTATTTTGAAATGAAGGGCATTTCATGTGGTACAAAGCTAAATAAAGTAAAAGAGCAAAAAAACCTTCAACTAACTAATGTTATGCGCGACACATTTATTCTTTAAATTGACTCAATCACAAAAAGAACCAATCCAACATTTACCAAAATACCACATATTCTCAGGGAAACTAGAAAATCTCCATTATATATAAAAATTTAGGGATGCATATTTTTTCTATTTTTATATATTATTCATTTTCACGATAACAGAATAAAATTCGTTAGATATTTTTTTAAAAATATGTGACGTAATTATCGTTTATAACGTCATCAATAGGATCTTCGTTGCTGTTTTCTCCTGAAAAATTTTCAGACATCTTTGGTCCTGATCTTAAATATGTCTACGAAAACGGTTTTTCCATCAACAATTTCCACCCTAGCACCATGGCGACGTTTAAAGCAATTGATCCGCAGGATCTTCAAACCTTGCATCAGTCTGTGGGAGGAACCATTTCATCCTCAACTACTTCCAGAAATGGAAATAGATATCAGAGTAAGCGACTGGTTATGCAATGTCCGAAGCTATAACTTTGAAAAAAAATTAGAACGGGAAGAAATGCTCAGACGTGTGTCACATCCGAAAAAATTGAAATCTTGGCGACCCACTCTGCCAGCACTTCCAGAAGAATTTTCCAACGTGTGCCCATGAGGAACCAACACGATTGGGGGTAAGAACTTGAAAAATTACCCAGCACCAAATTTTTTTAAAATAGAGAAACGCGTTTTTATCCCCCGTAGATGTTGTAGGGTAGGAAAATTAGCCTCCACACTCCAATCAGAAAAAAATTGTACACCGAGAAGATAACTCGTTTTCAAACCCAGCTGGTGGGAGAGCCGAGAAAAACTACCCGAAAAAAATTATATATACCAAGAAAATTTCAAATTCGGCTTGAAGGCGAAGAAGAAAACATTACAGGAAAAAAAATAAGGATTTCCGGAAAGGAAATTACATCTTACAACACGATTGTGGGTAACAACCTGAAAAATTACACAACTAAAATAAGACTTATCTTCCAAATAGAGAAAAACAGTTTTAGCCATCGTTGAGCTTGTAGAGTGATAAAATTAGCCTGCAAACCCCCACCAATAATAAAATTATACGCCAAGAAGGAAACTTGTTTTCAAACCCAGCTTAGGACAGTGCCGAGAGAAATTCCCCGAGAAGATTATGTCAAGAAAGGAAGTTCGTTTTCAAATGCGGCTATTAATTCATGATTAGATAATGATGATGATGATTGTGGTCATTATTATTTGTTTATGACTTCATGAAAATAATAATAATAATAATAATAATAATAGTACTATTAGTATTAGTACTAGTAGTCATCTTATCATCTTGAATTTCTAGATATTCATAAATGAAGAACTTCCGTTAATTAGTTTCATCTATTATGTTTGAATTTAATTCCTGACAAAACTGTATTCAAGGTTTCATGAGAAAAAATGCTGCTAAGTTCAAACTACCGAAAACAACATATCAGTAAATGTTGACACTAGTTTCACTTTTCAAGGAATATGATTTTGCCTGGTTTTCTTCCAAGTAACTCATCACGAAATGGAACAAGTGACCAAATTTTCAAAAGACGTTCTTGTTTTGTTCAACTGTTTCACTTTTTTCAAGTTTTTACTTTGAAGTTGTTTCAATAGACATTTATTACTTGTTCATTGTTACTTGTTCATTGTTAATGTTTGCATTTTTGATTTTAATAAAACAGTTAAATTTATTCAAGAAGATTTTCTTACTGTTTTAAAAACTGTTTTTCACTAATGGAGCTATGGATCCCTTTTAATTAAAAACGGTATTATTTTTATTTAAATGTGCTTATAATGAAGTGTAGGGAGCTGGTTAACTTTTCTTTGTTCGGCCTTGTGTCAGACATAACCGAACTCCCTACAGGATTTATGTTGGGTTGATATTCATCAGAAGGGTTTTCATCAGAAGATTGGTTGTCGCAGTTGGAATGTGTGGATTAGTGTAAAAGAGTGGAAGAATTGAATATACACTTTTAATGTAGAATAAAAATCTATTAAAAGAAGGAATAACAAGAGTTGTAGAAATGAATGTTCAATTATTATATATTATATTATAAACCTTAGTAAGAAGTTATGAATAGAGTTCGTGTTCCATTATAAAGTTGTTTGTAGCAGTAATTGTTGAGATAGAGAATGAGAGAGAGAGAGAAAGAGAGAGAAAGAGAGAGAGGGGGGGACAATGTCCGGGTCACTTGAAGTTGAGAAGTACATCTTTGATGTGTATCAGTAAACCGCCTCCTCCGAAATGACCCTTGTGACCGGTTAGAGACCATCCTTAAATATTGAATCCAGTCCGTGGGGTGGCTCAGAAACGATTTTTTTTTTTACCTATAGAAAATTGTTTTTCTGGCGTATTTGCAATTTGATGACCAATCAGGATCCAGAGTTCCGCTACAGGTCCGTAAAAGCAATTTGATATTTATTTTTGGTTTACCTCCGGAACTTCTGCGTGGAGCCCATATGTACAAAGACCAGTTTTGGTCATTTGCTTACTAGATCTTTGAGAGCAAACATCCGGTCCCTCGCTTGCTCAGTATCACCACAATAACATGAAATAATTCAGTCTCTGCTGAAGAAATTTTTTTTCTGTGTGAGTGTATGGTTTTGAAATGGGATAGTAACTAGGATAGTTTGAAAACGACAGATTGATCAAGTGTGGACTGAATTAGGCTCAGTTTAAATTAACTATCGCTTCATTTAAATTTTGTTCTTTAGCCAAATGCAAAATAATAAACATCAATGAAAAATAATAATAAAAAACAGTTTTGAATAACCAGGAATATTTTTATTTATATAGCATAAAATATACATTATGTTGAAATGAGTAAAGATTTGTGAGTGAAATCTTTGTGATGTTTGTCAATACGTGTAAACTCATATTTTGGTGTTTGGAGATGTGGTGTATGAGTTTACTTGAAGAAATATTTGTTAGATTTGTGATGATATAAGTTTCACAGAGTTAGTGAAAGAATAATTCTGTTTATTAGTTAATTAAACAGTGTTCGTAAAATATAATTTACCAATGTAAATTAGGGTAACTTAGTTATGTAGTTGAATTTCTTGCATTCATTTACGCGCAAATACCCTTGGAAAAGGTATTAATCCGTCTCTTCCCTCCAGTTATGCGTTAAATAATAGGACAGATTGGGTTCTATATCCTTCGCTGGCAACCAGTCTACCGCAGAAAGCAATGGCAATGTACTGCAGGATAATATTCTGCCCAGTCAATCATATCTCTTTCGAGACATGATCGCCCAAGCATGCATCACGTATGGTACTTAAGTGACTGAGTTATGTTACAGTTGTCTTTCTTTGATCATAATATTGTCAAGGCGTAATAATAACCGATTAAACAAATTCTGAATCAAATAATGTTCTTTAATTGAGAACTTTTGCTATGTAATCATAATATTCCGTGATTGAAAACTTCTGTCTAGTAAATGAAATCGAGTGTGATTTGAGTGAGTGCATTCTCAAAGTTTGTTAAAACTTCAGATAATTTAAAGAGTGTGAATAAATAAATGTTAAATGGCCCGAGTTTATCTGATACTTACTTTTTGTAATTTAACAAAGTCCAAACTGTATAAAATTTTTAATTTTTTATACACCATTTGGTGTATAAAAAAATTTTAAAATTGTCTCTGAAAAAAGGTTCACCAGAAGTCAGTGTATGCACTTGTGTATTCATTCTTGAAATTCAGAAAAAAATATATTACCCTCGTATTTGTTGTCTAATTAAATGAGTGACTTTAGCCATCGTAAATTCAAAGTCATTGAGCCGTTGAGACATTTCTGAGAGCATTTAAAATACAGGTTAGCGGATGATAACCAGAAGTCGTTAAAAGTTCAAAGGTGGTGGTCAGACGGCTGTGGGGTAAAGAGACTACTGCTTGCCGCATAAGGTATGTGGATATGTCACCCAGAATGGAGGATTCGACATCGCAAATGACCATGGTCCAGCAATATACAAAGATATTGAGTGTGTTTGTGTGTGTGTGAGAGAGAGAGAGAGAGAGAGAGAGAGAGAGAGAGAGACAGACAGACAGACAGACAGACAGACAGACAGACAAGGAGAGACGAGGACAGTGACAGAGTATTATACACTGGGAAGTGGAACTCATTTTCAAACCCTGTTGGGAGGAGGGCCGTGATAATTTCGCCCATTCCAAATTATCATCATCAAAAGTTTCAAAATCAACGTCGACAAAAAGGACTGAGATTTAACTAATTTTTTGTTTTGTGCAAATGTTTCACTTTTTCGGGTTACCAATTTTATCTGCTTTCAGGACACAATTGTTCTTTATTCGTTGTTCATTGTTTATTGTTGCAGTTTTTTAATCAGTTAGGTAATTTCATTTTTCAAACAGACTTATTCATGCCTTTACAACCTCTCCTTCCGTTAATCTTGTGTGTTTTTTGTTTCATGTAACAAAAGTGAGTTTTGATTAAAATATACCTCTTTTGTTAAATCCTAATTTAATGCTGTTTCCTTAGTTGAGATTTCAGATAAATTCTTAGATTAAAAGAAATTAAGACAAAAGGAAAAGGAAAGAAAAACATAATCAACGTTTTCTTATTTTCTGATGCAAAGTATTGCAAGAATCTGTTAGTCTTAACCCAATCACAAAAAGAAAATTAAAAAGTTAATTTAAAATCTAATGTTCTTTTTACTTTGAGGCTAACAAATGTACAAAAATCTTATTAAATACAAATTGGATATTGTTTCATGACAATGTATCAGATTTTTTTATTGAGTTATCTCCCCTAGATGAAAACAGGTCATCCGAAAGTAGTAGACCTCCGTCGGTCAGGGTTGAACGTGGATAGCATCCTAGTTGTCTGATTGACTGGTGCATCGGCGTCTGTGACTGTAGAAGCCGATGCAGGAATGACACTCTTTGTTGCAGAGGCTGCATTTATATTTTGTTTCAGAAAGTATATATAATTGATCATAAAAACCTTTGATTTTCAAAAGTTTAGCGTAACTTGATATTGACGCTAACTTCCCCAATCACCATCAAAGTACTGAAGAATCCTTCTGTTGTGATTATAAAACAAGCTGAACAATGTGTCTTGATTTCTTAATTAGCGGAGACAGCTACATGACTTTATCACAATATATGAATATACGCGATACTAGACTGACTGTGCTCAGAACGAGAAATAGGAGAGCCGAGTTCGAATTCCTCCTCA
Organism: Ascarosepion bandense; assembly: GCA_037127315.1. Taxonomy (NCBI): domain Eukaryota; kingdom Metazoa; phylum Mollusca; class Cephalopoda; order Sepiida; family Sepiidae; genus Ascarosepion; species Ascarosepion bandense. The sequence goes on from JBBBDQ010001794.1 coordinate 891,231, forward strand.
ATTCGTTGCATTCATTTACGCTGAAAAGGTATTACTCTTTATGTTCTCTCTAGCTATGGGTTAAATAACAGGACAGATTGGGTTCTATAATCTTAGTTGGCAACCAATCTACTGCAGAATGTAATGGCAACCTAAAGCGGGAAAATCTTTTGCCCAGTCATTCATGCCTCTGAAGATGATTGCCTAAGCGTGTATCACGTATGGCACATGACACACTGACTAGACCAATGTGAAGATCTCATCAATTTACAGTTGAGTTGGACAAATGTAGCCGTAAGTTCTATGCTAATATTTTCTTTTCTAGCTTGTGGGACTCCCACCCATCTCTACGATTTCCAGCCAACGTTAATCTGAACAAATTTAAATCCAATGTTAATCGCTATCTACTGTCCTCCTGATAACTCTTTTCTCTCATTATTAATGTTCTTGTTCCTAAGTCTGCCACGCCCTGAAAACCCTTACGTCTTACTGGTTTACTACCTTGTCTGGGATGATACTGATTATTTTACCTAGAGTTAATACATTTTCTTAATACATTTTCTTATTGAACGCATTAACAAATGTTATATTTATAAAAAAAAAATGATCGCTTATTCTTTTTCAATCATTCCAAGTAATTCAGTGAATCTACTAAGACGCAATGTGTTTATGACCGCGAGAGAATATGAGAAAAGAAGACACTATTAAGGAGAGAGAATAGTAAAAGGACAGGAACTAAGACAACGGAAGATAACGATTCGCATTTAAAAGTTTAAAGATCAAAGTTGAGTGGGAAACAAGATGCCGCAAAAGATTTCCACGTACGAGAAATGCAAGAACAAAATTTTAGTATAGAAATTACGGCTTCATCTAGCCATTTAAATATTAAAAAGATGATTCCTAGAACATAAAGTCCAGGTTAAAGTAAAGTTCATCACACACAATTACAATGAATGTATTTCCAGAAAAGACAAAGTGATACTACGTTTTGACAGCGACAAATTTGGTCTTTTCCAATCTTCTCATTTTGGTTTTTTTTTTTTCAATTGGAGTAGATAGATCTATCTATCGCCCGGTTCACACTCCACCCATGACTATTGAACAGGTTAAGAGGCTCATCCCTTGTTTCCTGTTTAGGGTGTGGTTTCCGGCTTTCTCTTTTCCAATCTTTTCACTATTACGTAGCCCCCTGCACATCAGTGACGTTACCGCCTTGCTCGGGGTGATACGATTAAAAAAAGGCCGAGGAATACATCTCGTAAACAAAACACGATCTAGATTTGAAATTCAAATACTAGGCACTGATTAATTGATTTTGTTAGAAATGAAAATAAGATTCGAATTTACAAACTTTGCTTAGCACAAAAGCTAATCGAAACAAGCCTAATGCATGCTCAAATAACTTTCAGTCAGTCAGGTGATTTCTATATGTGATACACGCTTGGGTGATCATGTCTCGAAAGACATGACTAAGCAGAAAATTTTCCTGCAGTAGGTTGCCACTGCTTTCTGCGATAGTCTGGTTGCCAACCAAAAGTATAGAATCCAATCTGTCCTTCTATCAACCCATAGTTGGAATAATAAGAGTGGGATTAATACCCTTCATAAGGGTATTTGTGCGTAGGTAAATAAACGAATTCGACTGGATTTCGAACTCGGCTCTCCGATTTCTCTTTCAGAGCCGATATCCATTACACCACAACACACATCCTTTATAATAAGATGCTGAATTATTTGTGCAGTATTTTAAGACTTAATAATGAAGAATCTATACTTGCATCAAACCGTCTGTAGAAAATGAGTTCAGCAAATATACAAAAATAGAAAGAGGTGTAAGACAAGAATGTGTGTTCTCGCCGGATTTATTCAACCTATATATCGAGGCAATTCTGAAATTTGAAATTCTACTAGGATTCATTATAAGCGGCCACAATCTTAACAATATAAGATATACTGATGATACAGTGCTGATAGCAAACACGGAAAGGAAACTACAAAACCCTCTACTGGAAGGAGCGAAAGAAAGCGAGAAGAAAGGACTAAGCATAAACTCCAAGAAGACACAATGCAAGGTTATGTAGTGAACAAAACAAAATCTAGATTAAAAATTCAAATGCTAACCACTCATTGATTTTGTTAGGAAAAATAATACTTGAATATACAAACTTTGCTTAATACCCATACAAAAGCGAATCCAAAACAAAATTCATGAAATTTCACACCTTTGTAACACCCCAACGGACGGTCCGAACAATTTCTCCGGCGGCCGTTCTCCACGCTGTGATGTTTGCCGGAAGTTTGTTGAAAATGTCGGAGCCACAAGCTGGGGGTACAAGATTAAACTATAAGGAACGAACTTCCACAACTTGAATGAGTTGAAAGGATGCTTTATTTCGTTTAGAGTTAGCCTTTTCGGTTGGGGCAGGCAAATGTGACACACAGCTCTAACTCTAATTAATGGAGATCAACAAATCCGAACTGACCGAAACAAGACGAACGGAGGTTCTACTTCAAGCACACACCCGGCGGGACTAACTGGAAACTAACTAACTTAACCCAACTGATTCACTTCTATTTATTTAAAATGAATCCGGAAATCCGAAAATCCGGAAATGCTTTAAACCACCAGTTGATAAGCAATTGGCAAGTTCGAAATTTCAGGACAGTTAAATTTTCATCCTTTTGATGTGTAAATATCCCGCAGACATCCAGTCTGTACCTAGCCTCAGTATTTTTTCCAGGAATTTTTTAATCTTTTTTTTTATCTTAATAAAGCTTCCGCCGGAAAATTCTTAATGTGTGGTTAAGACACAGTAAAAGACAGTTTTTGACCTGGTCATTCAAAAAAACCCATTTCCTGAACTTTATCTTTTATCACATTAAATCACCGAGTCAAGAGTCAAATATTTAACGGAAGAGTGGTAGGATTTAAAACAGTAATCTGATACCCTTTTCTCTTCCACAATTTTCCTCATAAAAGAAAAAGCGTTTATTTATTTAGTTTTTCTCTTTTCACTTTTGTTAAAACAAAACGATTTTAATCTATTTTCTATTCTTAACCATTTTCTATTTTAATCTATTATAATAAAATACATATTTTACAAAGCACCTTAATATACGCCTAGTTATCGTGTCACACCTTGATGCGAAATGTTTTTCGGCTAATAGGAAAAAAATCTAGGAAACACCTAAAAACAAAATTCAAATAATCTTCAATTCTCAGAAACAAATTCTTTTACGGACCTATTTGCGAGCCGAAGCGAAGTTTGTTCGTAGTCCAATGGAAAAGCTAGTATGACATACAGGAGTTAATTCTCAAATGATCTTTTCGACCGCCACAAACGAAATAAAAGACGGGCCAAGTTTGCCTGTCGCCAGAGAGAAGAAGATAAGCTTAATTAACACGTACCTTTGACAAACGTCAAGTGATCGTTATTATTATTACCTCTATCTTTCTCTCTCACCTCCTTCCTCTTCACCTTTCACCCGTCCGTTACTTTTTATACTTGATAACCGAACGGAATCCTTTACTACAGAGTGAATACTTCAAAGATATTCCTACCCAACGATAACACTCATACATACATACATACATACATACATACATACATACATACATACGTTCCTGATTACTTCCATACGTTACTGCTACGAACACTTTAAACTCTTAATACTGTTTCTCATTGAACATTAACTTCTACCAATTCATGTTATTCTTTTTTATTAATACATTTCTATTTAAACATACAAAAAGTATACTTTTATTCTTCCACAAATCTACTTTCTGATAACCTGATAATTCTGATAAAACCTAAGATGTAAAGGATTGTCGGTTATGTTTGTAAATTAGGCTTGTATCAGATGTGGCTGTCCGTCCCTACCGCTACATTGGTGAACCCCTCTTGCCACGATATCAGGTCAGGACAAATGCTTAATAATTATCTCGTAGAATACAGAAAGCAAATATTAGTTCAAAATATATATTTCAAGTATACATTGAAGATATTTACATTCAAGCAAATATTGAATGCATTCACCCTTCAGTATATATGTAAAAATGTATAATTCTCTTCAAATAGTGAGATACGTATATAAAAAGAAGAAATAATAGTATTTTTTTTAATCGTTTCACTCCAAACAAGGCGGTAACGCCACTGATACGCAGGGGCTACATAAGTGTAAAAGATTAGATAGGAGGAGAGTAAAGAGAAAGACGAGACAGTTACAGTGGGTGTCAGAGAAAGGGCGAGAGAGAATAGGAATACAGGTGGGATGACAGTTTCAAATGTAGAGAGAAATGAAAAGATACACATGGTGATGTAGAAAGAACTGGAGTCAAGTGGATAAGAGATGGGTATTGATATTGCATTTAAATTCCTGGAGGTTGTAGCCGCCAGGAAAGCAAGAATATGAAAGGGAGTTCCACGAGCGGGAAGTGCGAGAAAAGAAACTGATGGAGTAGAATTGTCGGCTGCATTTGGTTGATCTGTGAATGGATGGGACCCACTTGCCAGTCTGGTTGCACGAGTAAACTCCTGTGGCAGGGGCACCAGTGACTTAAGTTCGTCGAAGCAAAAGCCATGAAAATATTTATAGAACAGAATAAGCCACATCCCGTCGGTGAGAAAGTGGCTGGAGTTGAGCTGCCAAATCGGGACATATCACATTACAGATTTCCCTTTGGAGCCTGTCGAGAACACTGAGATGAACAGCAGGGGCTCCTATACAATAGATTATACTGTGTCGCCTTTATTAACTTATTAGACTCTAATTCCTAAATAAGTATATTTCGATCATCTTAGACCGAAATTATCTCATACTTATCTCCAAAGAAATTATTTACACTCGTTGTTTGTATTTTGTAACCGCAACATAAAAAATAATTTGAATCTATTTAATTTGACAACATATGACATCTCGCAGGCAGACACAATGGCGATATTCTAAGCGTATCTTAGATGTGGCAGAAGGCTGAAAGAATTGGACATTCAGTGAGGATCGAATTCACTACTCAAATATAATGCTTCAAGCGAGACAAGCTTGCTAACCATTACACCACATCTCCACTTAGATGTGGCACAAGGCCGAATGTATGGGTTACCCAGTGAGGCTCGAATTCACTACTCAGTTGTAATGGGCTCTAGCAAAACAAGATTGCTAAGCATTACACCACACCGAGGTGCCCCACAAGCAGGCACAATGTGTTTAGCTGTAATAAATAAAATCATTGCATAAAATGACTGAATATAGTTAAAAACGATCATGGTGATGTAAATTTAACATTATAAATATATTCAAACCAGCTGACGTAACTGTTTAATGTGCATTAAATTCTAGGAGAAATTTAAAAGTAATCACTTCCGTTTATTTTACAAGCAGACTGCAGAAGATACAGGGAGTAAGTACACTAACACATTTTATTAGTCGAGTCAGTTTATAACTACAAAATATTTTACATATAGTAGCCATCATTAGATTTGAATTTTCGTCAGCTATTGACAAAATTTCCATCCCGAGCTTTTAAAAATCTCCACCAATTTTTGCACAGATCGATGTTGTCACTGCTAAAAATAATTACATTTTTTTTTTTTGCTTTTTTTTTATATAATCATTTAATTCCAAGCCAGTCATGACCGCCACTGGTTCGCAGTGAATTATAGTGATATAAAAAACAAGGTACAGGGGATGTCGAAGGAAGGAGAATGGATGGGAATCAAGATGATAGAAAATGGTAATTGTCGTTGCCTTTAAACTTTTCGAGTGTGTAGCTATCAGGTAAGCAAGCAAACGAAAGAGAGTTCCATAAACGGGACGTGCGAGAAAGTAACTATTAGATTAGAAGAGGCGGTTACATTTAACTACTTCGACGGTAAATGCGTTGGACCTTGATGCACGTGTAAATTCTCGTTAGTGCAGTTGCCATGAAAATAATTGTGGAAAAGATAGAAGGAAGCTATATCACGTCGGAGAGAAAACGATTGAAGGCGAGATGCCATGTCAGGATCAGTTATATTGCACATCCTATTTTGGATTTTGTCGAGAACCTCCAGATGAATAGCAGGAGCACCCGACCAGATATTGCAACAGTATTCAATGCACGGACGAATGGTAAATGTATAAATGTGCAAAATGGATTCTGACCTGATACTTGACTGTGCCCATATCGACTAAAGAAAGGTGATTTTTACAACAACTGGTGTAGTGTTCGTCTCTTCTGCAAAAATTACTCTTGCTATAATATCCTTTAATGCTAGTACTAAAATTTTCTAGTAGTTAGATTTTGGGCAGGATGTTAAACCCATTTGTTTTCTCTCTAGTACTACTACACTAGCTTTAGTTAACTGTAATGTCTGTATCGCCTGATTAAATTTCTAGAAAATTTCCTGTAGGGAAGGATAATTTTTATCTGTGAATGATTTCTTTTTTGTAAAGACACTTGGAAATTTAACAAATACGATATAACTTAAATATCTTTTTCCAGATAAATCTCCCTCTAAAAAATGAAGGTTAAAGAATTCTTCAATTCATGTAAATTAACCTGGGGTACCTTGACGTGGTGTAGGTACCTCCACACATTTTCTTACTAACTTTTAAATTGAATTAAAAAAAATGGTTTTCTTGAATCTTTTATTTTAGTTTTAATTGAAGGCTAAATAATTAAGTTTACTATTTCCAGTAAGCAAAATAGTCTGTTGTATGTCAAACAGAAATTATATTGATTGGAATCTAAAATCTAAAAATTTTATTAATAATTGACTAAATTTTTTTCTTCCGGCTATAATGACTGTATGTTTTATTCAAGCAATTAAAAGTTTATCAAATTAAATAATGTCATAGTTATATTGCATTTTTTATTTTACTATTGGGAGCAGATTTTCGGAAATAAAGGCAAAATTTAAAAAAAATAATAGATGATTTACATTTCCCAATAAGTCTTGGGAATGAAAATAGTCTAATAAAACCATTTTGCGCAACAAAATTTAATTTCTTAAAATTTCATGAATTTACGTGGAGAGGACTATAATAGATGTGAAAAAGATATTTTTACCCAGCTTTTTAAAAACAGTAATTTCGAAAATAATTTTATTCGTTTGAGAATAAGTCCTGAAAGTTTCATTAAAATTCGACAATTATTTGATTTTTACAAGAATATCTAAATTAATGTGTTTGTCACCGGGGGAAAAAAAACTGAGTTATGTAATATTAAGTTTTCTATTGTAACGTTTTGGTTAACTAAAATCAAAACAAAATTTTTACCAAAATTTCGAACGTCTTAGAAGGCATTAAAAATACTTTGATTTTTCCTTTTAATATTAATATAAACATTTTGATGGAAAAAGTTTGTTTTTATTAAGTTTGGAGCCTTTTTTTATTCATAATATGCTGTTTATTTAGTGATTTTTGGAGGTACCTATGTGATGGTTAGCAAACTGGTCTTCTTTGAATCATTACAATTTAAGCTGGTCTCCCTTGAATGATTACAAATTATTTCTATCGTCTCTGGTTGCCCCATACTTTCGGCTCTTTGCCACATCTAAACTGTGCTTAGAAAATGAACATGTAAATCAACCTTTATCTTGGTGATATAATGTTTACAGGAGACTACATCAGCGTCATACGCAAGGTTGACTCATATAGATGTTCAAATAATTAATTAATAATGAATTGTCTATCTAAAAATGTAACAGCTACATCATAATTTTCATAATTAATAATCAGTCAATGAATTGCCATAGGTGATATAGGCTTGGGTGATCATGTCTGAATCCCTGCAGCAGTTTGATGTCAACTCCGAAATAGCAAATCAAAGATTCCCCTTATATAGCAAACAGGTTGGCGACAACCACTCTGGCTCGCAGAGTATCAAATCTAGAGGGAAGCCCTTTTGTTGGTTCAGGTATAAAACAAAGGCTTCTGTTCAACAACCAATCAGTGAGCACAAATATATTTTAGAAATGTAAATCTTTAGCAATAGCCCATCACAGCGTCTGTCCAACCCATAAAGCCTGATGCATGCTCAAATAACTTTAGTCAGTTGAGTTCGATATGTGATACATGCTTGGGTGATCATGTCTAGAAATAGACATGACTGACTAAGCAGAAGGTTTTCCTGCAGTAGGTTGCCACTACTTTCTGCGGTAAACTGGTTATCAACCAAGGCTATAGAATCCAATCTGTCCTTCTGTTCAATCCATAGTTGGAGTAAGAAGAGAGGGATTAATACCTTTCTGTGTCAAATTGAATGAAACGTGTTCAACAGGAATTTGAAGTCGTCTTACTGATTTCTCAAATTACCTTTTAAGACATAACAATCAAGAATCTATACTGGCATCAAACCGTCTGTATATGGAGATAAAATGAATTTAGGAAATATACAAAAGTAGAAAGAGGTGCAAGACAAGGATGTGTCTTCTCGCCGGATTTATTCAACCTATATATCGAGGCAATTTTGAGTGAATTAGAAATTTGACTAGGATTCATTATTAGCGGCAACAATCTTAACGATTTACGATATGCAGGTGATACAGTGCTGATAGCAGACACGGAAAGAAAACTACAAAACCTTCTATTGGAAGTAGCGAAAGAAAGCGAGAAGAAAGGACTACGCATAAACTACAAGAAGACACATTGCAAGGTTATCATAAAAAAGACCTTAAAATGCCAATTACAGATCAAAGATTCTAAAATCAAGCAGGTACAGAAATTTAATTATCTTGGAATCATCTAACAGAAGACAGAAAGTGCGACACTAAGACCAGAAGGCGCATTGGTATGGCTAAAGGTGCAGTCAATACTAGACAACCTACAACCTAGTAGAGACTCGAAGCAACAGAAATGTGGTTCTACAGAAGGATGCTGAGGATACCGTGGGCCAAACATATGAGCAACGATGTGGTTTTGGAGAAAATGGAAACAAAAAGGAAACTTATACTGAAAAGGCAGTTGAAATGTCTGGGGCACGTGATGAGGAATGAGGGCTTGGAAAAATCTGATACTCACAGAGGGACAGAGGAAAACAACGCTTGACATACTTGATGGGCTTGAGCAAATAGTTGAACAGAGTTTAGAAAAAAATAACAGAAAAGACAAAACTTGTTAAAAGGTACAATGGACAAGAAGAATGGGGAATCCATGTTCGCTTCCATATAAAAAAATTCTTATTCGATTCGAGTCTATATTAATTACATAGTTCTCGAACTGGGCCATGACATTTTTAAATGCGATTTTTTTTCGCAGTCTTTTCCACTAAAAGGGGTATATCTGAGTGTGGACCCAATGAACGCACCAGTTTCAAATGCTGATTCCGTCAGAAAACCTTCCCTGTATATACTTTTTATTTTTTATCGTTATACTGACTTTCTATCTGGTTGTTTATTAGGAGATTTCCACAGACGGGAACTGCGAGAGAAGAAACTGATACAGTAGAAATGGCGGTCACATTTGACTGTTTTGATTGGCAACTAGGTGGGACCTAGTTGCCAATCTAGTAGCACGAGTAAATTCGTGTAGTCGGGGCACTAGGGAGATAAGCTTGCCAGAGCAGAAGCCATGAAAATATTTGTAGAAAAGACAGAGGGAAGCCACATCTCATCTGTGAGAAAGTGAATGAAGTCGAGCGGCTAGATCGAGATCGATTACATTGCAGATCCTCGTTGGACTTTGTCTAGAATCCGTTGGACTTTGTCTAAAACCTCCAGATGAACAACAGAAGTAGTTGACCAGATATGGCAACAATATTTATATATTAGCAGCTTCGTTTTAGAAGTGCTAAAATTTACTAACCTTTCATACCCTAATTCACCATATTGGATATCCTTTTCAAAAGTAGCAATGAGGTTTACTTTGTCAGCATTGGCAAATTTCTAAAAAGAAGTAAATGGTAGTGTCATCTGCTTTTATGCCTACTTGGGAACTGATTACATCAGGAAGATCACTGATAAAGATCAGGAAAAGTGTAGGATATATCTTTGAGGGACACCCGCATTCGTATGATATATTTTGATATTGTCAAAACATTTAACAATATTATGTTTTTGCGAAAGAATAATACAAGGACTCTGCTCAATCTTTAATCCGTTCAAATAGGTTTGTATTTTAAATTTAACTTGACACCGCCTTAGAGTCAAAGAACAAAATTTTAAAAAATATACTAAATAGACTTATTATTTAACCGTTATTGACTAAACAAAATAATTTTAATTCGTGCCGTTGATAAAAATAAAGCTATTTTAATTACCGAAAATAATTCGATAAAAATGAAGCTATTTTAATTACCGAAAATAATTCGATAAAAATGAAGCTATTTTAATTACCGAAAATAATTCGATAAAAATGAAGCTATTTTAATTTTACCGAAAATAATTCGATAAAAATGAAGCTATTTTAATTACCGAAAATAAAAATTCGATAAAAATGAAGCTATTTTAATTACCGAAATAAACAGCCGCATATCCGATTTTCAAATAACTGAATTGTGCTAAAGTGTGACACATTCAACAAATTTAATTCGTGTAAAGTAACTAATTTTCCAACCTGAAGAGGGATAGGCTTCGTCAGGCTGTCGCGCTCAAACACCACTTCTACTGCGGCTGCAGTACATGGAGTGCTCTTATGATTCTTATGAGTCACTGGACATCTTATTGTTGTGGCCTGTTTGGGCTAGAAAGAATGACACGGAAAACAAGAAGGTAGGTTCAACTAGTGTATTAGAATAACAGAACGTATATACAAAGAGTGTTAGTATTCAGCAAATAGAAGTGTACGTCCGAACTGTATAGTTACGCTGCATCTCGACTGCCACACGACTGTCTCGACTACGTATTAACTGCCTCACGACTGTCTCCCCGGTGGGCACGCAGATTATTATTTATTGAAGGAGGAAGAGTTCATTCCATTTTAAGTAGGGCACCATAACACTTATCTAAATGGTTTTTGGTGAAAAAAAAAGCCACGAAAAACAAAATAGTTTAAACAAATGTTTGAGTTAATATTAATTTATGAGCACAAAAAAAAGACACAAGCCAAGTTTAAAAACATAAGAAAAATTGAAATTGAATTACACAAATTAAGTGGTTTATATACCCAATAAAAACTATGCAAAATAATCAATGAAAATTAAATATGTAGGTGAGAGAGTAGAAGTACGGTTCGCCTTGATTTATTCCCGGGGACAACTCGAAGGCCCTCTGAAAAAAAAGGCAAAACCATGAATATATGAGCATTTTTGTGACCAAGAATAGGAACAAGTTTTCCCTGTTTTCTAATTGGTTAATATATTTGATTGTGTATCCAATCTATTCCGAATGACGTCTGTATATATAAAAATTTGTAAAACCAATTGATTTATTATTGGTTAATTAAGAAATGTAACACCTCCTCTCGTTGATTCCTGAAAACGTATAGGTGAGTGTAAAGTCAGATTTATTAAGCAATCAAAACATGGAGAAATACGACACCTTTCAAAAAAGAAAGATTGATTTATCTCTCTTCTCGCTAATAAGGCTTTGTGATGGACAGACACACACGGCTCTTATTATAGTATAGATTTGCAACTATCTGAGTCGGCCTTTATTAATATACTTTAAAATTTGTTTACATTTCTTGCGAACAGATGCAAAGTATTTCAGAAACATTTATTTCAATTATGACTTTTTTTTCATTTTAGATTTTTCTCCTATTTTTGTGAAAAATAAAGAAGTTTTTGTTAAATTATACGTACAATTTATGTTGGATTTATAAATGGTTTTGTTAATAAAACGCTTTTGATGTCTCCTATTTTATCTTGTTTATGATGTCATCTATTTTATCTTGTTTCAGTTTCAATGGAAAATATAATTCCTTTTTATTTCCTTAAAATAAAATATAATCTAAAAGAGAGAAGTATAATCGATTCATCTGATTTGCTTGAAATAATTTCATTATTTACTTTAAAGAAACTATATAGGTAGTTTCTTCATTCATGACTAGTGGCAGTAATCATTATAATAAAAAGTACAAAAGGTGAAAAATGAAAGAAATAGAATTAAAAAAATAATAATAATGTACAATGCTTCATGTCATACGAATCAAAATCAAAGCCAAAATGCGTTTTGTTCCCATTTAAACGTTCAATTTATGCAATATACATAATTGGTTTTGTTAAATGAACGTTACAAGGGAGACAACATTGTTTTACCTATGAAGTTTTCTCCTTGCAACATTAATTTGTTTACTTTTCAATGTAAAATATAATTGTTTTAGTTTTTCTTGAAAATAATATTGTAGGACATTGAATAAGTTCTCGCAGTTTTCAGACAGATGTCGTTCCCATAAATGCGTGCCTGTAGTAATGAATCTATAGGGAAGCATTATAAGCAAGCTTGAAATTCAGTGTATGTTATTTCACGGAAAAACAACTTTGTTTTTCATAGTGTTACTGTTAGTGTTAAACATGTCGGATTTCGCGCCAAAGAAAGTCTATTTGCGGCGAATTTTGCTACACTACTTCATTTAAAAGAAATTTGTAGCTGAAGCACACAATTCTTGTTGAGACTCACGGCGACCATGTTCTGTCGGAAACAACATGCAGAGATTGATATTGTAGATTCTTCAAAAATAATGATTTTGATGTTAAAGAACGCTCTGGCGCACCGAAAAAGTTTAAGATCGAAGAATTGAAGGCATTACTTCATGAAGGTTCATGTCAGGCGCAAGTTGAACTTACAGAATTATTAGGAGTTTATCACACCACAATTTCGAAACGTCTGAAAGCCTTAGTAATGATTCAAAAGCAAAGACATTCGGCGCCGTATTATTTGAAGCCGAGAAACGTCGAACAGTGTCTTGTCACATGTGAACAGTTGCTTCAACGGTAGAAAAGATAAGGTTTTTTGCATCGTATCGTAACCGGCGATGAAAAATAGATACACTATGATAACCCTAAGCGTAGAACATCGTGGAGTAAGCTTGGTCATGCATCAACATCGGTAGCAAAGCCTAATATCCATGGTTCGAAGCTTCGGCTCTGCATTTGGTGGGTTCAACTGGGTTTATGAGCTGCTCAAATTGGATGAAACCATTAGAGAAGATCGACTACAATTGACGCGTTTGAGCCGAGCATTGAAGAAAAAACTGCCGCTATAACAAGAGAGACGCGACAAAGTATTTTTTGCAAAATGAAAAGGCCGGGCAACATGTTGCAAAACGGTGAAAACCTCTTGAAAACGCTTAAATGGGAAGTCCTACTCCACCTACCCTATTCACCAGACACTGCTCCGTCCGACTATCAGTTGTTCCGATCGAGGGCACACGGACTGACTGAACAGCACTTTTATTCATATGAAGATGCAAAAAAAAAAAAAAAAAAAAATAGGGGTCGACTCATGTTTAGCCTAAAAAGACGTGTCGTTTTTCCGACGAAGAATTCAAATACTGTCAGAAAGATGGGAAAAGTACTGTCTAGCGATGTATAATACTTTCAGTGATATGTTTCTTAATCATTTTTGTAAATAAAACATTATTTTCATGAAAAATCTGCTAGAACTTATTCAAGGTCCTAATACAATCTAAAAAACCGAAGAACATATCATTTGTAGCTAATGCTCGTCTGCCAAATTTTTGCACCAAATACTACAATAAAGAATTTCTATATTCACGTATAATGACAGTTTGGATCATTCTGATATGAAATACACAAAAATGAGGATTAAAGAAACACAATTAAAAATAAATGATATAAAATTCTTCATGTCATACAAACAACATTCAAATCTTTATTACATACCATATTATTAATAAATATTCAAAGATAACTCGGTTATATGGATTATTTGTTTTGAAGAAGCAGCTGTCGTAGATTTACTCGAAAACAGAGTTTGAAAATAATATGACGTAATTATCATTTATAACGTCCTCAGTAGGAACTCCGCCACTGTTTTATCCTTACAACATTCTTTGTTCCTGATCTTAAATATGTCTATAATGACGAATTTTCAAACTACAATTCTCACCCCAGCAACATGACAATTGTTAAAGCAGAAATGGAAGTAAATACCAAATTTAACAACTGGCTACGCAAAATCCAAGAATTCTCAGAGGAATTTACAACAAAAAAATATGCTCGGGCATGTGACAACCTCAAATGTTGGCGACCCACTTTACCAAAACTTAAAGAAGAATTTTCAAACGTGTGCTTGTAAGATGTGAGCAAATCTCAAACAGAAATATTAGTCTCAACCTGTGAGAAATCCTACGGCAGAGTTCAGTTTGTTTTTCTGTTGTTTTTTTTTTTATTGTTTTTCATTACTTTTCAGACAATAGATGTTACAGCGAAAACAATTTTTTTTTTAATATTTAAGTACATGACACAAATGACGATGTGCGTTGTGGTGAAATGGATATCGGCTCGGAACGAAAGAACCGAGTTCAAATTTTAGTTGAATTCACATACGTGCAAATACTCTTAAGAAAAATATGAAGCGTACCTTCTCCTTACAGCTACGGGTTAAATAACAGGACAGATTGTTTTTATAGACTTGGTTGGCAACCAGTCTACTGCAAAAAGTAATGCGAGAAAAACTTCTAATCAGTCAGTCATGTCTTTTTCGAGACATGATCGCCCAAGCGTGTATGACTTATGCCAATTATCTGACTGACATGCTACATAATATTTTTATCTGATTAAAGGGATTTTATTTAAATGCATAAATATAACGTTTGAAATATATTCCTCCCGTCAGTGTTGATCACAAAGACTATTTTTGGAACGTTGCAGAATAAAATATCAAAATCCGTGTTAAACAGAAACACGAAAAAAAAATCTTTAAAGAAAAATAACTATGAAGAGAAAACAAACTTGAATTTTCCGTCAGAATTTTCTCTAAACTACAATTATTATTATTATTATTATTATTATTATTATTATTATTATTATTATTTCCTTGGGTTTCTGTTGTATACACATTTCCTTCTGGGTCCCAATCAGAGACCTAAGGTTAAAATTGTTTCATGACATTTTCCACTGCTCATTTTTGTATATATATAAAATAAAAAAGTTCACACACATTTTACATAAATAAAGTCCTTTGTAAGGCATGAACTGTACTTGTGAGCACAATCTTTTGTATTTCGTTAAGGCTTGGGTTGGCTTGGTTTACTAGGATTGCTTTCAGTGAGTATATCGAAACCTTTTCCAATCAAACAGAGGGCTCCAACTTCAATTCCACATTTTTTACATTTCCATTTCAATGTCATTGTACTTTGATATTTTTTGAAGATATTCAGATGTACATTACAGTTTGCAGGGACTTCCATGTCAATAGGAAAACACATTCTGTTTTTGTCACCTTTGATCACGATGTCAGGGCGATCAATCTGGCTGTGTGTATTGTAAAGTCTCATAAAGGTCCTGTTACAGGTCCTGTCTGTAACAGGGTCTGGGTGATGTTCATATTAATAATAATAATAATAATAATAATAAGAAGAAGAAGAAGAAGAAGAAGAAGAAGAAGAAGAAGAAGAAGAAGGTTTCATGAGTGAACTAAGATGGAAACTTGTTTTCAAACCGGGCAGAGTATACAGCCGAGAAAAATAGTTCGAAAAGAAATTCGTTTTCAAACCGGGTAGAAGGAAGAGCCAAAAACTATTTTCTGAATAATATTTATACCACGAATACTAGAATCGTTTTCAAAATCTTCCGATGCCGAAGACATGTAAAAAAAACCATAGGGAAAAAGAGAGATATAGAGATATTGACAGAAACAGACAGCGATACATTGAGGAGAGAGAGAGAGAGGGTGAGAGAGAGGGAGAGAGAGAGGGGGGGAGAGAGAGAGAGAGAGGCGGAGACAGAGACAGAGAACTATGTGCTGGGAAGAGAAACTCGTTTTCAGACTCGGTTGAGAACAGAGCCGTTAAAAATTTGTTCATTCCAAAGTAATTATCATTATCTTTAGTCGTAGTAGTTGTAGTAGCCGTAGTAGTAGATAATGACTTCGTATTAACCCATGTATATAATATTATTTAATTTAGTTGCATGAAAATTATTATTTAATCGATAGTCGTATATGAGTTGATATTCTGATTTTAATCAAAAAGTATATTTATATATTTATTTCTATCAATTAAAAAATAATGTTCGAACAAATAAATTAAATATGTCAGTTGTTAAAACAATTTTGTTAATCTTCGGGACTTTCCGTAACATCAGTCAGCTAAGTGGCATACGTGATACACGCTTGGTAGATCATGTCTCGAAAGAGACATAACTGAATAGTTTCCCGCAGTAGAGTGCCATTACTTTCCCCAGTAGACTGGTTACCAATCAAGACTACAGAACTCAATTTGCCCCGTTATTTGATCCATAGCTGGAAGTGAATGCAACTAATTTAACTGGAATTCGAACTCGGCTTTCTTATTTCCCTTTCCGAGCCGAGATTCACTGCACCACAACGCACATCTCCCATTACTTCCATTATAATTGTATAATTCATAAACAATAAATTTTATTCAATATTGTCGGTAGTTTCAATCTACCGAAAAGAATTTGTGAACAAACGACTTCGATTTTGACAGAAAACATTGCGATTTGCCAAATTTTTAAATGAACCATCTGATTTTTGTTCAGCTTTTTCACTTTTTCGAAATTCTATTTTGATTTTCTTTCAAGAGATATTTGTTCATCATAATTTGGTCATTGTTTTCATTATTTAATTTTTGACAGAATTTAATTATTCATTTGAGCCCCTTCATTTGTTAGTGTCGTCAATGTTCTTGTCATGTAACAAAAAAGTGTTCTCTTGATAAAAAATACTATCTATTTCATCAAATTTAATCACATTTATCCGATAAACAATGACTTAAGAAAAAAATGCTTTTGACAAAACAGTCAGTTTAGCCAGTGGTTCCAAAACTTTTTCTTTCTTTGGGCCGCCGCATTTTAGGAATGTAAATTGCTCACGTCTCACCAAATTTTATGCGAGAAAAGTTACATTATAAAAAAAAAATAAAATAAATAGATAAATATTATAATAATATCTGGGCAGAAATCCAGCCTAACCTGATCGTTATATACAACAGATTATTACATCCCTTAGAAAACAACCAAACATATAGTGATAATTCATACCATAACCTCTATTGACGAAATATATCGTCAGTCTGGAACGAGACAATCAACGTTTTGATTTGAATATCTGTCAAACTCTTTGCCCATAAAACTCTCAGAAGATATTTTGTGAAGACACTTCATAAAAATTACGACGTTTACCGCCGTCACCCCCATTAAAGAATCACCAACCAATTCCCTACTCACTGGATATCTTGTCAGTCTTCAAGTCGTTTGATTCAATGGTAATTATCTGAAAACCTATGATATCATCTCTGATAATTGGTTTTAACAAAAAGTGTATACAATATTTTCAACATGGGCATCCGAGTCTAGAGGGAAATTTCTAAAATGATTATATCTACCATCATTTAGTTAATCTTTTGAATTATTATTATCATCTCTTTTATAATAAAAACAAGTATATATATATATATATATATATATATATATATATATATATATATATATATATATATATGCAAGTATGTTTTAGCTCCAAAAAAGAAAAAGCATTTAAGTAAATTCCCACAGACCAGATCCTATTAATATTAATTTTATTATTATTAAAAAGGATCCAGGTATATGTAGAATTCTGAATTTTATTATATTTCTATATATATATATATATATATATATATATATATATATATATATATTAACGGTTTTCGTTAATCTTCGGGATTTTATGTAACATTGTATATTTACATTACGATTACATTTCAGAATTGTGTTATTGATTACATTACGATACATTTCAGAATTGTGTTATATAAAGCTTGATTTGAGTTCAAATAGACAGTGGAATCATTCGTGGTCGAACGGTCTAAGACGCACCCGATCAATTGGTAACTTCCCCTATATACATATTCTTAGGGGTTGCAGGTTCGAATCCTGCTGAATAACACACATTTTCGGAATAAAATTTATCGTAAATAATCATGCTTGTAGAAATAAATATACTGTTTCATTAACAGCAAAATATCTACTCATATATAAGTCTCGATAAAAAAATAATGTTCAGGCAATTAAATAAATTGAAAGAACAGATAGATTAAAACCCACTGTTTAAGCATTTATTTTTATAAAGTGGGTGCGATACAAGTAGAGCTTAATATAATTTTTTATTACAATGTCTTACATTATATCACTACACAAAAATTTTGATGCTCCAGTTAAATACTGTTCTTCTTCAGGTAATATTTTGAAATAAATTGTGAAAATGATTTATGTAAAAAATATAAGATGGATTCATTTTTATTTAGAAACTGAAGGGGTAGTTGTAGAAGGGGTAGATAGAGAATATCACCTGAGGAAGAACAGTATTGTTTTGAAACAAGAAAATTTTTGTGTAGTTATGTATTATATTACGAAACTGTGTGTCATTCGGCAGGATTCGAACCTGCGACCCCTATCCACATAGGGGAAGCTACCATGTGATCTGACACGTCTTAGACCTCTCGACCACGAATGACCTTTAGTCTAAACGATCAATCAAGTCTATATGACACAGTTTTCGATTTATCGCAATAACCATATCTGCTCTGAAATGTATCGTAATGTGAACAAATGTAAACATGTTACGGAAATTAACGGAGATTAACGAAATGCCGAATGACACATTTTCGTAATAAAAATTATCCTAAATAATAAGGCCAGTAGACATAAATATATAATATTGTGTAATTAAAAACAGAATATCTACTTAAATACGAGTATTGATAAAAAATAATGTTAAAAAAATATTTTCATATATATATATATGAAATTATTTTTTATGTGTTATTTGTTTAGTTTGGTTTGTTTAATGGCATTATATATATATATATATATATATATATATATATATATATATATATATATATATATTTGTTTAGTTTGGTTTGTTTAATGGCATTATATAACCAAACTAAACAAATATACACATATACGTTTGTTCAGTATTTAAAACTAATCTTTTTGTAAAAAATACTTTTCACTAATATGCTTAAAAAATTAGGAAATCCAGGACTGGGGAAAAAGGACATCAGTAATAACCTATTGTCGTTGGTAAGGTCAGTCAATTAAGTGTCATACGTGATACACGCTTGGACGATCATGTCTCGAAAGAGACATGACTGACTGGGCAGAAGATTATTAGACTTGTTGCCAGCCAAGGCTATAGAACACAATCTGTCCTGCTATTTAACCCATAACTGGAGGGAAGAGACAGATTAATACCTTTCTTAAGCGAATGCAAGGAATTCAAACTCGGATTCCCGATTTCTTGTTCCGAGGCGATATCCACAACACCACACAATTTTGACATTGATAAATAAAAACGAAATACAGTTAACTCTATAAATATCAGAAACAGTTTTGATATATTATTTATATTATGAATAAGACCACCCACCACATTCAATTTCATTTTCCGATAAAAATCCTGCTTCGAGTGTCTAAGGAATGTAAATCTTCAAAAATTATTCCAAAGACTTTTACTCTATTTTTTTTACATGTGAACCAGTTAACCTTCGCCAAGTTTTCCTTCGTACATTAAATATTTAATATTTTACTGCATTCTCAAATAAGCTAACCGTAAAGTATTTTCCTGCTAATCACAATAAGACATGTTATTGTTGTTTCAAAGCATCAAAAGTTTTGTGATATGTTGATCTTAGAGATGGTAATAAAAATCGTCGTTTAAATAGGATATATTTAGAGATGCCTTGAGAATTATAAATGAGGCAACAAAGAAACGAAAGAAATTTTAAACGAAATTTTTTTTTTCTTAGAGGAAACGTAAAATTGTAGGAGAAAAAATGTCAAAGTTGTTTCCTTTGTATTGTCAGAGTTATTCCCCTTGCATCTAAAATCTTATCTTGGGAAGTGTTTTTGTTTTTGTTTTCTAATCATTTCACCCCAAGCAAGACAGAACTGCCACTGGTGTGCAGAGGATTACATAAGAGGTAAGTGATGAGAAAGAGGAACAAGTTACAGGGGAGTCAGAGAATGAGTAATAAAAGGATGAGAATACAGGTGTGAAGAGGGCTGTATGAGATTATAGTGGAAAGGAAGAAGAACATGATACAAGGGTTGTCAGGGAAAAGATGTGAGTCAAAAAGATAAGAGACGGCAATTGACTTTGCATTTAAATTCTTGGAGATTGTAGTTTTCAGGGAAGCATGTATACGGAAGGGAATTACACAGGCGGGAAATGCGGGCAAAGGAGCTGTTAGAGTAGAAGTTGCGGTTATATTTGATCGTTTCACTGTAAAAAAGTGGGACATAGCCGCTAGTCTAGTAGCTCGAGTAAATTCATGCAGAGGGGGTAGCAGGTAGCTAAGCTCATCAGAGCAGAAGCCGTGAAAGTATTTGTGGAAGAGACAGAGGGAATCAAATTATGACGGTGAGAAAGTGACTGGAGTTGAACTACCAAGTCGGGATCAATTACATTACAGATTCTTCGTTGGATTTTATCAAGATGAATAGGAGGAGCACCCGATGAGAGATGAGAGTAGTATTCAATGCACGGGTGGATGGTATATTTACCATCGAAGGTAAAAAAGCGTGGGACCTTGATGACAAACTATTAGCACGCGTAAATTGTCGTCAGCGCAGGTGACATGAAAATACTTGTAGAAAAGACAAAGGGAATGCAAAAAATTCAAATTGGCCGAAAAATATTTTGCATCAAGGTGTGAAATTTCACGAGTTTTGGTTTGGATTCGCTTTTGCGTGTTTGCTAAGCAAAGTTTGTAAATTCGAATCTTTTTTTTTCTAACAAAATGAATGAGTCAGATCTTAGTATTTGAATGTTAAATCTAGATCGTGTTTTGTTTACTACAATATCTTGGCTTCAGCAAATTTGTCGCTGTCAAAACGTAGTATCACTTTGTCTTTTCTAGAAATACATTCATTTTTTTATATGTGCAAGATGGATTTCAACGAGAAAACTTCCTGGCCCTACAATAAGAATCAACATTCCGAGTAGCAAATTTAGCTATGGATTCAATGTTGTCATTCTGTTAATATAGAATTTCTAAACTATTCAACACACTTTAAATATTGTTTTTAAATAATGATATTTTTAAATAAGATTTGCCTTTCTATTTCAGAAAGGAAGAGCATAAAAATTTAACTAATAAATATGTTAAAATCAGTTGTCATAAAATTATTTTTGCTAGATTACTACTAGTAAATCATTTTTAAGAAAATTATTTTTGCTGGGTTAATTTTATGTTTTATGTTATAATTCCTTTGAATTTATATTTTGGAATACAGTTTAATTTAAAAATTTGAAGGCTATTATATGGATTAATATCATGAAATTTTTCTTTCTCGTTGGGTAGTATATTCGCTGCTTACTTCTGTATTGCCTTCAGTATACTTTGTGAGTGTCCAATTTTCCAAGCCTTATTTCCTCATATGTTCTAGAATTTCAACCGTCACTTTCTGATGCTAAGTATAAGTGTTTTTTCTTGCTTCCAATTTTTCAAAAACTTTGTCATTGCCCATGTGATCAGTCAAAGATATCCTTAGTATCCTTCTGTAGAAATACATTTCTGTTGCTTCAAGTCTCTTCTTCATCTGTCCAGCATTCATTACTGTATAAGACGACTGAAATGAAAAAACAAGATTTATGCAAGAAAGCAGAACATCAGAATAAAATCTAGGTTCGGATTTATCTAATTCTTAGATCAGCTTTAGCTCAGGGTATAATAATAAATGAAATTAAAGTGTTGGTTAACTTTGATGATATAGCAGTTGTGAGTACAATCCCTTGGTTGGTTAATACAATGTCTGCTTTCTGCATATTTTGCGTCCCTATTTCGCAATCTTCACGTAGGCCGGTTTCGATTAGTTTTTCTTCACTGGGACGTCCTCTCACCACCTTGTCATATCACGGGCATTTTTTTTTTTCAAACAAAATAGACGTTCAGTACAATATAAATTATACTGTATTTCAAAGGCTCTTTATCGGTTTAACGGCATATCAACTCTTTATGAGATCGTTTAATGCCGAAATTTAATTTTCTTGGGAACTTTGAATAAATAAATATATATTATGTTATTCTGCTTTCACAATTGAATACATGGTAGATGATACTCACAATTTGTGCATATAAATGTGTGTGTAGACATAATTACAATATGTGTGTTTTATGTTATAATTCCTTTGAATTTATATTTTGGAATGCATTTGGGTGATAAAATTAAAGGCTATTATATGGATTTATATCATGAAATTGTTATTTCATTTTGGTTTGCTTATTGAATTTGTTTAGCGGCTCATCAACCTCAATATATATTTAATGCCAAAAACTACATATTCTGAACACAATTTTATGGCTTCAACTACAAATACAATGTATAGCTGGTGACTTTGCTATAAACTGTATTGTTGATAATCCTACTATAAAAAGTATTGCTCGCCATTTTGCTTTAAAATTCAGTTGTTGAAAATTTTACTATAAATATTTGTTGTTGAATATCCATCAAGATAATTAAGAAGAACTCTTGAGATGCAGACTTTGGAAGGAATCATTCTGTATGCTAAGATATGACGCCCTCCTAAGTAGGCCTAGCATAAAAACAAATGCCATTTGTGACCCACATATATACACAGAAAAAGAAGCGACATATCTTAAATGATGAAAAAAAGAAAATACATTATTTAATTCTGGTCCCATATAAGCGCATTATCCCACATTAAATTCTTTGTTCCGCACTCAGAATAGTGAGCTATCTAAAATTCTGAAAAAAAAAATGGGTTATTTTTTAGAAGCAAACGGAAGAGAGTTCCTTAAATAAGAAGTGCGAGAAAAGAAACTGTCAGAGTAGAAGAGATGGTTACATTTAACTACTTCGAAGGTAAGAAAGCGTGGGACCTTGATGACAAACTATTAAATACGCGTAAATTGTTGTCAGCGCAGGTGCCATGAAAATACTTGTAGAAAAGACAGAGGCAATGCAAGAAATTCAAATTGGCCGAAAAATATTTTGCATCAAGGTGTGAAATTTCACGAGTTTTGGTTTGGATTCGCTTTTGCGTGTTTGCTAAGCAAAGTTTGTAAATTCGAATCTTTTTTTTTTTTTTCTAACAAAATGAATGAGTCAGATCTTAGTATTTGAATGTTAAATCTAGATCGTGTTTTGTTTACTACAATATCTTGGCTTCAGCAAATTTGTCACTGTCAAAACTTAGTATCACTTTGTCTTTTCTAGAAATACATTCATTGTAATTGTGTGTGATGAACTTTACTTTAACCTGGACTTTATGTTCAGGAATCATCTTTTTAATATTGAAATGGCTAGATGCAGCCGTAATTTCTATACTAAAATTTTGTTCTTGCATTTCTCGTACGTGGAAATCTTTTGCGGCATCTTGTTTCCCACTCAACTTTGATCTTTAAACTTTTAAATGCGAATCGTTATCTTCCGTTGTCTTAGTTCCTGTCCTTTTACTATTCTCTCTCCTTAATAGTGTCTTCTTTTCTCATATTCTCTCGCGGTCATAAACACATTGCGTCTTAGTAGATTCACTGAATTACTTGAAATGATTGAAAAAGAATAAGCGATCATTTTTTTTTTATAAATATAACATTTGTTAATGCGTTCAATAAGAAAATGTATTAAGAAAATGTATTAACTCCAGGTAAAATAATCAGTATCATCCCAGACAAGGTAATAAACCCGTAAGACATAAGGGTTTACAGGGTGTGGCAGACTTAGGAACAAGAACATTAATAATGAGAGAAAAGAGTTATCAGGAGGACAGTAGATAGCGATTAACATTGGATTTCAATTTTTTCAGATTAAAGTTGGTTGGAAATCGTGGAGATGGGTGGGAGTCCCACAAGCTAGAAAAGAAACTATTAACATAGAACTTACGGCTACATTTGTCCAACTCAACTGTAAATTGATGAGATCTTCACATCGGTCTAGTCAGTGTGTCATGTGCCATATGTGATACACGCTTAGGCAATCATCTTCAGAGGCATGAATGACTGGGCAAAAGATTTTCCCGCAGTCGGTTGCCATTACATTCTGCAGCAGATTGGTTGCCAACTACGATTATAGAACCCAATCTGTCCTGTTATTTAACCCATAGCTAGAGAGAACATAACGAGTAATACCTTTTCAGCGTAAATGAATGCAACGAATTGAGGAAGAATTCGAACTCGGTTCTCCTATTTCTCGTTCTGAGCACAGTCAGTCTAGTATCGCGTATATTCATATATTGTGATAAAGTCATGTAGCTGTCTCCGCTAATTAAGAAATCAAGACACACAGTTCAGCTTGTTTTATAATCACAACAGAAGGATTCTTCAGTACTTTGATGGTGATTGGGTAAATTAGCGTCAATATCAAGTTCCGCTAAACTTTTGAAAATCAAAGGTTTTTATGATCAATTATATATACTTTCTGAAACAAAACATAAATGCAGCCTCTGCAACAAAGAGTGTCATTCCTGAATCGGCTTCTACAGTCACAGACGCCGATGCACCAGTCAATCAGACAACTAGGATGCTATCCACGTTCAACCCTGACCGACGGAGGCCTACTACTTTCAGATGACCTGTTTTCATCTAGGGGAGATAACTCAATAAAAAAAATCTGATACATTGTCATGAAACAATGTCCAATTTGTATTTAATAAGATTTTTGAAGTTGATGAAATATCGTCTCACTAACGCTTGTACATTTGTTAGCCTCAAAGGAAAAAGAACATTAGATTTTAAATTAACTTTTTAATTTTCTTTTTGTGATTGGGTTAAGATTAACAAATTTTTGCAATTGAATTCCAATGATTTGCATCAGAAAATAAGAAAACGTTGATTATGTTTTTCTTTCTTTTTCCTTTTGTTTTAATTTCTTTTAATCTAAGAATTTATCTGAAATCTCAACTAAGGAAACAGCATTAAATTAGGATTTAACAAAAGATGTATATTTTAATCAAAACTCACTTTTGTTACATGAAACAAAAAACACACAAGATTAACGGAAGGAGAGGTTGTAAAGGCATGAATAAGTCTGTTTGAAAAATGAAATTACCTAACTGATTAAAAAACTGCAACAATAAACAATGAACAACGAATAAAGAACAATTGTCTCCTGAAAGAAGATAAAATTGGTAACCCGAAAAAGTGAAACATTTGCACAAAACAAAAAATTAGTTAAATCTCAGTCCTTTTTGTCGACGTTGATTTTGAAACTTTTGATGATGATAATTTGGAATGGGCGAAATTATCACGGCCCTCCTCCCAACAGGGTTTGAAAATGAGTTCCACTTCCCAGTGTATAATACTCTGTCACTGTCCTCGTCTCTCCTTGTCTGTCTGTCTGTCTCTCTTTGTCTCTCTGTCTCTCTCTCTCTCTCTCTCACACACACAAACACACTCAATATCTTTGTATATTGCTGGACCATGGTCATTTGCGATGTCGAATCCTCCATTCTGGGTGACATATCCACCTACCTTATGCAGCATTGGTAAATTATATTTTACGAACACTGTTTAATTAACTCATAAACAGAATTATTCTTTCACTAACTCTGTGAAACTTATATCATCACAAATACAACAAATATTTCTTCAAGTAAACTCATACGCCACGTCTCCAAATACCAAAATATGAGTTTCTTCTTCTTCTATGTGCCCTGTCCCTTCAGGACGTAGGCGATCATGGCTCTCCACGTCTATCCCTTGTGGCTCTTAGTATGTTTGCTCCTGTTGCTCCTGGCAACCCCCGTTCCGTCATCCACCTGATCAGATCCTGCAAATATGTTATCCGCTGCCTTCCTCTGTCTCTCCTTCCTTCTATCTGTCCAGTCAGTATCAGTTTCTCCAGGCTCTCCTTCCTCATTGCATGTCCCAGGAACTTCAGTTGTCTCTTCCTGATGCTCAGCATCAATTTCCTTTTTGTTGCCATTCTTTCTAACACTTCGTCGTTGCTTGTATGCTCAGTCCACGATATCCGTAGCATCCTTCTGTAGAACCACATTTCGGCCGCTTCCAGTTTTGTCCTCATTTTTGATGATATTGTCCAGCATTCACAGCCGTATTGAAGAACTGACATCACGTAGCAGTCTAGCACTCTATGAGTTTACACGTATAATTAAATTGACAAACATCACAAAGATTTCATTCACAAATCTTTACTCATTTCAACATAATGTATATTTTATGCTATATAAATAAAAATATTACTGGTTATTCAAAACTGTTTTTTAGCATTATTTTTCATTGATGTTTATTATTTTGCATTTGGCTAAAGAACAAAATTTCAATGAAGCGGGTAGTTAGTTTAAACCGAGCCTAATTCAGTGCACATTTGAACAACCTGTCATTTTCAAACTAGTGACTATCCCCTTTCAAAACCATTCACACACACGCACACACACACAAACACACACACACATACACACACACACACACACACACACACACACACACACACACACACACACACACACTTTATCAGAAACTGAATTATTTCCTGTTTTAGGCACATAAAAATAAAATAATACCTTTTTTTTAATAAAAAGGATCAATGGCTCCATCAAGGAAAAAATTTTTTTTAAAAAATAAGAAAATCTTCTTAAATAAATTGAACTGTTTTATTAATGCAAACATTAACAATGAACAAGTAACAATGAACAAGTAATAAATGTCTATTGAAACAACTTCAAAGTAAAAACTTGAAAAAAGTGAAACAGTTGAACAAAACAAGAACGTCTTTTGAAAATTTGGTCACTTGTTCCATTTCGTGATGAGTTACTTGGAAGAAAACCAGGCAAAATCATATTCCTTGGAAAGTGAAACTAGTGTCTACATTTACTGATATGTTGTTTTCGGTAGTTTGAACTTAGCAGCATTTTTTCTCATGAAACCTTGAATACAGTTTTGTCAGGAATTAAATTCAAACATAATAGATGAAACTAATTAACGGAAGTTCTTCATTTATGAATATCTAGAAATTCAAGATGATAAGATGACTACTAGTACTACTACTAATAGTACTATTAGTAGTACTATTATTATTATTATCATTATTATTATTATTATTATTATTTTCATGAAGTCATAAAGTAATAATAATGAATTAATAGCTGCATTTGAAAACGAACTTCCTTTCTTGACATAATCTTCTCGGGGAATTTCTCTCGGCACTGCCCTAAGCTGGGTTTGAAAACAAGTTTCCTCCTTGGCGTATACTTTTCTTATTGGTGGGGGTTTGCAGGCTAATTTTATCACTCTACAAGCAGAACGGTGGCTAAAAGTGTTTTTATCTATTTGGAAGATAAGTCTTATTTTAGTTGTGTAATTTTTCAGGTTGTTACCCACAATCCTGTTGCAAGATGTAATTTCCTTTCCGGAAATCGTTATTTTTTTTCTTGTAATGTTTTCTTCTTCGCCTTCAAGCCGAATTTGAAATTTTCTTGGTATATATAATTTTTTCGGGTAGTTTTTCTCGGCTCTCCCACCAGCTGGGTTTGAAAACGAGTTATCTTCTCGGTGTACAATTTTTTTCTGATTGGAGTGTGGAGGCTAATTTTCCTACCCTACAACATCTACGGGGGATAAAAACGCGTTTCTCTATTTTAAAAAAAATTTTGGTGCTGGGTAATTTTTCAAGTTCTTACCCCCAATCGTGTTGGTTCCTCATAGATACACGTTGGAAAATTCTTCTGGAAGTGCTGGCAGAGTGGGTCGCCAAGATTTCAATTTTTTCGGATGTGACACACGTCTGAGCATTTCTTCCCGTTCTAATTTTTTTTCAAAGTTATAGCTTCGGACATTGCATAACCAGTCGCTTACTCTGATATCTATTTCCATTTCTGGAAGTAGTTGAGGATGAAATGGTTCCTCCCACAGACTGATGCAAGGTTTGAAGATCCTGCGGATCAATTGCTTTAAACGTCGCCATGGTGCTAGGGTGAAAATTGTTGATGGAAAAACCGTTTTCGTAGACATATTTAAGATCAGGACCAAAGATGTCTGAAAATTTTTCAGGAGAAAACAGCAACGAAGATCCTATTGATGACGTTATAAACGATAATTACGTCACATGTTTTTAAAAAAATATCTAACGAATTTTATTCTGTTACCGTGAAAATGAATAATATATAAAAATAGAAAAAATATGCATCCCTAAATTTTTATATATAATGGAGATTTTCTAGTTTCCCTGTGAATATGTGGTATTTTGATAAATGTTGGATTGGGTAAAGATGGATGGGTTCTTTTTGTGATTGAGTCAATCTTAAGAATAAATGTGTCGTGCATAACATTAGTTAGTTGAAGGTATTTTTTGCTCTTTTCCTTTATTTAGCTTTGTACCACATGAAATGCCCTTCATTTCAAAATAACCTAATATCATGACGTTTTTCGATAAATATTCTCCAAAATAAATATTTGATACATCTGCAGCGGTAACTTTTAAAGAGCCTTGTTTTTTTATTTATATCCAAAAAATAATACTAGATATAATATCAGCATAAATTGTATCCATGCTACATGAAGCATTGTCTTATATTCTAATTTTTAATGTGTATTTTTTAAAATTTCTATGACATTTTATTGTAAATTCCAGACTGTCATCCTTCAAAAACATTGATATTTTACAAAATGCCCTGTGGAATTCGTTCAGAACATTCAAGAAAAGTGATAAACAAAATTTATTTTCCTTGAGTCTTAATGGCTTTATTGCCTTGTTTTGAGCGAAACGATTAAAATTATATTGTGGGTGATATAACGTACAGTACAGAGATTTATTATTTTCGATTGGACATATCTTAAAGAAAATTCTAATGTACAATGTCCTCTCAGGGCATAGGCGATCATCGATCTCCACAATTTCTCATCCTTTGAAGCTTTTTTAAATTTTGACTTTTTTAATTTCTCTTAAATCCCGTTCTGTTATCCATTTACTCAAGCTCTCTACGTAGGTTATGCGTTGTTTTATTATCTCCCTTTGGCCTCAGTTTCTCCTGTGAGTATCATATATTTAAAGCCGTCTGTACTCATTATTTATCTTAGAAATTTCAACTGTTTTCTTCCTGGTAATAATATTCCATTATGCTTCCATTTTCTCTAAAGTATTCATATATTTCACATATTTGGTTGACAGAATCCTCATCATCCTTCTGTAGAATCACATTTCTCTTGCTTCAAGGCACTCTTTCATTTTTGAGGAGATTGCCTGGCATATTACTTCTATATTGGAGGACGGAGATCATATAAGAGTTCAGGGTGCATTTCTTTGTTTTTAACGAAAATTATCTGTTTCTTAATATTCTGCTTAACATTTGTAATACATCTTTTGCATCTTCGAATTTCAGTATCGCACTTTCCGTTCTCTGTCAGAATACCAGATTTAAATATTTTTACTGGTTTGATTTTGCTTTTGCCGATTTGAAATTTACATTTTGGAACAAAGTTTTAAATACGGAGTTGCCATCTTTTAATGGTTGAATGTTATTAACTGCCCCGTCAATATGTCATCCCGTTCTCCAGCAAGAAGTCATTAACTTTTCTTAACGTTGTTAAATAAAGCAGAACAAAAATGGTTGTTATTTTTTCTTGATCATTTTTGCTTGATGACGAATTAACTGTTTCATATTCGATTGATCCATTGATGATCTATCCTTGTCGTGGTAGAGTTGCATACGTGATACAATTACTCTGTAATGCTGTCGGGTGTTCTAATCTCCTGCTAAGGCAATTTATGTTGTCATGTTTGAAGCACGACAAGCCCCAAAGGCTCCATCAATGTAAGAATTGATTGATGATTTCAATAGACCTCAAAAAATGAACTAGAGGCTAATGAGGGCTACGCATGATGAACATGCTAAAGAAGTCTTGCATGTCTTGTTCCATATGTGTTGTAGTGGAAAGTCATAAAATCAAGGGTGTGGGTGACTTGCTGGCAAGTTGAGTTTTACTTAAAGAAATGAACGCAATCGGCTTTCTTCTACTTCTTTTCTTTTATCTCCAATGAATTCAAAGAGAATGGACGACTAAAGAAGGTTTTGGAAGCTTCTAATCATGAACATTCACATTGTCAACAAATTTAGTTATCAACACCACCATCATAAAGTCAACGATTAGACAGATGTTTATCAATTGATTGTTCGGATTAGAAATGGCTGAGTGAGAGTTCGGCTGGTTTTGACTGTCCCATCAGTCATCATTAGGGGAAAGATAAAAGTTACTGTTAACGGTGAAAGAAATGTGGAAATTGCTAATTTAGGTTTTAGTCTCTTGAAAAATATATTGACAATTAATCAGTTAAGATTTGAATTAAACACTCCGATGCTTATGTAATACAGCATTGCGTGATATCACGTGATTGACGTGAAGTTTCGATTACAATCACCTGAGAACATGAGCGACATTGTTGAAGTAAATCAAACTTGCATATACTTGACTATTTTTTCTTTTTCATAAGATATTTAGTACAACGCCCACTGATTCCGAATGCGACTAAAACAGTTTTAACGTTGGAATACCACGACGACATCAGACGAGAGTTAAGAAATAGTCCAGTTTGTATTTTACTAGCAATCATATTTAACAGAACATCTACTTGTTCCGAATGCAGTTCAAGGCTTTTTATAATGTGTGGAGAGGACATCTACATGGGAGAAGATTCCAGAAATAACCCATTTTCTTTTTTTTCAGTAGTTCACAGCCCACAGACTCTTCTCTGACAAACAGTATGGCTTCCGCTTCACCAGGTCTACTGCTGATATGCTCAAGACCATCACTGAGTACATACACCAGGCCCTCGACAAAAACGGCAAAGCTCGAACTGTTGCCCTTGACATCTCCAAAGCGTTTGACAGAGTCTGGCATGCTGGCCTTCTATGCAAGCTGCAGGGCTATGGTATAACTGGACAATTGTTTCACCTAATCCAGTCATTCCTTTCAAATCGTACAATGAAGGTAGTATGGAACGGACAAGCCTCCCAGTACTATCACACGAATGCGGGTGTCCCTCAAGGCTCTATTCTAGGTCCTACGCTTTTCCTTATCTATATTAACGATTTCCCTGATGTAAAACATCCGAAGTGGGCATATACGCTTACGACACTACGGTTTATTCTCGTCTCGATCAAAAATCTGCTGAGGCTGACAAAGCAAACCTCGCTGCCGAGCTTGAAAAGGACCTCCAATCCCTTTTACTGTGAAACCAATAAATTGTAAACGCAGATTCTACTCAACCAGCTTCTTTTCTCGCACTTCCCGCCTGTGGAATTCCCTTCGCATGCTTGCTTTCCTGACAGCTATAATCTCCAAGAATTTAAATGTAAAGTCAATAGTCATCTCCTATCTCACATCCTCTCTCTCATGCTTTTTTCTCCGTCCACCTCACTCTCATCAGTATTCTTTTCCTTCTCCTACTCTTTTCCTGACACCCCTGCAACCTCTCACTCCTTCTCATAACATTCCTCCTATGTAACCTCCTGCACAACAGTGGCCGTAAAATGCCTTGCTTGGGGCGACACGATTATTAAAAAAATAGTTAAAAAAAGATATTTAACTTAACAGAAGGCTCACTGGTTTTGAACGCGGAACAAAGCTTTTCAATATGGGATAACGCGTCTACATGGAACCAGAGTTAAATAATAATGCAGTTTGTTTTTTCAGAATTTAAGTTATTTAGCAAGACATCTACACGTTTTTAATGCGGAATAAGACTTTTTTAACGAAAGGGCACCGCGTCTACCAGAGTCCAGAAGTCGCCCATTTTTTTAGTTGTTAATATATTTTCAGTCATAGCATTTATAAAAATTAATGAATAAACACGATGACGTAGCCACATTAATTTGTATCGCAATATTCATGTATTTGAAAAATACCCATGACATGAGAAGGTGGTATCCAGGAGGTCCTAGTGCCGGACAATTAAACGGACCTTATTTACGTTTGGTGTGTGTAGAATAGACAGTCAATCACATGCTACGACGTATTTTTCCCGGTTAACTGGAGTGAAGCGAAAGAGCAATCGTTGATCAGTACAAAAGGTGCAGGGACTACATCAACACCCACCTTGTCGACTCACAAGCAATAAACGTAACCATCTTTGAATACATTTTGATTTGGAGTGATTTTTAGTTGTCTCATCTTTGACCAGTCATCTGTTTCCATCCCGAATTGGGATATTTTCTCATATATTACGAAGCGGTCATGGCCGTTTTAGGTTTTGTGAAATAAACAGAGAGCAAACATCGTAATGTTGAATTTTTTAAATTTCAATTTCGTTTATTTAGATATTCCAATGTGGTGCTTATACCGAACTACCGACCGTCCTTATTACTGAGACGAGGATTTATTATTATTACATACTAATGTTCTCATCATTGTTGTTATTATCACAACGTTTTAGTCTTCGGCCATCATCAGGTGTTTATTCTCGACTTAATACTGTTCTTGCTGCCGAAATCATGCTGTCGCTTCTTTTTCTGTATTTATATGTGGGTCATCTATGGCATCTATTTTTATGCTTGGCCTACTTAGGAGGGCGTCATATCTAAGCATACAGACTGATTCCTCTGAAAGTCTGCCCCTCATGGGTTCTTCGAAATTATCTTGATGGATTTCCAACAACACATATCTATAGTACAATTACCAACAATTGACTTTCAAAGCAAAATGACGAGCAATACTTTTTATAGTATAATTATCAACAATACATTTTATAGCAAAATCATCAGCTATACATTGTATTTGTAGTTGAAACCATAAAATTGTGTTCAGAATATGTAGTTTTTGGCATTAAATATATATTGAGTTTGATATGCCGCTAGACAAATTCAATAAGCAAACCAAAATGAAATAACAATTTCATGATATAAATCCATATAATAGCCTTTAATTTTAAAACCCAGACGTATTCCAAAATATAAATTCAAAGGAATTATAACATAAAACACACATATCACCACCTCGTGTAATTATGTCTACACACACATCTAGATGCACAAATTGTGAGTATCATCTACCATGTATTCAATTATGAATGCAGAATAACATAATATATATTTATTTATTACAAGTTCCCAAGAAAACTAAATTTCGGCATGAAACGATCCCATAAGATTTTGATATGCCCTTAAACTGATAAAGATCCTTTATAATACACATTAATTTATATTGTACTGCACGTGTATTTTATTTGAGAAAATGTCCGTGATATGAAAAGGTGATGAGAGGACGTCCCAGTGAAAAAAGCCTAAAGGAAACCAGCCTACGTGAACATTGCAAAATAAAGACGCAAAATAAGCAGAAAGCAGACATTGTAAGGCCGATTTTTACTTTGTTCTAACCGACCGATGGATTGTACTCACAATTGCTATATCACCAAAGTTAATCAACACTTTAATCTCATTTATAATTATTCCCTGAGCCAAAGCTAATCTGAGAAATAGATAAATCCGAAACCTAAATTTTAACCTAATATTCTGCTCTCTTGCATGTTCTCGGCATAGCTGCTGATGCTGCTGCTGTCGCGATAGACTGCATTCACTATGGCTAATCTTGACTTACAACAGCACACGCTGCGGAAATCTTGCTGTCACTTTTGTTATAATATATTTTCCATGTTTGCATTTATAAGAATTAATGAATAAACACCGTGACGTAACGCACATTAATTTGTATTGTACGAAATAATTGAAGTGTTTTTAATAAATTTTCACAGAAAAAAAGATAACAGCGTGCTCAAACTGTTCTGGGGGAGCAGATTTTTAAGTAGATTTTGAACACGTAAATTTTAAATCGTAGAGTTCCACGGCAACAGAATTTTAACATTATATAACGTAATTATCATTTATAACGTCATCAAAAGGATCTTTGTCTCTGTTTTATCTTTGAAAAATTTACACATATCTTTTTTCGCAATTAAATAAAAGCCATCTGTTTGAAAATTTTCCCGGTTTATAGGGATGAAAAGGGGAAAATCCCGTCGTTGGTCACTACAGGGACGACATCAACGCACCCTTGTCGACTTCCAAGCAATAAACAAAACTATCTTCAAATTCAGTTTGATTTGGGGAATTCTTAAGTTGTCTCATCTTTGACTAGCCATCCGTTTCCATCCCGAATTCATTTTTTGTCATATATCACAATGCGGCCAAGGAATGAATCGTTTTTGGCTTCGTGAATTAAGCAGAGAAAAGATTTTTAATGCCGAATATTTTTTATTTTCGTTTATTTGGAATATTCGTGTTTGGTGCATATGCCGAATGTTTGTCTGAATTAACGGGATGAAGATTTACCATACTAGGATGGAAAGTGCAACATGGAGATCCAAAGACGCGTTGGCATGGCCAAGGACGCATTTCAGAAGTAAAGCAGAGTACCGAAACAAAGAAACTACGCTGGATTGCTATGTGATATATGTACTTCTGTATAAAAGTGAATGTTAGATGATCTCATCAAGGATGAAGAAGAGGCTTGATGCAGAAGAAATGTAGTTTTACAGAAGGATGCCGAGGATATCATGGACAGAACACTCGAGCAAAAATCTCATACTTAATATCTGGAAGAGACAGATGAGGTTCCTGGGACACGTAATACCGAAAGAGGGTTTGGAGAATTTAATACTCACAAGACAGTTAGACGGAAAGAGAGGCAGGGGAAAGCAGTGCGAAATCTACTTGATAGGGTTGAGCAAATGGATGGCGGAGAGGGGTTTGGGAGAGATACTAAGAGAAAAATGATTGAGAGCGACAAGGGATAGAACCAGGTGGAAGTCCATGATCGTCTACAACCTGAAAGGACACGGCACATGAAGAAGAACTAAAAGTTTCCATCATTGTTGTTATTATCACAACGTTTTAATCTTCAGCCATCATTAGGTATTTATTCTTTACATAATACTGTTCCTCCTTCTTGAAATCCTGTCGTCACTTCTTTTCTTTACACATAAGTGTGTCACATATGGCATTTATTTTCATGCTAGGCCTACATAGGAAGGCGTCATATCTAAGTATACAGACTGATTCCTTCCAAAGTATGTCACTCAAGGATTCTTCGAAATTATCTTGAAGGATTTCCAACAACACATATTTATAGTGAAATTTCCAACAATTTAACGTTAAAGCAAAATGACGAGCAATACATTTTATAGTAGAATTATCGACAACACTTTTTATAGAAAAATCACAAGCAATAGATTTGTTTTTTAGTTGTACTCATAAAAAATATGTTCAAAATATCTAGTTTTGGGCATTAAATATATATAAATATGGATAGATATGATATGCCGCTAAACAAAATAAACAAATTAATCAACATGAAAGAATACTTTAATTACATTAATCCATATAATATCCTTCAATTTCTTAAATGAAACTGTATTATAAAATATAACTTCAACACAACTACAACATAAAAGACACCTATCAACACTGCCTAGTAAATATGTCTACACACACATCTATATGCACAAATTGTGAGTATCATCTACCATGTATTCAATCGTGAAAGCGGAATAACATGATATACATTTATTCATTAAAAATTTTCAAGGAAAGTAAATTTCGCCATTACATGACCCATAAGGAGTTGATATGCTGTTAAACTAACAAATCTTTCAGAATGCAGATTAATTTTTATCGTACTTTACATCTATTTTATTTAAGAAAATGCCCGTGATATGACAAGGTGGTGAGAGAAGAAAGTGAAGAAAGACTAAACGAAACCGGCCTACGTGAAGATTGCGAAATAGGGACACAAAATAAGCAGAAAGCAGACATTGTAACTCCGATTTTTACTTTGTACTCACAATTGCTATATCAATAAAGTCATTAATCAGCACCTTAATATAATGGGCGAAAACTGATGCTATAACAGACAAATTTGACCCTCGTTTTACACCTAATATTCTGCTTTCTTGCATGTTGCTGACACTTGCATGTTGCTGACACTGAGTCGACATCATTCACTATAGCTATTTTTTACTTACAAATGCGCACACTGCTGAAATCTTGTCACATTTTCTTTGTTTATTAATGACACACATATGATATTTATTTCTATGCTAGGCCAGTGAGGATTACATCATAGCTAAGCATTTCGATTTCTTTTGAAGTCTGACTCTACAGAGTTCATCTCTGCTTAGTATTTTTATTTAATTTCAAAGATGATTGTGCCACCCGTTTTCATTCATCTTTTCTTAGAAAAAATGACTCGGTTTTAAATTTCCTGGATTGACAGGCTCCTGAATATCGTTGCTTTAACATTAACAAAAATGTAGATATAAATCTGAATGGATTTTACATGAAATTGCTTTAGCATTTAGATTGTTGCCAACTCCAAAATTGTTATTCGAGTTTCTGCTTCAATAATGGCTCTCAATTGATTGTCGCTAATCTCCTAAGAACATCTTCGTTCCTCCTCAACTTCGTTACGGATTCTCTGAAACCATTATTCAGCTGTTTGACTGCTGACGAGATCATGGGTAAAAGCTTGGTTGATATATAAGGAGAGTAATATGTAAATAATAAACACCTGATGGTGACCGAAAACTAAAACCTTGTTCCTTGCCGGCAAGAGTAAAGGTACAACACTTATTCACATAAATAGGTAAAAAAAAAAGCATCTGTCTTAAATAGGGGAGGGTTAACAGGAAACCGCCTCGTTGTGCGAAAGAAGATTTAAAAACGGACTCACACGAAACAGGCACGCTGCTTTTTCCAGCCTTTTGCTGAAATCTGTCGCTGTCAAAAGATTTGTATCAGATATGATCTTCCTCTTGAGGTGATGCCCGAAGAATATAATCAGATCCTGATTGGAATAACGTTCATACGCAGATTCTTCTCTTCCCGAACTTCAAATTACCATTCTTGTTAAGGCTAGCTACGTAAGAAATAGTACCCATTTAACTTTAGAATACGGGAACGATACATTATCACACGCGTATGTGAGATCAATGGACACGAACTGTTCAGGAGCGATGCGAGCCGCCAGCTAGCTGACATAGTCCCAAAAAGGGCGCATATGAGGACAATAGTAGAAATCTACTCCATGTTGAAGGCCATATCTTTAACAGATAGCACATTCGAAATCAATTGTCAAGTAATCGATAACTTTTATTTAATTGTGAACAAAGATATGTGTAAATGTTTGAAAGATAAAACTGAGACAAAGATCCTTTTGATGACGTTATAAATGATAATTACGTTACATATTGTTAAAATTCTGTTGCCGTGGAACTCTACGATTTAAAATTTACGTGTTCAAAATCTACTTAAAAATCTGCTCCCCCAGAACAGTTTGAGCACGCTGTTATCTTCTTTCTGTGAAAATTTCTTAAAAACATTTAAATTATTTCGTGCAAAACTTTATGAAAGATTGTTAATTATGAGGACTATCTATTGTACACTATTTTCAAATAAAGGAAAAATAATTATATTCTTATTTTAAGGGGAGATAACTTTAGAGTTTTTTTTATAAGTTGTTTCTCTTGAAATATATATTTAGTAAATCAATTCAAACGTATATTTCTGAAGCACTTTAAAACTAAGATAGTTTTAAAGATTCATGGCTGTGTTCGAATCCCTGTTGTTAAAGATCGTTTGGTATTATGCATTTGCTTGCAATTAACATAAACAATTTGCAAAAGTATAGAACGATACCTTGAACATTGGAAAATTTCTATAATCAACCCATGACGACATCTAAAACAAATGTGACAGCCAAAAAAGGATTTATTTATTAATAATTATGATATTTCAAAGTTTGAAAAATCAAGTTGACTTTCATAGATTTGATTTTAATTATAGCATTTACCAAAATGTTTAAAAAATATCTGCTGAGCATTTTGTTGTTGCTATTTCATCCTTTACGTAATTAAAATAATTGCGCTGAAGTTTTTTTTATTTTTAATCAAATCAGATCAGGAAACAGTTTGTTGCGTATTGTCATTTGCAGACCATTTTCTGACTATCATTTTAATCTGAAAATGAGCTTTTGTCATTACAGCCCGTGACGCTCGAAATCAACGACAGTCTGAATGCTGTTCTTTAATTTAGAAAATCCGATTGAAATCCTCCTTTTCCGATTCTTACTTGAAATATGTTGATGACAGTCTGTGTGTGTGTGTGTGTGTGTGTGTGTGTGTGTGTGTGTGTGTGTGTGTGTGTGTGTGTGTTTCAGAGAAATCTATGCGAAATCTATGCGAAAGTGTAAAAAAATAAAATTATCGTGTCGCACGTATGGTTTTAAGGACTTCCTTTTGTTAACGTTGTCATAGATTTCCACAAAATAGTACTCAATGTACAAAATAGCATTCACCTTCCCACATCCTCAGACATATATATATATATATATATATATAGATAGATAGATAGATAGATAGATAGATAGATAGATAGGCACACACACACACACACACACACACACACACACACACACACACACACACACACACACAGAAAAACTTGGATATATATATATATATATATATATATATATATATAATTGTTAATCATTTACTGTTTAGAATTACATTAGACCAGTACACTGCTGTATTAAAAAGTACTCAATACATACAAAATGTACAGCTTTTAAATATTTTCATTTGGAAGTCAGTCGATTACGCAACCTTGGTTTTAGACATTTGATATATTCTGGCCTTTTATATCAACTGATATTCTAACTTTTTTTTTTCCAATGCACAATAAAGATTTTTAGAACGCACAACTGAATGTTTAAAAGAACTTAAATTTCGAAATTAGGGGGCAGTTTTTAAAGAACTGTAAACACTTTCATCGGGGTTTGTATGATCCTAAAATATATTTTCTGTTTGCATCTGCACATTACTTCACAACTTACATTATAAACGCCAAGCCTTATAATGGTGGTAATGTCTGCAGAAGGTTTCAAAAAGTGTGTAACTGCCCCCGACTGGCTCGCTGCCCCTGGTCCGGAACCTGTTGTTATGATGACTGGAAACCATGTGGGTTGATGCTGTTGAAACAGCACCAGTTATATCGACACTATCGCGTCGCTAATTGTGGCGATGGCCTCGTCACTGTAGCTGCTTTTCAAGACGTCTATTACAACGGTGAACTTTCTTGCCCACGCTGTGTTCTTTGATCTCAGGAAAGACACGTTGAAACCCGGTACCCGTTTCTCTACCACTTCAAACCAGACCGGACAGACGTGTACACTAGTGTTGAAAAAAAAAAATACGGCACAAAAAAAAAATAAATAAATAAATAAATAAATAAATAAAAATAAAAAAAAGTTCGAAGACGCCTGGATGAGTTGCAAAAAGAAGTCTTTATGTATATATAAAAAATAATAATTGATAATAAAAGCAGAATGTACAATCGCCGAATTTCAAAGTTTACAACGGAGATAATGATTCGTTTTAGTAATCAAAGCTTTCGATTTTCCAAATAAAAAATTCTTTTCAAAACGGAGCGAAGTTTTCGTTAAGAATAATCAGAGCTTTCAATTTTTCAAATAAAAAAGATTTTTCACAGCTCTTCATCGAAGCTTTACGAAAACGGCCAAAATGAGGTGTTTTGGTTCTAGAAACAAGTTACGTAGAAACTGCAACGCGAAAGAGAATTTAGAATTACTAAATTCGTCTGGCCTCTTTCGCGTTGCAGTTTCTACGTAACTTGTTTCTATAACGAAGCCTTACGGAAACGGCCGAAGTGGGGCGTTCTGGTGATGATAGTAGGTTTGTCTTGTCTCCTTCGCTCGGCAGTAAAAATCTCCTTTCAGCTAGTTTAATACTTTCTCGGCTCATTCTGTTTCTATACATCTTTAGCTAGGACTGTATCGGAGGCGCATTATTCGACTTTAACTCTTTTAAGTCAATCGGCGGCAGGCTTTTCTACGTTTCTTTACATCTTCAGCCCGGAGCTCTATGAAAGGTGACTAGTGTCCCCCAGTTGGGAACACCTTTCCCACAGTCGTTACATCTCGACTGCAACTCCAACTCAACTCAAAACTCAAAAAACTGATTTTTCTCACTGGGGGTCTTCGACATTTATGCCTGTTCCCAATTCTCTTGGGGGATGCTGAGAGACCCTGGGTATCTTTATGTAAATCAAAACTTTGACCAATGAGATTATTTAATTTCAACAAAAAGTCTTTTCCACCTACAAAACTCAAGCTAAAGTTATGGTTTAACGAATAAGGCAACAACACCTCACATGACGTAATTTTTTTCTTCGTCATTTTCTCCTTAATTACATCATTTTAGGTTTTCAAAAATTTCTAAATCATTTTCCATCAAAATGTGGGAATTTTGACCTTACCCTAACCTCATCAAAAATTTTTGACAACTTGTTTTGATTATCGTCGTTTTCCATTTTTACCGGGCAAAACTTCACTTCCGAATACAATGGGAAAATATTTTTCTTTTTTTTCCCTATATTTCCAGCTAATTTCTCTATCTTTCGAATTTTACAAGTACATAAATTTTAATTATTTTTTTAAGCAAAGCTCATATCGCGAATTACAATAAACTGCACAATCAACAATACCACTAGTAATAATTTCCTTCACTCCGTTGTATTAAACCAAGAAGCATATTTTTTTTCACGTGGAAATAGGGTTACAAGTGAAGTTAGTCATAATATTATTGCCAGAAGGAGAAAGGTTAATAAATGAAAGATCCGAAGTAATTTTTTTTCGGTCTGCAAATCTTGTTAATATTTGCTGAAAATGTAAATCTTATAGTTATATATAGGAAAATGGTGTATAGTTAACAACTGGCTCTACTAATAAATGGTGTCGATGTACTTATTCCCTGGATCTGCAAAATAAATAGAAGGGATTACTTTCGAATTTCTCCCAAAATGAATGTAATTCCCTTTAAACAGATTATCTCAGTTACGTCAGTTGATCTGAATATATACATAATGTTTTACTTTCCAGTAATCGTTTTCCACTACAATCAGTCGTTTAATGGACTGCTTTTGATTTTTATAAACTAAATACATTGTATCTTCTTGTAAGATGCCAAATGTAACAGCGATATTTACCAGATTCAACAAATTCAAATAAAATCCGTTTAATGTCGGGGTTACAAAATAAAAAAATAAAAAAATAAAAAAAAGAGTTACTCATCTTAATAATGCTTTTTTTCTCCATATTCTCTCACACTTTGCAAATTACCGGCTTCACTGCCTTGTTTGAGCAGATTACCAAAATTATGCGATCTATTTTTTAAAAAATGAATGTAGATTTTAATGTGTTCAGTAAGTAAATTTTTAATAAAAAATTCTGCTGATATATATGTTTCGTATTTACCGCCTTCAGGTATATGATGCGATAAAATGATGTAGCTCTCTCTGTCTGAAATCAAGACACAGATTCAAGTTGTTTATAATCACAATAGAAGGATTCCTCGGTAGTTCAAAATTCTTTGCATCAGAAAAGACGAACATGTAGATTATATCTTATTCTTTCGACTTCTTTTTGTCTTAATTTCTTTTTGTCTTAATTTCTTTTAATAAAAAATCTTTAAATTAAGATTTAACAAAATATATACATTTTAATCAACACTCACTTTTGTTACTTGAAAAAAACAACAACACATATATGATTAACGAATGAGAGGTTATAAAGGTATAAAGGTATAATTAACTCTGGATGATAATAATGAAATCTAATCTAAACTTATTCATAAATGGAACTTTGTGTGTGTGTGTGTGTGTGTGTGTGTGTGTGTGTGTGTCCGTTACTTATAGACTCCGAAATTGCTGAACCGATTTTCTTGAAAATTTACACAGTTGTACTATAAGCGTCTGCGAATGTTCTTAGCTAGATTTTGTGTCGAGGTACCCCTGATAAATATCGAAAATCGATAATCGAAAAAATCGGGTT
The DNA here is from genome assembly GCA_037127315.1 of Ascarosepion bandense. Taxonomy (NCBI): domain Eukaryota; kingdom Metazoa; phylum Mollusca; class Cephalopoda; order Sepiida; family Sepiidae; genus Ascarosepion; species Ascarosepion bandense. Next base: position 933,135 of record JBBBDQ010001794.1, read on the forward strand.
ATAGAAGGAGTGGTCCGATTTTAATCAAATTTGATACACTCATAGACAAAGACATAAGAAACGATACTCAGAAGTTTCAAGTTTGCAGTTCTTACAATAGTGCAGAAAATCGATAATATATATATAAAAGGCAAGATGTTAGTGTGTGTGTCTGTTTATCTGTCTGTATGTCCTTTATACAAATCCACAATTTTTATCCGATTCTCACCAAACTTCACACAAATATTCTTTACGCTGAGTCTGAGTTCCAGGACCATGGATTAGTTTTAAAGCTTTCATGACACCCGAGCAACGCCGGGCTATACTGCTAGTAATTAAATGAAATAGTTTTATTGAAACAAAAAACCAGAACAAAAAACAATGAACAACGAATAAAGAACAAATATCTCCAGAGAGAAGATAAAAATGGATACTTGAAAAAGTGAAAAAGTTGAACAAAAACATTCATATAAAAGATTTTGCTAATTCTCAGTCCTTTTAGTCAAAATGGAAATCGACTTTGAAATTGTTGGTGATGATGATTAATTTATAATGAGCGAATTAGTAAGGCTCTGCTCTTCACAGGATATGAAAATAGGTTTCTTTTCACAGTGTACAGTTCTCTGTTTTTGTCTACGACTCAGTCAGTCTGTCTGTCTCTTTCTTTGTGTATCATATATATAAACACTCGAAAATATGTATGTATGTACGTATGTATATTATATGTATAAACACTCAAGAGACATATATATATATATATATATATATATATATATATATGTCTGTTGAGTGTTTATATATATATTATACATACATATATTTTTTTTTATTTGAAAAGCCGCGCCAAGGACACCATAGCGGCGAAATATGTATTATCCAAACTAATAATTAGAAATCCGTTATAAAATATTACTCTGTTAAATAAATGAATTTAACATTGAGTTCTCTCGAGTTCGTCTCCTTTGGAATATACCCGGATTATATATACCGTCACCCTGGTTTGAAAACCTTTTTTCCACATGAAACTGTATTATTATTATTATTATTATTATTATTATTATTATTATTAATATTAAAAATATTATTAACAATTTCCTAATAAATCTGACGTTCAATTCAAAGTTGATTGCTTATAGCGGGTTGCTTATCTATTATTTTACCGTTTGTAGTGGGATTCCGTTCTAGTGAAGGGTAATTGTATACCGTTGCAGGTTAACGGAATTTGGCCTTGTGGTAGATAACCCACTATCAGTCATAAAATGATTATAAAATCAAGAAAAGCAATTTGAGCAGAAAAATAACATTTATATATATACACATATCAATTAATATTTTTACAATTACAGTATACTTGAATTTAAGTCCAAGGGGGGTTAAAATGTTCATGGCAAATAATATGCTGAAAGAGAATCAATGCTTAGGAATGTGGGGAGCGTGAAATTGAGAAATGTCTTTGATGTAGTCGCTCCTTAGGTCAGTAAGTAGTTTTGAGACAGGGAAGAAGGTAAGGAGAGGTGAAGGAAGCGAACATAGTAGCCGCTTGACGTAAGTCAAGGGGATATTGATTACACTCTTCTCGTTGGTGTCTGTCTGCTGGGTGCTTTCTGTCGCGGCTTTTTATATCGGCTTTTTGGATCAAAAGCAGCTCGTTTGGAATTTCACACTTGTATTTGATTCTGGGCTTCCCATTGGCTGGTAAATAAAATTCGTGTAGGCTAGCTAAATGAAAATTTGATATTTGATTAATTTTTATTTTTCAACCGGAACATCTGCGCTACCGCGGATACGCATCGACGACTTTTGGTCATTTGCCTTTTTGTCGTGAGAGAATAAACATCCGGTCCATCGCTTTTGCTCGGACCGTATGACCACATATGCTTCGTTGTCACTTTACATCAAGTGTTTTTCCTAATATTTGTTTAACGTGGTTTAGTTAATTTCCAAAACCATCTCTTTGACCAAAGCTCATGGTAAAAAAAAATAAAAGTACGTTGATGAATGACATTTTTCATTTTAGCGGTCTTTTGCTTGATATGTATGTTAGGTTACTATACAGTCGCTTATAGCAGCATATATGGTCTCAGGATTCTCTTTGTTCTTCGTTTTCATCGGAGTGGCTTTCAAGAAAGCCGAGACTGGCAACTTTCTCAGGCGCAAGTCTTTGTCCCTACCAGCCGGATTTTGGTCATTTGAGATGTCGAATCCATTTTGTATTACATTTCCCCATCCCTGTGCGGCAAGCAGCAGTCTCCTTTCCTCCAGTCGTTTACGTTTGGTGTGTAAAGAAGAGACGATCTGTCACTTGCTGCGATGTGTTTTTCCCATTTAACTGGAGTGAAGCGATAGAGCTGTCGTTGATCAGTGTAAAAGATGCAAGGACTACATCAATACCCACCTTGTCGACTCACAAGCAATAAACGTAACCATCTTTGAATACATTTTGATTTGGGGTGATTTTTAGTTGTCTCATCTTTGACCAGCCATGTTTCCATCCCGAATTAGCATATTTTCTCATATATCACAAACGGTCATGGTCGATTTTGGTTTCGAGAAATAAGCAGAGAGTAGACTTCGTACTGTCGAATTTTTTAAAAATTCAATTTCGTTTATTTTGATATTCAAATTTGGTGCTTATGCCGAACTACTGACTGTCCGTATTACCGGGACAAGGATTTCTTATTATTGCATATTAATGTTCTTATCACTGTTGTTATTATCACAACGTTTTAGTCTTCGGCTATCATCAGGTGTTTATTTTTTACTTAATACTGTTCTTGCTGCCGAAATCATTCTGTCTCTTCTTTTTCTGTATATATATATGTGGGTCATCTATGGCATTTATTTTTATGCTTGGCCTACTTAGGAGGGAGTCATATCTAAGCATACAGACTGATTCCTCTCAAAGTCTGCCATTCATGGGTTCTTCGAAATTATCTTGATGGATTTCCAACAACACATATCTATAGTACAATTACCAACAATTGATTTTTAAAGCAAAATGACGAGCAATACTTTTTATAGTAGAATTCTCAACAATACATTTTATAGCAAAATCATAAGCTATGCATTGTATTTGTAGTTGAAGCCATAAAATTGTGTTCAGAATATGTAGTTTTTGGCATTAAATATATATTGAGGTTGATATGCCGCTAAACAAATTCAATAAGCAAACCAAAATGAAATAACAATTTCATGATATAAATCCATATAATAGCCTTTAATTTTATCACCCAAATGTATTCCAAAATATAAATTCAAAGGAATTATAACATAAAACACACATATCACCAGTAATTAGGTCTACACACACACAACTATATGCACAAATTGTGAGTATCATCTACCATGTATTCAATTGTGAAAGCGGAATAACATAATATATATTTATTAAAAGTTCCCAAGAAAATTAAATTTTGGGTATGAAACGATCCCATAAGATTTTGATATGCCGTTAAAACGAATAAATATCCTTTATAATACAGTTTAATATATATTGTACGTCTATTTTGTTTGAGAAAATGCCGGTTATATGGCAAGGTGCTGAGAGCACGTCCCAATGAGGAAAGTGTAAACGAAACCCGCCTATGCGAAGATTGCAAAATAAAGACGCAAATTCAGCAGAAATTAAGACATTGTAAGGCCGATTTTTACTTTGTACTAACCGACCGAGGGATTGTACTCACAATTGCTATATCACCAAAGTTAATCAACACTTTAATGTCATTTCTAATTATACCCTGTGCCAAAGCTGATCTAAGAAATAGATAAATCCGAACCTAGATTTTAACCTAAGATTCTGCTAATATCTAAGATGGTTGATAGATTCCGTCACAGAAATCAAATCACAGGTGTCAAACACGGAAAAAAACAAAAACAAAAACAAAAAAACGAAAAATGAGCCTTTATATTTAATTTTTATTCCGACGTTTTAAAAATTCATTTGGTCAACAAAAAATGTGAATATTTTTACCTGTAATTTTGAAACAAAGAAATATATATAAAAAAAAGGTTTTTTTCAAACAAAAACAAAATATGTAAAAAAAAAAAAAAAAAAAAATGGGTAAATTTTCGTTTCGTTTTAAGGTTAATATCCCTTCAAATTTTTCCAAAATAGTCTTACTTCCGTGCAAATGTATATGCTGAACTCCAATCAGTAATTAAATATTGAATAAACTGACCTTTTTTTGATGTTAACGACCAGAAAAATCGAACTTCTTCTCACTCTTTTTTGTCAGCCATTACCGGCTTAGTGAGAACCATTCGCTGAAGAGGAATTTTAGGCGTAGGAAGAAAATTTGGGCCTATTTACTTTCTTTACAGAAAAGTCCTTGCAGAAATGAGTACGCGATTTTGTCGGTACTTAATTTTAGAAGAATGTTATTGACATTGAAACAAGTAAAAAAAAAAAGAGTTAGTTGCGTGTATAAAAACAACCTTGCCACCGGCAAGAAAAAACATTTATTCACATAAATAGTTAAAAAAAAGCATTTATCTTAAACAGGAGAGGGTTCATAGGAAACCGCCACGTTGTGCGAAAGGAGATTTAAATAATGAAATCAAGGCTAGCTCCATTCACACGAAACAGGCACGATACATTTTCCTACCTTTTGCTAAAATCTGTCGTTATCAAACGCTTTGTGTCAGATATGAACTTCATCTTGAATAATCTAATTAGATCCTGATGCGAATAACGTTTATAAGCAAGATTACTTCCATTCTCGAACTTCAGATTACCATTCTTGTTAAGGTAGCAACGTGAGAAATACTGCCCATTTAACTTTAGAATACGGGAACGATATATTATCACACGCGTATGTGAGATCGATGAACACGAACTACTCAGGAGCGATGCGAGCTGCCAACTAGCCGACATAATCCCAAAAAAAGCGCATATGAGGACGATGGTAAAAGGCATACGAAGCCGTTTCCACTAAACCAAGGTCACACCCAGAACAACGGCAAATCCGCTCCATGATAGCACATTTCAAATCAATCGTTAAGTAATTAATAACTTTTATTTAAATGTGAACAAAGATATGTATAAATTCTTTTAAAGATAAAACAGAGACAAATATCCATTTGATGACGTTATAAATGATAATTACGTTATATAATGTTAAAAATCTGTTGCTGTAAAACTCTACGATTTAAAATTTACGTGTTCAAAATCTACTTGAAAATCTGCTCCACGGAACCGTTTTCTACGCGCTATTATTTTTATTCTTTGAAGATTTACTAAAAACATTTGAATTATTTCGTGCAAAGTTTTATGAGACGGCTGTTAGCTATAATATCTGCCTATTGTATATTATTTCCAAGAAAAGCGAAATGAATTATGATTTTCGTTGAAACGTAAACAAAGTAAATGATTTAAGGGAAATAGCTTAAAAGTTTTTTTATTAATTGTTTCCCTTGAAAAATATATTTAACAAGTTTTTTTATATTCATCGTAAATTATAACTATGTATGTTAACATATCATACAAAATCATTTAACAGAACTAATTGCACATATAACATAAATTATACGTATAAATGTGAACAAAAAAGAAATTTTGGGCAGAAATAAAACAAAATTGTCAATAGTAAAACGTATATTCTTGAAGAATTTTAAAACTAAGACTTTTTAAACATGCATGGCCGTGTTGAAATCAACTAAGATCCCTGTGGTTAGAGATCGTTTGGTTCTCTGCATTTTCTTACAATAAACGTAAACACTTTGTAAAGTATAGGAAAATACGTAGAACATTGCAAATTTCTATAATCAACTAATGACGACATCTAAAACAAATAGTAGAACCAATAAAGAAATGATTTATTAATAATTATGATATTATAATGTCTGAAAAATAAGGTTGACTTTCATACCTTTATTTTTAATGCAGCATTTACCAAAATGTTTACGAAAAATCTTTAGAGCTTTCTGTTGTTGCAATTTCATCAATTACGTCATTAAAATAATTGCGCTACAGTTTTTTTTAGATTTAGCCAAATCAGATCAGATAAAAATTTTGGGGATATTTTCGTTTGCAGACAATTTTCCGAACATCCCTTTAAATCTGAAAATGAGCTTTTGACATTTCAGCCTGAGATGCTCATAATCAACGACAGTCTGAATGCTGTTTGAATTGCTTCTTTTCCGATTCTTACTTTAAACATGTTGATGATGGACATTTTCAATGTGTGTGCGTGCGTGCGTGCGTGCGTGTGTGTGTGTGTGTGTGTGTGTGTCAGTTTTAGAGAAATCTATGAGAAAGTTTTAAAAAATTATCGTGTAGCGCATATCGTTTTAAGGACTTTCTTTTATCAACTTTGTCATAGATTTCTGCAAATTTTACTTGACATACAAAACAGTATTCACCTTCCCACCTCTTCAGACATGTACACACACACACACACACACACACACACACACACACACACACACACACACACACACACATATATATATATATATGTTAAAAACAGAAACAAGGGTTATATAATTGTTAATCATTCATTGATTAAGATTACATTAGACTAGTATACTGTTGTATTAAAAAGTGCTCAATACATATAAAATGTTCAGATTTTAAATAATTTTATTTGGAAGTCAGTCGATTACGCAACCTTGGTTTCAATCTTTTGGTATATTCAGACCTTTTATGTCAACTGAATTTCCAACGTTTTTTTTTTTTATTTCCAAACGCACAATAGAGATTTTTAGAACGCACAACTGGAAGTTTTAAAATAACTAAAATTTCGAAATTAGGGGTCAGTTTTTAACGAATTGTAAACACTTTCATCGGGGATTGTATGATCCTAAAATATATTTTCTGATATGTTTACACCCAGACATTACTTCGGAACTTACATTATAAACTCTAGACCTTATAACGGTGGTGATGTCGTCAGAATATGTCAAAAAGTGAAGTTAGTCCAATATTACTGCCAAAAGGAGAAAGTTTACTAAATAAAATAAAAAAAAGTATTTTTCGTTCAGCAAAACTTTTTAATATTTACTGAAAATGTAAATCTAATAATTATATATCGGAAAATGTTTTGTAGTTAACATTTGGCTCTACTTATAAATGGTGCCAGTGTACTTAATCCCTGTATCTGCAAAAGAAATAGAAGGGATTACTTTCAAATTTCTACCAAAATGTAAACATTAAACAGATTACACTGTGCAACACTTGAAAAAGTACAGGACACCTGTGCCCATGTTTATATTCGCAATGGCATAGAAAATCCATTCCTTGACTTCTTTATGTTGAGTTAGGTAGTTTTTGTGCAAATTTGTAACTTTTGAAAATCTTATCAAAAAAGGTCAAAACTGAATTTTTCGCATTATTAAGTTTACATATTGTGTATATGTTATTGTGTGCTTATATTAAATCGTGTTTATCACTAAATAAGTCATGACTAATAAATCTAGATTTAATATTTCTTTATTCTTTTTTATAGGTTTTGACAATGATGTCAAGACAGTGTAAAAATGATCCAAATAGATTCTGCTATATATGTGGCAAATTAACATTTGCTAAGGAAAAGCACAGCATTACAATCCATATCAAGAAATTGTACAAACCTTACTTTCATTGTAAAATAGAAGACCAAGACATACCATGGGCTCCTCATGTCTGTTACCTTACGTGTTTGAAGACATTGAGTACATGGTATGAAAGAAAAAAATGTTCACATGAAGTTTGGTGCGCCAACGATTTGGCGTGAGCAGAAAGACCATTCTAATGATTGCTATTTCTGTCAACAAGACAGATTTTCACACAAAAGAGGTGAAAGTACAAATGTTGTTTAAACTGATAATTATGGGTTTTTCATCCATAACCAATAATAATAAATATGATTTATAGTACATGAAAACGCTGCCTATTCTAGAGAAATAAAGGTCAGATTTGGTATCAGGATACTTTTCTTAGACCGAAACAGGTCTTATGTAGCATGTACTTTTTAAAAACTTTCATTTTGTTGGACAGTGTTATTATCACAGTTACGCCAGCTGATCTAAATATGTTCATAATGTTGAATTTCCATCCCCATCATCGTTTTTCATTACATTAAGTCATTTTATGCAATCCATTTTCCTTTTTTTTGGCAACAAAACACATTGTGTTTTCTTGTAAGATGCCAGATGTAACAGAGATATTTACAGATTCAATAGCTTAAATATAGATTACCAAAATTATTCTATCTATTTTTTTCACTAAGTAAATTCATAATAAAGAGTTTATTCAATAAATTCTTTATTATAAACTTTATTGTGTGCATACTGCTGATATACATGTTTCGTATTTACCGCCTTCAGGTATATGATGCGATATAATGATGTAGCTGTGTCTGTCTGAAATCAAGACACAGATTCAAGTTGTTTATAATCACAATAGAATTCCTCGGTACTTTGATGGGAATCAAGTTACGCGAAGCTGTTGAAAATCCAATGTCGTTATGATTAATTATATATATTTTCTTTATGACATATATTCATCTAGGGGAGATAACCCAATAACTGAAATCTCACATTGTCTTGAAAACATATCAAATATGTATTTTTTAATTTAATGAGAATTTTTATTTTGATGAAATGTCGTCTCACTAACGCTTGTACAATTGTTAGCCTCAAATTAAAATTAACGTTACATTTTAAATTAACATTTTACTTTTTTTGCGAATGTCTTAAGACTAAGGAACTCTTGGAAGTTAGTTCAAAATTCTTTGCATCAGAATATAAGAATACGTAGATTATATCTTATTCATTCTGCTTCTTTTTGTCTTAATTTCTTTTAATAAAAAAATTATATCTTTAAATTAAGATTTAACATAATACATTTTAATCAACACTCACTTTTGTTAAATGAAAAAATCACATATGTGATTAACAGAAGGAGTGGTTATAAAAGCATAATTAAGTCTGGATGGAAACAATGAAATAATTAAATGAAATAATTTTATTGAAACAAAAACTGCAACAAAAAACAATGAGCAACGAATAACGAACAAATGTCTCCAGACAGAAGATAAAAATTGAATCTTGAAAAAGTGAAATAATTGTACAAGAACGTTCATTTAAAAAAAAATGCAAATTTTCAGGATTTTTGTCAAAATGGAAGACGATTTTGAAATTGTTGATGATAATGATTTAATTAGAATGAGCGAATTTATATGGCTCTGCTTTTCACAGGGTTTTAAAATAGGTTTCTTTTGCTCTGTTTTTGTCTACGAGTCAGTCAGTCTGTCTGTCTCTCCCTTTGTGTATCATATATATAAACACTCTAAAATATGTATGTATATCTAATATATATGTAAATGCTCCAATGTTTCTCCTCGTTTCCACCCTTAGTAAGTTTTGAAAACTTGTTTTCTATTTGTGGTATAAATATTTTTCAGGAAATAATTCTCCTCTCCGCCTTCAACGAGTGTTTTTAAAAGAATTTCCCTTCAGGGAATAAAAATATTTCGGGCAAGTTTTCTCTGCCGTCAACCTGGTTTCAAAGTATTTTTTTCACATGAAACATTATTATTATTATGTCATTTTTCATCATATTTTGATTTCTGCTTTGGTCTCACTACCAACCAAGTCTGCGGGGAGACCTAAGGCAGGTAGTGGCGTGTTGTTATGGCCCCATTTCATGTTTTTTCTATCTCCCCTATCATCCCCAGCATTACATAGATAAAGTTTTCCTTAGTGTGTGGGCTGTACTTAATAAGACAATTTTTTGTATATCTCTTAAGCTGCGGTTTCCAGGGATTCTTTCAATGTGTTGTTTTGTTCCATTTTTTATCATTCCAAGTGCACCTACTATCACTGGCACAACTCTTGTTTTCAATTTCCACATTTTTTCTATTTCAATTTCCAGGTCTTTATATTTTGACAGTTTTTCAAATTCCTTGATTGCTATGTTACAATCTGCTGGACAAGCCATATCAATTAATAGACAAGTTTTCTCCTTCTGGTTTTTAACAATAATGTCTGGCCTGTTTGCTTCAATTTTTCTGTCTATGTAGATGGTGTAATCCCATAGAATGGTTACATCTTCTATTTCTGTAACCGGTGCTGGGTGATGTTCATACCAGTGTTTGTTTACAGCTTTTCCATAATGTTTGCACATTGCCCAATGTAAATATTGCCCAACTTTTTCGTGGCGATTTTTATATTCATTTGGGGCAAGCACAGAACAGCCTGAGATTAGGTGGTCTATTGTTTCTTGGTGTTTATCACAAAACCTGCATTTTGGATCCATATTATTATGCATAATATTTGCCTGAAAGTTTCTCGTGAAAAGACTTTGGTCTTGTGCTGCAAGAATAAAGCCTTCAGTTTCAGACTTTAATCCAGATGCACGTAACCATCGATGAGTATTAACTTTGTCAACATTGGATTTATTGGCACGTACTGGATATTGGCCATGCAGAGGTTTGTCTTGCCAGCGCTGTTTCATCTGTTGAAGAGCTTTATCTTTGGCTTTCATTTTCATATTTTTTGCCGCAATAGTTGGTTCTTGGATTCTGTTTTGCTTTTCTACAGAATCTACTAACTGTAAATCTTGTTTGTATTTAATGCCTTCTTTTATTATTGAATATTTTTTCTTTCTTTCTTCATGTTGCCTTACTAATTGTATCATCCAATCCTTTGTTGTTTCTATGTATGTTAGTAAGCCAATAGTTGTTGTCTTGTATGACAATTCCAGCTGAATAAGACCTCTTCCACCTTCTTTACGGGGTATGTATAGACGGTCTACATCAGCCTTTGGATGATGCATCTTATGCTTAGAAAGAAGCTTTCTTGTGTTAGCATCCATTCGCCTGATGTCGTTTAGAGTCCAGTTTAAGATGTTAAAGCTATATTGGACAACTGGGATTGCAAGGCTATTAATGGCCATAACTCTGTTCTGTGAATTTAATTCAGTTTTTAATATCATTCGTAGCCTTCTATAGTACTCTTTACGCACTATTTCTTTCATTTTTTTATGGTGAATGTTTTCGCTCTCATTTACACCTAGGTATTTATAAGCTTCTTCTGGTTTCAATTCTTTTATTGTTACAGCAGGGTCTAGGCTAATTGAGGATGTTTCTTGTATTGATCCACGTAAAACTGTAGCTTTAGCACATTTATTCAAATTAAATTTCATTCCAATGTCTTCGCTGAAGCATTTTACAGTTTGCAGAAGACCTTCCAGCTCATTATCATTCTTAGCATATAACTTTAAGTCATCCATGTAAAATAGATGGCTTATTTTCTTTTGGCCTATTTTATAACCACATTCTGTCTTATTAAGTTGACTGGTTAGTGCTATTAATGATATGCAGAATAGTAAGGGAGATAAAGAATCACCTTGAAATATACCTCTTTTTATGTTTATTTCATCAGACTTATAGGTTCCATTTATATGATTGAGGTAAAGGTTTGTTTTCTATATAGACATGCACTGTTTGATGAAATTGATGATGACGGGCGATATCTTGTATATATTTAAAGTCTTTAAAATCCAGTAATGTGGCACACTATCGAATGCCTTTCGATAATCTATCCAGGCAGTACTAAGATTTTTCTTTGTACTGTAGCAGTTTTCCAGGATCATTTTGTTAATTAGCAATTGGTCTTTACAACCATAACAGCCACGTTTGCACCCTTTTTGTTCAAGCGGTATCATGTCATTTCTTTCTAAGAATAAATATGTCTGTTTTGTTAAAATAGATGTTAATAGTTTATATGTTGTCGGAAGATATGTAATTGGTATATTATTATTATTATTATTATTATTAATATAAATAATAATAATAATAATAACAATTTCCTGAGAAATCTGACGGTCAATTCAAATTTGATTTCTCTTCATTGTCACTTTACATCAAGTGTTTTTTCCCTAATATTTGTTTAACGCGGTTTAGTCAATTTCCCAAATCATCTCTTTGACCAAAACTCACTGGAAGAATAAATACACGTATGTTTTTGTGGTACAGTGGATATCGGCTCGGAACGAGAAACCGGGGAGCTATGTTCGAATTCCAGTTGAATCCATTGTATTCACTTCCGCGCAATTACCCTTGGGAAAGGTATTAATCAGTCTCTTCCTTCCAGTTATGGGTTAAATAGCAGGACAGATTGGGTTCTATAGCCTTGGTCGGCAACCAGTCTACCGCAGAAAGCAATGGAAACCTACTGCTGGATAATCTTCTGCCCAGTCAGTCATGTCTCTTGCGAGACATGATCGCCCAAGCGTGTATCACGTATGGCACTTAACTGACTGATGTTGATAAATGACATTTCTCATTTTAGCGGTCTTTTGCTTGATATATATGTTAGGTTACTATACGATCGCTTATGGTAGCGTATATGGTCTCAGGATTTTCTTTGTTCTTAGTTTTCATAGGAGTGGCTTTCAAGAAAGCAGAGACTTTTCTACCCATTGCTCTGCTGGCGACTTTTTCAGGCACAAGTCTTTGTCCCTACCAGCCGGACCTTGGTCATTTGAGATGTCGAATACATTCTGTATTACATTTCCCCTTCCCTGTGCGGCAACCAGCAGTCTCCTTTCCTCCATCTGTCTAACCCCCACCTATGATTCTTGTCCACTAACAATTATTTAAATACCTTGATAAGTAGTTTAACGGATCTTGACATTAAATGCGCCATGGCGAAAGCCACTGATTTATTTGAACAATAATTACAAGGGTAATATATTTTTTTCTGAATTTGTAAAATGAATCCACAATTTCCTACAATGACAGATATTTCTGGTGGCCTTTTCTAAATTTCTAAATAAAAAATAAAAAATTACACATGCAATAAAAATTTTTAAAACACGATCTGGCTTATATTTAATCTTGAAAAGTAATTCTATAAGACAAACACAGACAATTTAACATTTATTTATTCACACTTTTTAATTATAGATTTTAATTATTTTACTCAACACTGTTTTATTGAAATAAATCTGCAAAAATTAACAATGAACAAGTAATAACGAACAAGTAATAAATGTTTCTTGAAACAACTTCGAAGTAGAAACTTGAAAAAAAGTGAAATATTAAACAAATTTTCTTGTATATTTTTTTTTCATTTAGGGGTTAGTTATTGGGAAGAAAACTACTGCCACTAGTACTACTATTATTCTTATTACTTTAATGAAGTCGTAAAAAAATATGATGTTCATCAACATCTAGTAATGAATTACTGGCCGAATTTGAAAACGAACTTCCTTTCTTGACATATTAATCATTTGGGACAATTTTTCTCGGCTCTGCCCGAAGCCGGGTTTGAAAACGAGTTTCCTTCTCAGCATTTTTTTTTAATTGGTGGGGGTTTGCAGGCTAATTTTCCCACTCCACAACCTCAACGGTGGATAAAAGCATGTTTTTCTATTTCGAAGGTAAGCTTTTTTTTAGTTGTGTAATTTTTCAGGCCATTTCCCACAATCGTGTTGGAAAATGTAATTTCCTTGCCGGAAATCGTTATTTTTTTCCGGTAATATTTTCTTCTCCGCCTTCAAGCCGAATTTGAAAATGAACTTCTTTTCTTGATATATATATAATTATTTCCGGCAGTTTTTCTCGGCTCTCCCACTAGCCGGGTTTGAAAACGAGTTAACTTCTCGGTGTACAATATTTTTCTGATTGGAGTGTGGGGGCTAATTTTCCTAACCTACAACGTCTACGGGGAATAAAAACGTGTTTGGAAAGATTTTTTTGAGCTGGGTAATTTTTCAAGTCCTTACCCAAAACCGTGTTGGTTCCTCATAGACACACGATGGAAAATTCTTCTGTGAGCGCTGGCAGAGTGGGTCGCTAATGTTTAAATTTTTTCGGCTGTGCCACACGTCTGAGCATTTCTTCGCGTTGAAACTTTTTCTGAAAAGTATATTGTCGGACATTACGTAACCAGTCGCTTACTCTGATATCTGTTTCCATTTTTGGAAATAGTTGAGGAGAAAATGGTTCCTCCCACAGACTGATGCAAGGCTTGAAGATCCTGCGGATCAATTGCTTTAAACGTAGCCATGGTGTCGTAGACATATTTAAGATCAGGAACAAAGATGTCTGAAAATTTTTCAAGATAAAACAGCAAAGAAGATCCTATTGATGACGTTATAAACGTTATTACATCACATTTTTAAAAAAAAATTCTCTAACGTTTTTTTTTCTTTTATCGTGAAAATGGAAAAAGATATGCATATCCAAAAATGTTATATATCATGGCGATTTTCTAGGTTCCTGTGAATATGGTGTATTTTGGTATTTGTTGGATTCGGTAAAGATGGATGGGTTATTTAATGATTGAGTCAATTTTAAGAATAAACGTGTCGTGCATAAAATTAGTTAGGTGCAGGATAGTCAGTGCTGATAAGTCACATCGCTCTTTTCCTTTAGCCTTGTACCACATGAAATTCCCCTCATTTCAAAATAACCTATTATCGTGACGTTTTTCGATAAATATTCTCCAAAATAAATATTTGATAATCCTGCGCCGGTGAACTTTTATGAGTTTTGTTTTTTATTTATATCCACAAAAATATTACTAGATGTAATATTAGCATAAACTGTATCCATGTTATTTGAAGCAATGTCTATGATTTTAATTTGTAATGTGTATTTTCATTTTTTTTATTTTTATTAACTTCATTCCTCGACAACATTCAATGTTTAAAAATTCGATATCCCAATTTGTAATAAAATAATAAAAACTAAACATATGAAAGTGACTTCATACAATTTCTTTGTCATTCAAAACATTCAAGAAAAGTGACAAACAATTTATTTTCCTTGCGTCTTAATGGCTTTATTGCCTTGCTTTGAGTGAAACGATTAAAATTATATTGTGGGTGATGTAACGTACACTACAGAGATTTATTATTTTCGGTTGGATGTATATTAAAGAAAATTCCAATGTACAATGTCCTCTCAGGGCATAGGCGATCATCGCTCTCCACAATTTCTCATCCTTTGAAGCTTTTTTAAATTTTGACTTTTTTAATTTCTCCTAAATCCCGTTCTGTTATCCATTTACTCAAGCTCTCTACGTAGGTTATGCGTTGTTTTATTATCTCCCTTTGGCCTCAGTTTCTCCTGTGAGTATCATATATTTAAAGCCGTCTGTACTCATTATTTATCTTAGAAATTTCAACTGTTTTCTTCCTGGTAATAATATTCCATTATGCTTCCATTTTCTCTAAAGTATTCATATATTTCACATAGTTGGTTGACAGAATCCTCATCATCCTTCTGTAGAATCACATTTCTGTTGTTTTAAGTCACTCTTCTATTTTTGAGGAGATTGCCTAGCGTATTACTTCTATATTGGAGGACGGAAAGTATATTAGAGTTCATGGTGCGTTTCTTTGTTTTTAACGAAAATTATCTGTTTCTTAATATTCTGCTTAACATTTGTAATGCATATTTTGCATCTTCGAATTTCAGTATCGCACTTTCCGTTCTCTGTCAGAATACCAGATTTAAATATTTTTACTGGTTTGATTTTGCTTTCGCCGATTTGTAATTTGCATTTTGGGACAAAGTTTTAAATACGGAGTTGCCATCTTTTAATGGTTGAAAGTCGGAGAAGTTATTAACTTCCCCGTCAAGATGTCATCACCTTCTCCGGCAAGAAGTCATTAACTTTTCTTAACGATGTTAAATAAAGCAGACAAAAAGGGCTGATATTTTTTCTTGATCATTTTTACTTGATGACGAATTAACTGTTTCCTATTAGATAGATCCATTGATGATCTATCCTTGTCGTGGTAGAGTTGCATACGTGATACAATTACTCTGTAATTAGTAATGCTGTCGGGTGTTCTAATCTCCTGCTAAGGCAATTTATGTTGTCAAGTTTGAAGACGAGGTGTCAGACCAAGCACGACACAGACAAAGCCGACAAACCCCAAAAGCCCCATCGTTGGAACAACTGAATGACGAAATTGAACTAACGATTGAAGAGGTACTACGCATGATGAACATGCTAAAGAAGTCCTGCATGTCTTGTTCCATATGTGTTGTAGTGGAAAGTCATAAAATCAAGGGTGTGGGTAACTTGCTGGCAAGTTGAGTTTCACTTAAAGAAATGACCGCCATCGGCTTTCTTCTAATTCTTTTCTTTTATCTCCAATGAATTCAAAGAGAATGGACGACTAAAGAAGGTTTTGGAAGCTTCTAATCATGAACATTCACATTGTCAACAAATTTAGTTATCAACACTACCATCATAAAGTCAACGATTAGACAGATGTTTATCAATTGATTGTTCGGATTAGAAATGGCTGAGTGAGAGTTCGGCTGGTTTTGACTGTCCCATCAGTCATCATTAGGGGAAAGATAAAAGTTACTGTTAACGGTGAAAGAAATGTGGAAATTGCTAATTTAGGTTTTAGTCTCTTGAAAAATACATTGACAATTAATCACTTAAGATTTGAATTAAAAACTATGATGCTTATGTAATACAGCATTGCGTGATATCGCGCGATTGACGTGAAGTTTCGATTACAATCACCTGAGAACATGAGCGACATTGTTGAAGTAAATCAAACTTGCATATACTTGACTATTTTTTCTTTTTATGAGATATGTAGCACAACGCCCAATGATTCCGAATGCGGTAAAAACAGTTTTAACGTTGGGATACCACGACGACATCTGACGAGAGTTAACAAATAGTCCAGTTTTTATTGTATTTGTAAACATATTTAACAAAACATCTACTTGTTACGAATGCGGTTCAAGGCTTTTCATAACGTGTGCAGAGCACGTCTGCATGGGAGAAGATTCCAGAAATAATCCATTTTCGTTTTCTTTTTTTTTTCAGAAGTTAAGATATTTAACAGAAAGCACACTGGTTTTGAACGCGGAA
Organism: Ascarosepion bandense; assembly: GCA_037127315.1. Lineage (NCBI taxonomy): Eukaryota > Metazoa > Mollusca > Cephalopoda > Sepiida > Sepiidae > Ascarosepion > Ascarosepion bandense. The sequence goes on from JBBBDQ010001794.1 coordinate 949,950, forward strand.
CAAAGCTTTTCAATGTGGGATAACGCGTCTACATGGAACCAGAGTTAAATAATAATGCAGTTTGTTTTTTCAGAATTTAAGTTATTTAGCAAAACATCTACACTTTCTTAATGCGGAATAAGACTTTTTTAACGAAAGGACACCGCGTCTACCAGAGTTCAGAAGTCGGCCATTTTTTTAGTTGTTAATATATTTTCAGTCATAGCATTTATAAGAATTAATGAATAAACACGATGACGTAACAAGATTAATTTGTATCGCAATATTCATGTATTTGAAAAATACCCATGACATGAGAAGGTGGTATCCAGGAGGTCCTAGTGCCGGACAATTAAACGGACCTTATTTACGTTTGGTGTGTGTAGAAGAGACGGTCAATCACATGCTACGACGTATTTTTCCCGGTTAACTGTGAAGCGAAAGAGCTATCATAAAACAGTACAGAAGAGGCAGGGACTACATCAACACCCACCTTATCGACTCACAAGCAATAAACGTAACTATTTTTGAATACATTTTGATTTGGGGTGATTTTTAGTTTAAAATGCCCGTGATATGACAAGGTGGTGAGAGAAGAAAGTGAAGAAAGACTAAACGAAACCGGCCTACGTGAAGATTGCGAAATAGGGACACAAAATAAGCAGAAAGCAGACATTGTAACGCCGATTGAACTCACAATTGCTATATCACCAGAGTCATTAATCAGCACCTTAATATAATGGGCGAAAACTGATGCTATAACAGACAAATTTGACCCTCATTTTACACCTAATATTCTGCTTTCTTGCATGTTGCTGACACTGTTGCTGCTGCTATCAGAGTCGACATCATTCACTATAGCTATTCTTTACGTACTGCACACGCTGCTGAAATCTTGTTGTTTATCAATGACACACATATGGTATTTATTTCTGTTCTAGGCCAGTGAGGGGTTCCTCATAGCTAAGCATTTCGATTTCTTTTGAAGTCTGACTCTACAGAATTCTTCTCTGTTTAGTATTTTTATTTAATTTCAAAGGTTATGGTGCCACCCTTTTTCATTCATCTTTTCGTAGAAGAAAAAAAATGGCTCGGTTAGAAACTGACAGGCACCTGTCAAAACGTTGCTTTAACAAAAATGCAGATCTTAATCTTAATGTATTTTACATGAAATTGCTTTAGCATTTAGATTGTTGCCAACTTCCAAATTGTTATTCGGGTTTCTGCCTTAATAATGGCTCTCAATTGGTTATCGCTAATCACAGAACAATACCTTCGTTCCTCCTCAACTTGAAGGCTTCTTTACGGATTTTCTAAAACCAATATTTAGCTGTTTAAGTGTTGACGAGATCCTGGGTAAAAGCTTGGTTGATATATAGGGAGAGTAATATGTAAATAATAAACACCTGATGGTGGCCGAAAACTAAAACGTTGTTTCTTGCCGGCAAGAGTCAAGGAACAACACTTGTTCACATAAATAGGTAAAAAAAGCATCTATTTTAAATAGGGGAGGGTTAACAGGAAACCGCCTCGTTGTGCGAAAGAAGATTTAAAAAATGAAATCACACGAAACAGGCACGCTACATTTTCCAGCCTTTTGCTGAAATCTGTCGCTATCAAAAGCTTTGTATCAGATACGATCTTTTTTTTTTAATCATTTCACCCCAAGCAAGGCATTCCACTGCCACTATTGCGCATGGGGCTACATAGGGGAAGGTAAAGAGAAGGAGTGGTTAGACATAGGGAATGTCAGGAGGAAGGTGACAGATGAATAAGGATACCGAGGATGAGGGTTGGGCAGATGGGAAGAGTGTTTGATAGTGTGTTAGGAGGTGTCTATTGACCTTACATTTAAACTCCTGGAGATTGTAGCCGTCGGGGAAGCAATCGTGTGGAAGGGAATTCCACAGTCGGGAAGTTGATCTTCATCTTGAGGTGATGTTCGAAGAATATAATCAGATCCTGATTAGAATAACGTTTTTAAGACTCTGCTAATATCTAAGATGGTTGATAGATTCCGTCACAGAAATCAAATCACAGGTGTCAAACGCAAAAAAAAACCAAAAAAACAACAACAACAAAAAAACAAACGAAAAATGAGCCTTTATATTTAATTTTTATTCCGACGTTTTAAAAATTACTTTGGTCAACAAAAAATGTGAAAAATTTTTCCCGTAATTTTGAAACAAAGAAATATATTAAAAAAAAGTTTTTTTAAAACAAAAACAAAATATGTAAAAAAAAAAAAAAATGGCTAAATTTTCGTTTCGTTTTAAGGTTAATATCCCTTCAAATTTTTCCGAAATTGTCTTACTTCCGTGCAAATGTATATGTTGAACTCCAATCAGTAATTAAATATTGAATAAACTGGCCTTTTTTTATGTTAACGACCAGAAAAAATCGAACTTCTTCTCACTCTTTTTGTCAGCCATTACCGGCTTAGTGAGAACCATTCGCTGCAGAGGAATTTTAGGCGTAGGAAGAAAATTTGGGCCTATTTACTTTCTTTACAGAAAAGTCCTTGCAGAAATGAGTACGCGATTCGTTTCGGTACTTAATTTTAGAAGAATATTATTGACATTGAAACAAGTAAAAAAAAAAAAAGAGTTAGTTGCGTGTATAAAAACAACCTTGCTCCCGGCAAGGAAAAACAATTATTCACATAAATAGTTAAAAAAAGCATTTATCTTAAACAGGAGAGGGTTCATAGGAAACCGCCACGTTGTGCGAAAGGAGATTTAAATAATGAAATCAAGGCTAGCTCCATTCACACGAAACAGGCACGATACATTTTCCTACCTTTTGCTAAAATCTGTCGTTATCAAACGCTTTGTGTCAGATATGAACTTCATCTTGAATAATCTAATTAGATCCTGATGCGAATAACGTTTATAAGCAAGATTACTTCCATTCTCGAGCTTCAGATTACCATTCTTGTTAAGGTAGCAACGTGAGAAATACTACCCATTTAACTTTAGAATACGGGAACGATATATTATCACACGCGTATGTGAGATCGATGGACACGAACTACTCAGCTAGCCGACATAATCCCAAAAAGGGCGCATATGAGGACGATGGTAGAAGGCATACGAAGCCGTTTCCACTAAACCAAGGTCACACCCAGAACAACCGGGCAAATCTGCTCCATTTTGAAGGCCATATCTTTGACAGATAGAACATTCCAAATCAATCGTCAAGTAATCGATAATTTTATTTAATTGTGAACAAAGATATGTGTAAATTTTTCAAAGATAAAACAGAGACAAATATCCTTTTGATGACGTTATAAATGATAATTACGTTATATTGTTAAAATTCTGTTGCCGTGAAACCCTATGATTTAAATTTAAAATTTACGTGTTCAAAATCTATTTAAAAATCTGCTCCCTCGGAACAGTTTGAGCACGCTGTTATCTTTTTTCTGTGAAAATTTATTAAAAACATTTAAATTATTTCGTGCAAGACTTTATAACGATTGTTAATTATGAGGACTGTCTATTGTACACTATTTTCAAGAAACGCAAAAGTAATTATATATTATTTCTTTTCAGGGGAGGTCACTTGAGTTTCTCTTTATAAATTGTTTCCCTTGTAAAAAAATATATATTTATTAAATCACTTGTGCATTCATGACTATTAAAACGCATATTTCTGAAGCACTTTAAAACTAACATATTTTTAAAGATTCATGACCGTGTTTAAACCCCTGTGGTTAGAGATCGTCTGGTACTCTGCATTTGCTTGCAATTTACGTGAACAGTTTGCAAAGTATAGAATGATACGTAGAACATTGGAAATTTCTATAATCAATACATGACGACATCTAAAACAAATGTGACAAACAAAGAAGGAATTATTTGTTAATAATTATGATATTTCAATACTTGAAAGATAAAGTTGACTTTCATAGATTTGATTTTAATTATAGCATTTACCAAAATATTTAAAAATATCTGTTGAACTTTTCGTTGTTTATCTTTTTATCCTTTATGTCATTAAAATAATTGCGCTACAGTTTTTTTTTATGTTTAGCCAAATCAGATCAGATAACAATTTGGTGGGTATTGTCGTTTGCAGACCATTTTCCGACTATCCTTTTTAATCTGAAAATGAGCTTTTGTCATTACAGCCCGTGACGCTCGTAATCAACGACAGTCTGAATGCTGTTCTTTAATTTAGAAAATCCGATTGAAATCCTCCTTTTCCGATTCTTACTTGAAATATGTTGATGACAGACATTTTCAGTCTGTGTGTGTGTGTGTGTGTGTGTGTGTGTGTGTGTGTGTGTGTGTGTGTGTGTGTGTGTGTGTGTGTCAGAGAAATCTATGAGAAAGTGTAAAATATTTTTCGTGTAGCGCATATGGTTTTAAGGACTTCCTTTTAACAACTTTGTCATAGATTTTCACAAAATTGTACTTAATATACAAAATAGTATTCACCTTCCCATCTCCACACACACACACACACACACACACACACACACACACACACACACACACACACACACACATATATATATATATATATATATATATATACAGAGACAAACACACACACACACACACACACACACACATATATATATCTTGAAAACTGAAATAAGGGTTACATATATATAAAATTGTTAATCATTTATTGGTTAGAATTACATTAGACCAGTACATTGTTGTATTAAAAAGTGATCAATAGATACAAAATGTACAGCTTTTAAATATTTTCATTTGGAAGTCAGTCGATTACGCAACCTTGGTTTTAGACATTTGATATATTCTGGCCTTTTATATCAACTGATTTTCCAACATTTTTTTTTTCCAATGCACAATAAAGATTTTTAGAACGCACAACTGAATGTTTAAAAGAACTTAAATGTCGAAATTAGGGGGCAGTTTTTAAAGAACTGTAAACACTTTCATCGGGGTTTGTATGATCCTAAAATATATTTTCTATGTTTACATCTGCACATTACTTCAGAATTTACATCATAAACGCCAGGCCTTATAATGGTGGTGATGTCTGCAGAAGATATCAAGAAGTGTGTAACTTTCCCCGGCTGGCTCACTGTCCCTGGTCCAGAACTGGAACCCGCGTGGGTTGATTCTATCGAAACGGCACCAATTATGACGACGCTCTCGGGTCGCTAATCGTAATACCACTAATATTAATTTCCTTCGCTCCGTTGTATTAAAACAAGAAGTATAGTTTTCTTTCTTTTGGAAATAGGGTTACAAGTGAAGTTAGCCATGATATTATTACCAGAAGGAAAAATCTTACTAAATGAAAGATCCGAAGTAATGTTTTTCGGTCTGCAAATCTTATTAATATTTGCTGAAAATGTAAATCTTATAATTATCTATAGGAAAATGGTGTATAGTTAACAGGTGGCTCTACTAATAAATGGTGTTAGTGTACTTAATCCCTGGATCTGCAAAATAAATAGAAAGGATTACTATCGAATTTCTCCCAAAATGAATATAATTCCCTTTAAACAGATTATCTCAGATACGCTATCTGAGCTGAACATATGCATAATTTTAAATTTACAATCCAATAATCGTTTTCCACTACAATCAGACGTTTTATGCACTGCTTTTGTTTTTTTACGACTAAATACATTGTCTTTTCTTGTAAGATGCCAGATGTAACAGAGATATTTACAGATTCAACAAATTCAAATAAAACAAAATAAAAACAGTTACTCTTCTTAATAATGCTTTTTTTTTCTCCATATTCTCTCACACATTGTCACACTTTGCAAATTACTGGCTTTACCACCTTGTTTGAGCAGGTTATCAAAATTATGCGATCTATTTTTTAAAAAATGAATGTAGATTTTAATGTGTTCAGTAAGTAAATTTATAATAAAGAGTTTATTGTGTGCATACTGCTGATATATACGTTTCGTATTTACCGCCTTCAGGTATATGATGCGATAAAATGATGTAGCTATCTCTGTCTGAAATCAAGACACAGATTCAGATTGTTTATAATCACAACGGAAGGATTCCTCGGTACTTTGATAGGAATTAAGTTACGCGAAGCTGTTGAAAATCCAATGTCGTTATGATTAATTATTATATACTTTCTGATGATCTATTTTTATCTAGGGGAGATAACTCATTCACCTTGTCTTGAAAAAATATCAAATATTTATTTTTAATTTAATGAGAATTTTTAATTTGATGAAATGTCGTCTCACTGACGCTCGTACAATTGTTAGCCTCAAAGTAAAATTAACATTACATTTTAAATTAACATTTTAGTTTTCTTTTTGCGAATGTCTTATGACTAAGGAACTCTTGCCATTTAATTTCAAAATTATTTGCATCAGAATGTAAGAAAACGTAGATTATATATAATTCTTTCAGCTTCCTTTTGTCTTAATTTCTTCAAATAAAAATCGCTTTAAATTAGGATTTCACAAAATATATACATTTTAATCAACACTCACTTTTGTTACTTGAAAAAAAACACACATATATGATTAACGGAATGAGAGGATATAGAGGCATAATTAAGTCTGGATGAAAACAATAAATTAATTAAATGAAATAATTTTATTGAAACAAAAACTGCAACAATAAACAATGAGCAACGAATAAAGAACAAATGTCTCCAGACAGAAGATAAAAATGGAAAGATGAAAAAGTGAAATAATTGTACAAGAACGTTCATTTATAATTTTGCTAATTCTCAGTCCTTTTTGTCAAAATGGAAGTCGATTTTAAATTGTTGATGATGATGATTAATTTATAATGAGCGAATTAGTATGGCTCTGCTCTTTACAGAGCTTTCAAATAGGTTTCTCTTCCTAGTGTACAATCCTCTGTTTTTGTCTACGAGTCAGTCAATCTGTTTGCCTGTCTCTCTCTTTGTGTATCATAGATATAAACACTCTAAAATATGTATGTACATATAGTATATATGTAAACTCTCTAAAGGCGTACATATATATATATATATATATATATATATATATATATATATATATATATATATCGCCCTGGTTTGAAAGCCTTTTTCCACATGAAACATTATTATTATGTTGTCATTTTTCATCATATTTCCATTTCTGCTATGGTCGCACTACCTATCAATTCTGCGGGAAGACCTAAGGCAGGTCGTGGCGTGTTGTTATGGCTCCATTTCATGTTTTTTCTATCTCACCTATCATCCTTAGCGTTACATAGACAAAGTTCTCTTTAGTGTGTGGGCTGTACTTAACAAGACAATTTTTGTATATCTCTTAAGCTGGGGTTTACAGGGATTCTTTCAATGTGTTGTTTTGTTCCATTTTTATCATTCCTACTGCAACTAGGAACTGGCGCGATTCTTGTTTTCAATTTCCACATTTTGTCTATTTCAATTTCCAGATCTTTATATTTTGACAGTTTTTCAAATTCCTTGATTGCTATGTTACAATCCGCTGGACAAACCATATCAATTATTTTTTGCTGCAATAGTTGGTTCTTGGATTCTGTTTTGCTTTTCTACAGAATCTACTAAGTGTAAATATTGTTTGTATTTACTGCCTTCTTTTATTATTGAATATTTTCTTTTTCTTTCTGTTTTCATATTGTTTGACTAATTATATCATCCAGTCCTTTGTTGTTTCTATGTATGTTAGTAAGCCAATAGTTGTTGTCTTGTATGACAATTCTAGCTGAATAAGACCTCTTCCAATTTCTTTACGGGGCATGTTTAGACGGTCAACATCAGCCTTTGGATGATGCATCTTATACTTAGAAAGCAGCTTTCTTATTTTAGAATCCATTCGTCTTATGTCGTTTAGAGTCCAGTTCAAGATGTTGAAACTATATTGGACCACTGGGATAGCAAGGCTCTTAATGGCCATAAGTCTGTTCTGAGAATTCAATTCAGTTTTTAATCTCAGTCGTAGCCTTCTATAGTACTATTTAAGCACTGTTTCTTTCATTTTTTTTATGGTGAAATTTTTTTCACTCTCATTTACACCTTGGTATTTATAAGCTTCTTTTGGCTCTAAAACTTTTATTATTACAGCAGGGTCTAAGCTAAATGAGGATGTTTGTTGTAACGATCCTCGTAAAACTGTAGCTTTAGCACATTTATTCAAATTGAATTTCATTCCAATGTCTTCACTGAAACATTTTGCAGTTTGCAGAAGACCTTCCAGCTCATTATCATTCTTAGCATGCAACTTTAAGTCATCCATGTAAAATAGATGGCTTATTTTCTTTTGGCCTATTTTATAACCATATTCTGTCGTGTTAAGTTGACTGGTTAATGCTATTAATGATATGCAAAATAGTAAGGGAGACAAAGAGTCACCTTGAAATATACCTCTTTTGATGCTTATTTCACCAGACTTATAGGTTCCATTCATATGATTGAGGTAAAGGTTTGTTTTTCCATATCGACATGTTTGATGAAATTGATGATGACGGGTGATACCTTGTATATATTTAAAGTCTTTAAGATCCAAGAATGTGGTACACTATGCCTTACGATAACCTATCCAGGCAGTACTAAGATTTTTCTTTGCATTGTAGCATTTTTCCAAGTTCATCCTGTTACTAAGTAATTGGTCTTTACAGCCGTAACAGCCACGTTTGCACCCTTTTTGTTTAAGCTGTAGCATGTCATTTCTTTCCCAGAAGAAATATTTTTTTTAAAAATAGATGTTAATATTTTGTATGTTGTCGGACGGCTTGTAATTAGTCTCTAGTTTTTTTGGTTATTTGTGTCACTATTCTTGGGTAGAAGAAATGTAATTCCTTTGGTCATCCATGCATGAATTTTAGTGGGATCGTTAATCATTTCTTGAAGTTCTTTGGGTAGCTTTTTTATGTGTAGTATTTAAATAATATAGCCAAAAGTTAGGAATTTTATCTATTCCTGGAAATTTCCAACGGTGTGTTTTTTCAGTGCACATTTAACATCCTCTTTTGTGATTCCAGCCCATGTCTGTTCTGGTTTATTTTTCATTCGTTCTATCTCTTGCGCAATCCAGTCTGCCATTTTGTTATGTTCTTTAGAGCAAGCCCATGTTTTTTCCCAGAACTGTATAACGTCTTCTAGGGGGGGGGGGGCTGTCACTTCAATTTTTTTTTACTTTCCCTGTAAAATCTCTTTGCATCGGTTTAAAATATCCTGTTTTTTTCTGTAGAATCTTGATCTTTTCTCATAGCGTCTTAGCTATGAGCCTTCAGTTGTATTGTTTGCTTTATTTTTTCCTCGATTGATAGGACTTCATTTTCATTTCTAATGTTGTATTTTCTTTCGACTCTTCTGCCTTTTCTAGTTCTTATATTTATTCCTCTTGTCAATTCATCGAGTACTGATAATTCACTTCTAAGTTGTTCGATTTGTTTTTCTATTATTCTTTTCCAAAGTTGATCTTCATGTCTGTGAGACTGCCTTGTTTTTAATTCGATGCTCAATTTTTTTGTTGCTGCTATTGCTGATGCATATATTTAGGTACCTACAATCACATTTTCGATACTTCAATTTAAATTTAAATTTTAAAAATAAAAAAGTTTTCTTGAAGTTATAATTCTAGCTTTAATTGAAAACCAAGCGATTAAATTTACTAATTACAGTAAGCAAAATACCTTGGCGTATTTCAAACCGAAATTATACTGATCGGAATCAAAAAATGTTAGGTTAAAACAAAAAAAATTTAATTTCAAACTTATTTTTCATCGATTGTAAACAGTAGCCAATTCTCGGTATTAAAAAATCTCACAAAAATAAAATACATCTCACTGACACATTATTTTATTCAAATTACCGAATTTAATCTTACCTGAAGTCCCCTTGAAACAAGAAGTCCTTGCTTACTGCCTGAAATTTTTCAAGAGAACATTTTCTCAATTACTGTAGCCTTGTTATCACAGCTGTCAACACCTTATCATAGGCATTATTGATGATTTACAATAGCTGGCCAAAAGTATAGAAGACGAATTTGGTATAAAATGGTTTTATATCTGGATTTTTTTTTCCTGTAAGGGAAGACAACCCTTGAATCACGTGACCTTTTAATGATGACGATCGCGTATGACCACACGTACAAACAAAATACGGGTAATCAACATGCAGAAAATTAAAATGTTTTATTTATTTAACAAAAAATGAGCACCATTATTTAGAGCAAGCTTTTAGATTTTTCGATTAGTAAATATATTCGCCACACATTAATTTTAAAAAAATCTGAGAGACCTATGAGGCGGAAATTAAAAAAGATTTTTGAAACTTTTTAAAAAAATTACTTGATAAAAAAATGAAAAAATAATAAAAATGAAAACAATTCTTGTAAAAATTAATTATTAATGGAAAAAAAATTCTATTCAGACTCTGATATAATTTAATTTATGTTTATAAAAGTAATTAAAAGCTTATCCAAATAAAAAAAATTGTTTTCCTAATTTGGAGCAGATTTTCTAAAAATGAGCAGATTTTGACGAAAAAAAGACAGTTGATTAGCATTCCCCAATGACTTATGCATTTAATTAAAATTATCTATCTGTTGAGACCTAGTCGCATTTTTCGACATTTTTGAAAATTAATTGGTGTGGGGTAACATATGTAAAAAAAAATGTTTTTATCAATATTTTCTAAAAATAATTATTTTGCAACTGATTTCAGTCAATTATGAATAAGTTCTGGTTCATCAAAATCCGACCATTATTTTATTTTTGCAAGAATTTCCAAATTAATGTGTCTTTCACCGTCAAAAAAATGTCTTTGCGTAATATTACGTTTTGACGTAATATCATTTAGCGTCAATTTATGCCTCGCAATGACGAGAGAAAAAAAAGATTTTCTACCACTAAATGAACCTGTTAGAACCTATTAGAAATAATTTAAAAAATTTGTAAAAATAATTAAAAAATACTTTGATCTATCCTCTTTATGACAGCATTAACATTTTGTCGAGAAAACGTTGTTTTTATTTAGTTTGAGGCCTTTTCCTTCAGACTATGCTGTTTTTTCAGCGATTTTGTTGGACATATATTGCTTCATTGAGATTTATATGAGTGTTTTCATCTAAAATTAATTTGAGTGCTGCATTGTAGAGCTTAATAGTTTCAAGGTTATGCTTTGTTGGATGTAATTTTGGGAGTTTTTCTCGTTCCTCTATTGCAATATTTTGTATCTGACTTATATGGTTCTTGATTTCTTCCTTGGCTTCTTGTATACTGTTCTTGTTTACCGTAAAATAATTCTGTTCAATGTGTTTTGAACTCGTTTTATTGCCGTCTTGTAACTGACTCAAATGACACCTTTCCAGCACTTCTAAACTTACAGCATTATCTTCACAGTGATTTGTGTGCATCACGGTTTCTACATTATGATCTGTGGTTTGTGTGATGTTATTACTTTTTATTTCTGATTCTGGTTCCCTTTCATATTTTGTTGATTCGTCTATTTTGGTTACAATTCTTTTTATCTCATTAATTTCAGCCTCTGTCAATTGGTTATTTCGCATGATGTATCTTCGTACATTTGCTAATTTATTTTCGTCAATGTACTTTCTATTTGTTTGTCCAACCTTTTCTCGCCAGATGTCATATGTTTGGCGAGTGATGTTTTTTGAGTAACGCTTCATGAAATGCAGTCATAACGACTTTGTACTCCTCATGAGACCATTTTATTTATTCTTCCTTTAAATATACGGTCATAGATATAGCTGGAAAATTTTCAAGGCCATCATTAGCATTATCCTGGTTGTGGGGACCTAAAGATTCATTCTTTGTGCAGGAGTTTATTCCTATGGCAGATTTTTCGACCTCAGGTAGGTTCCTTTCTAAAGGACGGGCTCCCTGTTTAACCACTGGAAGAGCCATACTGGACATTTTATTTCTATTTGTAATTCTCATATTTTTCCCACGAGTGACACACGAGTCCAAAAGTCCACCTAAAGTTGCCCTGCACATTGGGCAACGGTCTTTTACAAACAGGGTCATGAATACTGTAGGAGATCGTTTGTGACCTCATAACGGAGTAGCCATTCATTCCTCGGCACAATTGACACCTTGAGTTGCGGGTTGTTCGGAGTTTTCCTTCTCCTAAATGGGTTGCCAAGTGACAGCTGACAGAGACGCGATTGGAATTCAAAGAGAAAGACGCTGGTTAATAAGAATAAAAAAAAACTTGGACGTAACAGCCGCTAAACGAAACTAAACATCACTACACTAGAGTATTTTGTTAAAAAAAAATTGTTGCTACCATCTATTGGTCCTTGTAACAAAAATAATTGTTCAGAAAAAAAAACAATTAAGAAAACATACACAGAAAATGAAGCGACAGCACGAAAAACAATTTTCTTAACAATTATTATTATTATTATTATTATTAGCAAAAATATTAATAACAATTTTCTAAAAAATCTGACGTTCAATTCAAGTTTGATTTCTCTTCATTGTCACTTTACATCAAGTGTTTTTCCTAATATTTGTTTAACACGGTTTAGTTAATGTCCAAAATCATTTCTTTGGCCAAAACTCATGGGAAGAATGAATAAAAGTACGTTGATGAATGACATTTTTCATTTTAGCGGTCTTTTGCTTGATATGTATGTTAGGTTACTATACAGTCGCTTATATTAGCATATATGGTCTCAGGATTCTCTTTGTTCTTCGTTCTCATCGGAGTGGCTTTCAAGAAAACCGAGACTTTTCTGCCCATTGCTCTGCTGGCGACTTTCTCAGGCACATGTCTTTGTCCCTACCAGCCGGATTTTGGTCATTTGAGATGTCGAATCCATTCTGTATTACATTTTCCCATCCCTGTGCGGTAAACAGCAGTCTCCTTTCCTCCAGCCCTTTACGCTTGGTGTGTGAAGAAGAAATGGTCAATCACTTGCTGCGACGTGTATTTCCCGGTTAACTGGAGTGAAGCGAAATGGTTGATTAGTACAAATGGTGCAGGGACTACATCAACACCCAACTTGTCGACTCACAAGCAATAAACGTAACCATCTTTGAATACATTTTAATTTGGGGGGCTTTTTAGTTGTTTCATCTTAGACCAGCCATCCGTTTCCATTGCGAATTGGGATATTTTCTCATATGTCACGAAGCGGTCATGGTCGTTTTTGGTTTCGTGAAATAAACAATTCGAATTTTTTAAAATTTTAATTTTGTTTATTTTGATATTCAAATTTGGTGCTTATGCCGAACTACTGACTGTCTGTATTACCGGGACAAGTATTTCTTATTATTACATACTAATGTTCTCATCATTGTTGTTATTATCACAACGTTTTAGTCTTCGGCCATTATCAGGTGTTTATTCGTTACTTATTTCCTGCTGCTGAAATCACGCTGTCGCTTCTTTTTCTGTGTATATATGTGGGTCACATATGGCATTTATTTTCATGCTTGGCCTACTTAGGAGGGCGTCATATCTAAACATACAGACTGATTCCTTCCAAAGTCTGCCACTCAAGGGTTCTTCGAAATTACTTTGATGGATGTCCAACAACATATATTTATAGTAAAATTACCAAGAATTGACTTTTAAAGCAAAATGACGAGAAATACAGTTTATAGTAAAATTCTCAACAATACATTTTATAGCAAAATCATCAGCTATACATTGTATTTGTAGTTGAAGCCATAAAATTGTGTTCAGAATATATACTTTTTGGCATTAAATATATATTGAGGTTGATATGCCGCTAAACAAAATCAACAAACAAACCAATATGAAAGAACAATTTCATTATATAAATCCATATAATATCCTTTAATTTTAAAACCCAGACGTATTCCAAAATATAAATTCAAAGGAATTATAACATAAAATACACATGTAATTATGTCTACACACACATTTATATACACAAATTCTGAGTATCATTTACATATTCAATTGTGAAAGCAGAATAACATAATATATATGTATTGATTCAAAGTTCCCAAGAAAATTAAATTTCGGCATTAAACGATCCCATAAGGTTTTGATATGCCGTTAAACAAAAAATCTTTTATAATACAGATTAATTTATATTCCTCCGCGAAAAGTCCTCTGACATCCTAGCACTCTGTGAGACTAACCTCAACTCATCAAATCCCTCCTCTGACTTCTGGATCCATGGTTATCTTCTCCTAAGGAAGAATTCCACTGTCCACATGCATGGGCTGGGGTCTACATTAGTGAACACCTCCCTGTAACTAGGGTGACATCACTCGAATCCACCGCCCACCTATATGTATGTCTGCATCTATTACTTCTTAGTTCGGTTAGCTACCTTTTCTTCCTTTACTGTTCCCCCTCTTCTTTCGACTGCTCCCTTCTAGACAGCATTTCTGACAATATAGATAAGGCTACTTCCCATCACCCATTCGCTCACATATTTGTGTTCGGAGATCATAACGCCCATCATGCTGAGTGGCTTAAAGACTCTGTTACTGATTCAGCAGGCATCCACGCCATGAACGTTGCTATTTCCCAATCCCTTACGCAGGTAGTGTACTTCCCCACACGCTTTCCAAGCTCTCACTCTGGACACGCCTCTCTACTAGATATATGCTTTACCTCTACACCTGACTCTTGCCAGGTCTCACAGCTTTGCCCCCTCGGCAACTCTCTTAATATTTCTCTCCACTCTCACTCACCCTAGAAGCATTCTACTTATAGAATCTCCTACTGCTACCAAAGAGCTGACTGGGACGCCTTCCGCGACCTCCTTCGCGACGTCCCTTGGGGGAAAGTGTTCGATCTCCCAGTCGATAACTGTGCCTTTGAGATTTCGTCCTGGTGAAAGCTGGCATTGCTGCCTTCATACCTACCAGGAAGTTTCGGCTCAAACCTCATTCCTCCCCTTGGTTCTCCCCTGCCTGTTCAGCTGCCATTGCCCACAGTAATCACTACTTTCGACTACTTCGGAGACAGTCATCAGACCACAACAGGCGCCTATTCACGTTTGCTCGTAATGAGTGCAAGAGAATCCTGAATGACGTCAAGCGGTTGTTTGCTGAGAGAATGAGACAGCGCATACCTGACCGCAAGTTCGGCTCCAAAGACTATTGGCGGATATGCAAACGGATATGCTGAACATAGGCAAATCCTCAATCCCTACTTTAATCAATGAATTTGAGGTCCTCACATTATCAGCGAACAAGGCTGTGTGCTTTGCTCGCAGATTCTCATCCAACTTAACATTTGACTCATCTGGAGTACACCCATCCGACTTCTCTATTAGAACTGATACTAAACTGTACGATATACACATTACCCCGACAGTAGTATCCCGTGTAATATCAAAATTGACATCCACAAGGCGAGCGGTGATGATGGAATCCCAGTAATTGTCATTAAGAAATGTGCCCCTGAACTCTCCTCTGTCCTCTCTAAACTCTATAACTACTGCCTCTCTGCTTCTTTTTTTCTTGCATGCTGGAAGTCCTCTTCTGCCGTTCCTGTATTTAAGAACTCTGGTGAACCCTCAGACCCATCCAACTATCGCCCTATCAGCCTTCTACCAATTTTCGGGAAGGTTTTCGAGGTCATTATTTATGCTGACATAGTTCAGCATCTTACTGCCCATAAACTCTTCTCCAGCAGGCAGTATAGCTTCCGCTTTGCCAAGTTCACGGCCGACATGCTAACGGCCATTACGGAGTACATGCCCCAGGCCCTTGACTATTCCGGCGAGGCTCGTGCTTTGCTCTGGACATCTCTAAGGCTTTTGACAGGCCTTCTATGCAAGCTACGGGGTTACGGTATTACAGGACGATTGCTTGATCTAATCCAATCTTTCCTACATAACCGCATAATGAAGGTTGTCCTGAATGGACATGCCCCACACTCGTCTGTACAAACGCCTTTCCTTATTTACATAAACAACCTCCCAGACGAGATCAAGGGCCAGGTAGGCATCTACGCAGATGGCACCACAATTTACTCCCGCATCAGAAAGAATCCCGGCGTGACGGACAAACATAATCTCGCTGCTGATCTTGAAAGGGATCTACACTCTGTGGATAATTGGGGTAAGAAGTGGCTCGTAAATTTCAATGCGTCTAAGACCAAGCTGCTGTCTATCAATCATCACAGGCAACTTCTCTTGCCTCCCATAAGCATGCACCATGCGAGTCACCCCGAGAGCAATACTCTGTGCCTCCTCGGCCTTACCCTCTCTTCTAATCTCAAGTGGAACCACTACATTGAGTCAATAGCTAAATCCACTGCTAGGAAGGTTGGGTCACTGTGTCGGGTCAGGATATTTTTACCATCTGAAACCATCCTGCATATACAATCAACCATTCGTCGGTGCATGATGTACTGCTGCCATTTACGGTCTGGTGCCCTCGCTGTTCATCTCCGTGTTTTTGACAGGCTCCAAAGGAGAATCAGTAATGTGATAGGTGCTGACTTGGCGGCTCGACTACAGCTACTTTCCCACCGACGAGATGTGGCTTCCCTGTGTCTGTTCTATAAATACTTCTATGGCTTTGGCTCCAACGAACTTAAGTCACTGGTGCTTCCGCAACAGCTGTTTACTCGTGCAACCAGACTGGCATCTGGGTCTCACCCATTCACAGTTACATTAACCAAATGCAGACGACAATTCTACTCCTTTAGCTTCGTTTCTCGCACTTCCCCACTGTGGACCTCGCTTCCTTATTCTTGCTTTCCTGGCGGCTACAACCTCCAGGAATTTAAATGCGAGGTCAATACTCATCTCTTAACTACTTGACCCTAGTTCTTTCCACACCGCCCTGTATATCCTTTCCCTTCTCTCCACCTTTGCAACTGTCATCACACCTGTATTCCCATCCTTCTCTTACTCCTTTCTAACTGGTTCGTCCTTCTCTTCAATCTCCAGATCTTTTTCTCTTATATAGCCCCTTGCACATCAGTGGCGTTACCACTTTGCTCCCAGTGATATAATTAAAAAAAAAGAAAACACCTAATAAAACATTTTTATAAGCGTATAAAATTGATCTGAAATGCTAACTAAGGAAACATCAATAAAATACGAATAAAGTAACAAAAAAAACATACGACATTTTCTGGAATCATTTATTTTTCATGGTGGCTTTTTTGTGTTTATTTTAACATCTAAACGGACTACGTTGTTGAAAACCATTCACACAAAAAATAAATCATTGTTTGTTAGAGGTAGAATTATTTCATGTTATATGCACATTATATATAAAAGAAACACATGAAAAAGACCAATGTCTCCATTCGGGAAAGAAGTTTTTAAAAAATAACAAAATCTACTTGAACAATTCGAACTGTTTTATTTTAAAAATTGCAAAAGTTAACAATGAACAAGTAACAATGAACAAATAACAATGAACAATTAATAAATGTCTCTTGAAACAACTTCAAAGTAGAAACTTGAAAAAACTTGAAACAATTGAACAAAACGTCTTTGAAAAATTTGGTCACTTTTTCCATTTTACGATGTGTTATTGGGAAGAAAAACAGGGAAACTCCACTGATAAAATAAAAGTAGCTTGAACAAAGCAGAATTCTTTTCTCATAAAATCTTGAATACACTTTTGTCAGGGACTAAATTCAAACATAATAAATAAAAATTATTTACCGGAAATTCTTTATTTATGATAACCGGAAGTTCAAGTTGTTAAGATTATTATTATTATTATTATTATTATTATTATTACTTTAATGAAGTCATGATCTCATAAAAATGATGATGGTGATCATCATCTAGTGATGAATTAATGGCCGAATTTGAAAAGGCACTTCCTTTCTTGACATATTAATCTTTTCGGGCAATTTTTCTCGGCTCTGCCCTAAGCCGGGTTTGAAAACGAGTTTCCTTCTCGGCGTATAATTTTTTATTTGTTGCGGTTTGGAGGCTATTTTTCACACTCTACAACGGTAGATAAAAGCGTATCTCACTATTTAGAAATTAAGTCTTTTTGTGGTGTAATTTTTCAAGTTGTTACCCACAATCGTGTTGGAAGCGTAATTTTCTTTCCGGAAATCGTTATTTTTTCCGTTGATGTTTTCTTATCTGCCTTTAAACCGAATTTGGAAATGAACTTCCCTTGTTGACATATTAATTCTTTCGGGGAATTTTTCTCGGCTCAGCCGTCAGCCGGGTTTGAAAACGAGTTACCTTCCTGGTGTACAACTTTTATTTCTAGGTGGGGTGGGGATGCTAATTTATTACTCTACAGCATCTACGGGGGATAAAAGCGTGTTTCTCTACATGGGAAAGTTTTTGTACGGGGGTAATTTTCAAGTCGTTACCAATGTTGGTTGCTCATAGACACACGTTGGAAAATTCTTCTGGAAGTGCTGGCAGAGTGGGTCGCCAATATTTCAATTTTCTCGGCCGTGACACACGTCTGAGCATTTCTTTTCGGTGTAACTTTTTCTGAAAATTATAGTTTTGGACTTTGAATAGCCAATCGCTTACTTTGGCATTTACTTCCATTTCTGGAAGTAGTTGGGGATAAAATGGTATTTCCCACAGACTGATGCAAGGCATGAAGATCCTGCGGATCAATTGCTTTAAGCGTCGCCATGGTGCTGGGGTGAAAATTGTTGATGGAAAAACCGTTTTAGTAGACATATTTAAGATCAGGAACAAAGATGTCTGAAGATTTTTCAGGATAAAGCAGCAACGAAGATTCTATTGATGACGTTATAAACGATAATTACGTCACATTTTTTCAAAATTCTTTAACGAATTTTATTCTCTTATCGTGAAAATGGAAAAAGAAATAAAAACAGAAAAAATGTGCCTATCTAAATTATTATATATCATGGAGTTTTGTCGGTTCTCTGCGAACACGTAGTATTTTGGCAAATGTTGGATTAGGTGAAGATGGATAGGTTCCTTTTCATGATTGTGTCAAATATAAGAATGGATGGGTCGTGCATAAGATTAGTTAGGTGCAGGTTAGTCAGTGATGACAAGCCTTTTCGCACTTTCCCTTCAGACATGTATCCCATGAAATGCATTTCATTTTAAAATAACTTATTATCATGTTTTTTTGATACATATTCTCCAAAATAAATATTTGATACATCCGCACCGATGACTTTAGGCGTCTTTTTTTTATTATTCGCAAAAATAATACTAGATATAATATTGGAATAAATGTTGTCCCTGTTACACGAAGCAATGACTATTATTTTAATTTTTGCTTAACAATTTTTAATTGGTTGGCTTCATGCAAAAATGAATTAAATAATTTCTCGGCAAACTTGAGCCTTTTTGACAGCTTAAAAATGTCAAAAAACAGTTTTTTACATGACACCGTCTTATTTTCATTAATTTCATTCCTTGACAGTATTATTCAGTGATTAAAAATTCGATATTTCAAATTAACTCCAACTTAAGTAAATTAAAATTGTATAATAATAATGAAACATAAACATATGAAGGTGAATTCATGCATTTTCTTTGACCTTCAGAACTTACAAGAAAAATAATAGATACTATTTATTTTCCTTGTGTCTTAATGGCTTTATTGCCTTGCTTGGGATGAAATGAATAAAATAAAATTGTAGGTGATGTAACGTACAGTGCAGAGATACCTCATTTTCCTCTGGATGTATATTAAAGAAAATTCCAATGTACCGTGTCTTCTCAGGACGTAGTTGATCATGGCTCTCTACAATTTCTCGTCGGTTTTTTAATTTTGACATTTTCATTTCTCCTAAATTTTTTTCCGCCATCAATTTACACAAATAAACCAAGTAGGTTATGTGTTGTTTTTCTATCTGATTTTTTTTATTCAATTTCTCCTGTGAGTATCTTATATTTCACGCCCTCTATCTTCATTATGTACCTTAGAGGTTTCAACAGTTTTCTTCCTGGTCTTAAGTTTGCGGTATGTTTATATTTACTCTAAAATATTCGTATATTTCACATAAAATTCTCATCATCCTACTGTAGAATCACATTTCTGTTGCTGCAAGTAAGTCTCTCCTTCATCTCTGAGGAGATTTTTCCGCATATTACTTCAATATAGGAGTATAGAGACCATATAAGAGATGAGTACTCGTTCCTTTGTTTTGATGAAAGTATCTTAATTAGGATGTGCGTTGTGGTGCAGTGGATCTCAGCTTGTCACTAACAATCACGGAATCGAGTTCGGATTCCAGTTAAATTCCTTGCATTCACTTACGCACAAATACCGCTGGGAAAGGTATTAATCCGTCTCTTACCTCCAGTTATGGGTTAAATAACAGAAGAGATTGCGTTTTATAGTTTTGGTTGGCAACCAGTCTACCGCAGAAAGTAATGGAAACCTACTGTGCGATAATCTTCTGCCCAGTCAGTCATGTCCATTTCGAGACATGATCGCCTAAAGCTTCTATCTCATATGGCACTTAAGTGACTGACTGATCTTAATACTCTGTTTAGTATTTGGAAAGCATCTTTGGCTATCACAATGCGCCTACGAATTTCAATGTCGAACTTTCCAACCTCTGTCAGAATACTTTCCAGGTGTTTAGATTTTTGAACTTGTTTGATTTTACTTTCGCCGATTTTAATTTGCATTTTAAGACAAATTTTAAATAATTGACTGTTGAAAGCCGGAGAAGTTATTGCCTTCCCCGTCAAGATGTCATCACCGTCTCAGGCAAGAAGTCATTACTTTCTCCGTGATGACATCATTACCATTATTTTTAAGATTGTAAATTAAGCACAAAAAATGGCGGTTATGTTTAGATGATCATTTTTTTCTTGGTGAGGAATTAATTGTTTTGTATTAGACAGATCCTTTGATGATCTCTCCTTTTCGTGGTGGGGTTGCATACGTGGTCTAATCCCTTTTTTGATCAATGCTGCCGGGGGTTCAAATCTTCTAGGGCCACCCTTGTTGGTAATTTTGAAACGAGGAACGAGACTAAGCGCGACTAATCCCAAAGTCTCCAACGGTGGAACAAGCGCATGTTGATTACAACAGACCTCAAAAGTTGAACTAGCGGACGAAGAGGCCTACTCATGATGAACACGCTACTCGAAATTATGTCAGAGTCAACGGCAATCCGTTGCAGTCTTCATAACCAGATTCTGCATGTCTTGTTCCATATGAGCTGAAGAATAAAGTCATGAAACCAATAGTTTTGGTGACTTCCAAGCAAAGATAAATTCCACCTAATATAAATTATTGCCATCGGTACTTTCTTCTACTTCTTTCTTTTATCTTTAATGGATCCAAAGGGAATAGATGGCGGAAGAAGGTTTTGGAAGCTTCTAGTTCTGAACAATCACGTTGGCGACGAATTTAGTTATTAACACTCATCATAAAGCCGACGATTAGACAGAAGTTATGAATTGATTGTTCGGATTGGAATTGGTTAAAAGGTAGAGTTCTGTTACTTTTGACTGTCCCATCGGTCATCAACAGAGCAGAAATAAAAGTTACTATTAACGATGAAAAAGATGTGAAAGTTACTAATTTGGAGTTTAGTTTGTTGAAAAATATATTGACAATCAGTTAAGATTTGAATTTAAAGTCTGATGTTCATGTAATAAAGCATGACGTGATATCGCGCGATTGACGTGCAGTTTAGATTGCAATCACTTGAGAACGTGAGTTACATTACTGAAATAAAGGAAACTTTTACAGGCTTGACATTTTTTTTTTCAGAAGACATTTAAGGCTAGCTGTTTCTGAATGAGTTTTTAACTTTGGGATGACATGTCTACATCAGACTAGGATCGAAATATAGTCCAGTTTTATTTTTATCTTTCAAGAGTAAAGACATTTAATAGAACATCAACAAGTTTCAAAGATGTTCGAAGCTTTTTATATCGTGTGGACAGCGCCTCTCGATGAGGGAAGATTCCAAAATAATCTTTTTTTCCCCAGAAGATAAAATATTTAATAGAATGCTCACTGGTTCTGAATGTGGAACAAGGCATTTTTAATGTAGGATAACATGTCTACATGTTAAATAATAATGCAGTTTTTTTTTTCAGAATTTATGATATTTTACATTAATGGCACCTAATTTATTTGTTCACGTATTCCTCAAAGCTACATGGCCCAGTGGATATAAACGTTGGTTAGTTCCAGTGACTTAATCCAAAGACTTGTGAGTTCAATACCTGGCTACAGCAATGGTGAACAAATAACTTAGAGAGTTGAGTTAAAGGGAGATAACTACATGGCATCCGGAAGTGGCATCGCGCATGGAATGGGAATGCTATAGCCCATTGATCGAAATAAAGGGTTCGGTTCAAAATTCTTAGCACCTAAAAAGGTACAACAACCGAAACGTTGTAAACATGGCAATAAATATTAAGACAACCGTCCAAACAGTGCAAATAATATAAATACTACTTCATCTCAGAAGTATAGACAAGAAGTAATTTTTCATGCCTAACAAATTCCTAATTCATCAATAACACTTTATCTCGGTTGCGACATTTCGTGATAAAGAACTCGTTTTGAATCCTACTTCAAAAAAGATTCTGTTTAGGTTTACATGCTGAGTCCATTCTGGACTTAGTCACGATTTTCTTTATTTAAAATTCTTGTAGCCAAATATAAACTTCTGTATTGTTGCAATAAGTATTTTGTTTGAAATGTGAAGAAATATGTCCGGGAATTTTCCAAGGATAAAACAGTGACGAAGTTCCTATTAATGACGTCATAAATGATAATTTCATGATAATTATTTACTCTTCTCCTCCACTTGAGAGAGATGTGACACAAGGTCTTTTTTAATGTGGGGACCCTGAGCGCGTACGCCCAGGTACTGGTAAAAATAATACCTATCCACCGCAGTGGATAGGTTCAAAACCGGTCTAAACTGGTCCTAAAACTGGTCTTAATTTGGTCATTCCCGACCCAAGCCCGAAGGCCGGGGCCAGGTAAGTATATATATATATATATATATATATATATATATATATATATATATATATATATATTATTTCTGTTGTGAAAATTTACCATAACTTCTTCCACAGAACAAATAATCAGTATCACCGCGTTGCTATTTTCTTTTGTTTGAATATTTATTAACAATATAATGTCATATGGCTATATCGTGTTGAATACACCGGTCCCTGTCCGATCACCGAAGTTAAACATCATCGAGCCTGGTTAGTACTTAGATAGGTAACCATTTGAGAATATCACGTGCTGTAAACGTAAGGACTAAGAATGGTCCACCGGTCCTCCAGGTTTGAGGGTTGGGTGCCGGGCTAACAACCCTGCCCCGTTAAAAAAAAAAAAGTTTGTTACAGAAACAGCAACAAAAAGTTGCTGCCCTGTGCACCATCTGGTTGTGATGGATAAATGATGATATTATGTCATATTGGTTTGGATGTTATTTGTATGACATGAAGCATTGTACATTGTTATATGTTTTTAATTGTATCTCATTCATTTTTCATTTTTTGCCAAATTTTTAATTATTAGATATAGTCCGGTTCACATTTAATTATTAGATATCGCCCGGTTCACACTCCACCCACGTCTATTGAACAGGTGAAGAGGCTCATCCCTTGTTCCCTGGTTAGGATGTGGTTTCCGGCTTTCTCTTTTCCAATCTTTTTAATTTTTTTTCAATTGGAGTAGATAGACTAAACTATCGCCCGGTTCACACTCCACCCACGTCTGTTGAACAGGTAAAGAGGCCTATCCTTTGTTCCCGGGTTAGGATGTGGTTTCCGGTTTTCTCTTTTCCAATATTTTTACTCTTACGTAGCCCCCTGCGCATCAGTGGCGTTACCGCCTTGCTCGGGGTGATATGATTAATAATAATAATAATAATAATAATAATAATATTTTGAGTGTCATTCTAAAGGAATACAAAAATTCTTCATGACTTTTTAAAGTAAATAATTCAATTATTTCGTGAAAAATTTTATGAAACGAGCATAAGATACAAATGACATGTTTCACTGTCTTTTAGATTGTATATTATTTTAAAGACAAACAAAATGGATTATATTTTCCATTGAAACGTAAAAAGTGATTTTTTCAAGGGAGACAACTGTATAATTTTAGACGTTGTTTCCCTCGTAAATTGTACATATATATGTTAACATATATGAAACGATTAAAAAGACTCATTGTATATATAATGTGAATTATAGGCACAAACAGAAACAAAAGCATTAAAATAAAAGCAAAAAGATAATTAAAACGTATGTTTCTAAAACACTTTCAGACACTTTCAAAGATGCATGGCCGGAGATCAACTAAGATACATGTGGTTAGAAATAGTCCGGTAACCGATATCTGCTTGCAAGGAAAGTACAAACTTTGAAAAGTATAAGCAGACACATAGAACATTCTAAATCTCTATAATCAAAGCGTGTTGACTTCTCAAACAAATCTGGCAACGAAGGATGTCATATATTTAATATTAATTATGATATTATAAGGTTCGAGAAATAGGATTGCCTTTCAGAGCTATATTATTAATATAACTTTTACCAAAATGCTAACGAAAAAATAGTTTGTGCGTTTTTATCTTTTGTTATAATTTGATCAATTATATCATTAAAATCAATGCTCTGTATTTTTTTTAAAGTAATGGTTACTAATGGAAGTACATTCGACAGATATTTAATTTAAAAAGTAGAGCATAAATATGTATTAATTAATATTATTATGATTTTAATAGCATACCTCGAGTCAACAGCTATAAAATTTCGATGTTAAAATATCATCACCAGGCAGTAAAATGTAGGTAATTTATTTTGTAATATATGGATAAGAAGATATATATATATATATATATATATATATATATATATATATATATATATATATATATAAACGAAGAGATGAAAAAAAAGCAAAGTCAGTAAGTCAAAGTAAGTGGGATGGGAGATTATAACACTCCCAAATTTTCCGTGTCGCAATGTATTTTTAATTAAAAAACACATTTTTTATGCTATAAGTGGTTTTGTTCATAAGTGGTTTTGTTCATAAGTACAAATAAAACAATAATAGTAATGATTAAAATAATTGCCAGTTTCAATAAAAAAAAAAGCCTTGATGAACGGAAGTGAAACTGGTTGTTTTCTGTTTTAAATGTTATCCTCATTATGTCATGTAATATAAAAATTATTTCTTTTAAAGCAATACTCAGGTTCTTTACCACAAAAAATCTGTTTATATATATATCCATTGCTAAGTCCGCCGCTATGAAAGTCGGTTCTCTGTGCAGGGCCCGGAAGTAAAATATAACTTCAATAAAACTACATGTATACTAATATGTCTAGTAATTATGTTCACACAAACATGTACAGGCACAAAAGATGAGCATCATCTCCCATGTATTCAATTGTGAAAACGAAATAACATCATAAATATTTATTTATTCAAAATTCTCAGGAATATTTAATTTCGGGATTACATGAACCATAAGTAGTTGATGCGCCGTTAAACCAATTAAATTCCTTTATAAGACAGATTAATTTATATTGTACTGTACGTCTATTTTGTTTGAGAAAATGTCCGTGATATGGCAAGGTGTTGAGAGCAGGTCCCAGTGAAGAAAGACTAATCGAAACTGGTCTACGTGAACATTGCGAAATAGAGACGCAAAATAAGCAGAAAGCAGACATTGTAACTCCGATTTTTACTTTGTACTAACCGACCGAGGGATTGTACTCACAATTGTTATATCACCAATGTTGCTAATCAACACTTTAATCTCATTTCTTATTATACCCTGAGCCAAAGTTGATCCGAGAAATAGATGAATTTAAACCTAGTTTCAAGCCTTATATTCTGCTTTCTTGCACGTTTCTGACACTGCTGCTGCTGTCGCAATCGACTGCATTCACTATGGCTATTCTTTACTTAAAGAGTTTCAGCGCCACCCTACTGAAATCTTGCTGTCAGTTTTTTCTTTGTTATTAATGTCTCCCTTATGATATTTGCTTCTATACTAGGTCTACAGAGAAGTACCTAATAGATAAGCATATGGACTGATTCCTTTCGAGTCAAATGTCGGAAGTAATCTTCTCTGTTTAGTATTTTTATTTAATTTCGCACGTTTTGGTGCCAACCTTTTTCCATCCATCTATTCGTAGAATAAAAATAAATGGCCCGATTCGAAATTTCCTGAATTGACAGGAACCTGAAGAAAAGTTATTTTAATAGTAATAAAGATTCTAGTAACAAGGCAGACAGTATTTCGGTGTATGCACCAAATTGAAATCTCAAAATAAATGAAACGAAAATTTTAAAAAAATATTCGGGATTACAAAATTATTCTGCGGCATTACGAAGTCTGCACTCTGCTTATTTCAGCAACCCAAAACGATCCATTCCTTGACTGTATTGTGGCATATGACGAAAAACCTATTCGGGGTGGAAACGGATGGCTGGTCAGAGATGAGACATTTAGGTACTGATCTGGCGGCTTGACTGCAGCCACTTCCCCACCGTCGAAATGTGGCCTCCCTTTGTCTTTTCTATAAATACTTTCATGGCTTCTGCTCGGACGAACTTAAGTCACTGGTGCCTCCTCAACAGGTGTTTACTCGTGCAACCAGACTGGCAACTGGGTCCCACCCATTCACAGTCAGGTTAATCAAATGCAGACGACAATTCTACTCCTGCAGCTTCTTCTCTCGCACTTCCAGCCTATGGAACTCGCTCCCATATTCTTGCTTTCCTGACGGCTACAACCTCCAGAAATTTAAATGCAATGTCAATACTCATCTATTAACCACTTGACTCTAGCTCTCTCTCCACCCCCGTATATCCTTCCCATTCTCTCCACCTATGTATCTGTCATCGCACCTGCATTCTCAGCTTTCTATTGCTCCTTTCTAACTAGTTTGTACTCCTCACTCTTTTCTAATTAATCTTTTTACAGTTATGTAGCCCCCAGCTCATCAGTGGCATTTCTATCTTGCTCGGGGTGAAATGATTAAAAAAAAAAAAAGAACTCCCGAAATTAAAACTGTTTCCTCTAATTGATATTTCTTATTTTTAACTATGACATGAAGCATTTTCAGTTTTCAGTTTTGTGTTGTTTTTGTCATAATGATAATGACTGTTATTATACAGGAATTCCAGAAATTCACTTATTAAGGATAAATGATTAAATTATTTTGTTCAAAATTTTATGAGACGTGTATTAGCTATACTGACGGACATTTGTATATTATTTTCAAGACAAGCCAAATTAATTATATTTTCTATTGAAACTTAATAAAATTGATGTTTTATGAAGATAACTTAATAGTTAAACTTTTTTCATTATTTCCCCTGAAAAATTTATTTAACAAATCAATTGTAAATTTATCATAAATTGTATGTATTTATATTAACGTATCATATAAAACCATTTAACAAACCTAATAATCTAAATTATACGTATAATTGTGAAAAAAGCAAAGATATTTTTGACAAATAGAAAAGAAAACTAACAAGTTAACATATTTCTGAAAAACACACACACACACACACACTCGCACACACACACACACACACACACACACACACACACACACACACACACAAAAAAAAAAAAAGACTAAAATATTTTCAAAGCTGCATGTCCGGATTCAAGACAACTAATGTTCCTGTGGTTAGAGATCGTTTGGTATCCTGCATTTGCTTGCAATTAACGTAAACACTTTGAAAAGTAAAGGACGATACTTAGAACATTGCAAATTTCTATAATCAACACATGACAACATCTAAAACAAATGTGACAATCAAAGACGAAATTATTATGGTATTTTAATATTTGACAAATCAGGTTCATAGCTTTATTATTAATATAACACTTACCAAAATGTTTGCGACAAAAATATTTTTAGGTTATCCATTATGTCATTAAAATTTTTGCGCCACAGTATTTTTAATATTTTACCAAATCAGATCAGATACAATTTTTTGGGATATTATAGGTCGCAGACTATTTTCCGTCTGTCCCTTTTAATCTTAAAACAGCCTTTTGTCATTTGTGAAGCTCCTATTCAAGAACAGTCTGAATGCTATCATTTTATTTAAAAAATCTATCTGAATTCCTCCTCTTACGATTCTTACATTAAATATGTTAAGAACTGACATTTTCAATGTGTGTGTGTGTGTGTGTGTGTTTTAGAGAAATCTAATTGAGAATGTAAAAAGATTATCGTGAAGCGCATATGTTTTTAAGACTTCTTTTTATGAACTGTCATAGATTTTCACATTACTGTACTTGATATACAAAATATTATAAATCTTCCCCACTCCTCTGATGCACACACACACACACACACACACACACACACACACACACACACACACACACATATTGAAAACAGAAATTATTAAACCATTCGCAGACAAGTCTTTTTCGCTGTTAACAGCTGCCTCCACTAATAAATGGTGTCAATGTACTTATTCCCTGTTTCTGCAAAATAAATAGAAGGGATTACTTTCGAATTTCTCTCAGAATTAAATTAACATTAAACAGATTATTGTCTCAGTTGCGTCAGCTGATCTGAATATATACATAATGTTGAATTTCCATCCCCAAAATCGTTTTTCACTACATTCAATCAGTTCATACAATACATTTTAATACAGCTAAACACATTTTATATTCATTTTTCTCTTTTTTATTATAATTATTTCACCCCAAGTAGTACTGCCACTGGTGTGCAGGTGGTGACATAAAATAGTAATGAGTTTACTTTGTCAGCCTCAGCAGATTTCTTGTCGAATCGAAAGTAAATAGTGGTGTCGTCAACGTAAATCCCTACCTGGAATCTGATTACATCAGGGAAGTTATTGATGAAGATCAAAAAAGCGTAGGACCCAGAATAGAACCTTGAAGGTCACTCGCATTCGTATCATAGTATCTGGAAGCATGCTCGCTCAATACTACCTTCATTATTCGATTTAAAAGTAACAACTGGATTAGATCAAACAAGTGTCTTTTTATACCATAGCCTTTTAGCTTGCGTAGAAGGCCAGCATGCCAGCCTCTGTTAAGTGCTTTAGAGATATCTAGGGGCAACAGTTAGAGGTTCGCAGTTCTTATCGAGATCCTAGTATATATACTCAGTAATGGTTGTTAGCATATCAGCAGTAGACCTGGTGAAGCAGAAACCATATTTGTTTATCGGAAAAGAGGCTGTGGGTAGTGAGATTTTAAGCCAGTTCAGCATTGATAATAGCTTCGAACACTTTGCCAAAAATCGGTAGAAGGTTGATAGGGCGATAATTATGGGAATCTGAGAGTTCTTCAGGGTTATTAAATACAGGAACCACAGAGAAGGACTTCCAGCAGGCAGGAAAGCAAGGAGCAGAGAAACAGTAGTTGTAGAGTTTGGATGGGACAGAGAAGAGTTCGGTGGCACATTTCTTTGGGACAATGATTGGGATTTCGTCACCTCCACTCGTCTTATGGGGGTGAAGCTTTGAAATTATGTTAGAGACCAGCGAGTGGATAATGTGAACGTCACTCAGTTGAGCCTCAGTTCTAGGTGGAAAATCGGGTGCGAACACCTCAGACGAATCAAATGTTGAGATGGTGGAGAATCTGCTAGTAAAGCAGTGAGGACCCCAAATTTACTGATTTAAGTGGGAATTGAAAACTTGCTGTTGTTTTACACATTTTTACAGATCCGCCAGTAGTCTTTTGAGCCGAACTTATGGGGTGCTATACACTGCTTCATTCTGTCAGCAAACAACATATTAGCATCATTTAGAATCCTCTAATACTCATTGCGATCAGAGACAAATAGGCGCCCATTATGGTCAGACGTGTGGCTCCGATAAAGCTGGAAGAAGTGATTCCTCTGGGTAATAGCGGCCGAGCAAGCAGGGGAGAACCAGCGAGACGAATGGAGTTTTAGTCGTAACTTCCTGCCTGGGATGAAAGCATTGATACCAGCTTTAACTCAGAGGTGACCTCGGACGCACTGTCTTCAGCAGGAAGACTAAAAACTTTTTTCCAAGGAACCACACAGGAAATTGCGGAACAACTCCCAGTCTGTTCTTTGGTCGTAGTAAGATATTATGTTGGTTGGAGGTTCCTAGGAGGAGGAGAAGTAGAAGGAGATATTAATGAAAACCACAGCGTGATCAGAGTTGTCAAGAGAGCAAAGCTACATGACTTGGCAAGAGTCATAAATAGAAGTGAAACAGAGATCTAGTAGTAAGTCACGTCCATTTGTGTTATTAGTGAAACGCGTGCGGAAATCCACCACTTGCGTAAGGGATTGAGTGTTTGAAAAGTTCATAGTATGGGCATCAGCAAGATCTGTGACTGAGTTTTCTAGCCACTTGGCGTGGTGGGTATTAAAGTTTCCAAACACAAATATATGTGCGAATGGATGAAAGGAAATCACCTTATCTATATTGTTTGAGATTCTGTCAAGTACGAAGGCGGGCGTTAGAGAAAGAAGAGATAGCTAACCGAGTTTAGCAGAGACAGACGGAGACACACGAAGAAATGATCTAAAGATTCTAGCTAGAGGGAGATGTTCGCTGACATAAACGCAAAGTCCATGCACATAGACATTAGAGCCCTTCCTAAAGAGGGGAAGGTAACCAGGGATATAGAAATCAGAGGAAGGAATAGAGGGGTCAAGGTTAGTTTCACAGAGAGCTAAGATGTCAGGTAAATTTACTTGGAGGAAGGATTCAACACTGCAAAAGTTGCTACTGTTACTACGGATGCTCGAGAAAGAGATGTTAACAGGTTTAGGCGATTTTTATTTAGCAAGTTTAGTTTTAATTGTTAATTTGTGTGATGACATAATTCGTGATTTATTTGTTAGGGACTTAAAATTTACCACAACGAAATTCACTCATTTAACTGAACAATACATACGAGTGTAATATGTTTTCCGAATATGAAAAATAAATCCACAAGTGCCTGCAATAACAAATATTTTTTGTGTCCCATTTGAAAAATAGTCCTAAATAATAAAAATTACACACAATGACAAATTTTTAATATACCATCTGGCTTAGTTTAATCACCTAAATTATGTCTCTAAGAAAGACCCAGACTATTTAATATTTATTTGTTCACACATTTTAACTAATTATTGATTTTAATTATTTTACACTACTAACTT
Organism: Ascarosepion bandense; assembly: GCA_037127315.1. Taxonomy (NCBI): domain Eukaryota; kingdom Metazoa; phylum Mollusca; class Cephalopoda; order Sepiida; family Sepiidae; genus Ascarosepion; species Ascarosepion bandense. Next base: position 980,926 of record JBBBDQ010001794.1, read on the forward strand.
GACTGGACTTTAACTAAGTTAAAACTTAGTTAATTCACCACCCTAATTTTTTTTTTAATTAGAGTAGATAGACCTATCTATGGCTCGGTTTACACTCCACCCACGTCTATTGAACAGGTCAAGAGGCTCATCCCTTGTTCCCTGTTTAGGATGTGGTTTCCGGCTTTCTCTTTTCTCTCCTCAGACCTTAGTATTGGTGCTTCCGTGATTTTCTTGCGGTACGCTTGTCTGTTGGCAACGTCTCATCATTGTGAGGGTACCGGGTTGGCAGTTTTCTAGTTGCTGCTTCCGACTGGTAGTTAGGAGCCCTAACTCTTGCGTAGAATCAAGAGAGGCTGGTCTGATCAACAGTTGAATAATACCGGGGTTCTTGTAGTGCCATGTCGCGCATGGATAGGTGTCCCTGCAAGCGCTTTCGGTGGGCAACCCCGAGGCCACACTTTGATACAACCCGAGCCAGTTCCCATCCCAGCGCATATCGTGGATAATGGCCGCTTGCATCCTCTACTCAAGGGTCCCTCTCTGCCAACAAATTTTAACATGATAAACGGAATCAGAAATAACCTTAATCCAGCCAAACTCAAATCACCAAAATCTCTTAATATTTCTTTTACTAATATCCGGAGCATTCGTACTAACGTTTGTAGCGTAGAAGCTTTCCTCCGCGAAAAGTCCTCTGACATCCTAGCGCTCTGTGAGACTAACCTTAATTCATCAATTCCCTCCTCAGATTTCTCGATCCCTGGTTATCGTTCCCTCCTAAGGAAGGATTCCACTGTCCACATGCATGGGCTGGGAGTCTACATTAGTGAACATCTCCCTGTAACTAGGGTACATCACTCAAATCCACCGCCCATCAATAGGTATGTCTCCGTCTATCACTTCTTACTTCGGTTAGCTACCTTTTCTTCCTTTACTGTTCCCCCTCTTCCCCCTCTGCTCCCTTCTAGACAGCATTTCTGACAATATAGATAAGGCTACTTCCCATCACCCATTCGCTCACATATTTGTGTTCGGAGATCTTAACGCCCATCATGCTGAGTGGCTTAAACACTCTGTTACTGATTCAGCAGGCATCCACGCCATGAACGTTGCTATTTCCCAATCCCTTACGCAGGTAGTGTACTTCCCCACACGCTTTCCAAGCTCTCACTCTGGACACGCCTCTCTACTAGATATATGCTTTACCTCTACACCTGACTCTTGCCAGGTCTCACAGCTTTGCCCCCTCGGCAACTCCGACCATGCTGTTGTCTCTCTTAATACTTTTCTCCACTCTCACTCCCCCCACCAGGAGCCTTCTACTTATAGGACCTGTTCGGCCGCCATTGTCCACAGGAATCACTACTTTCGACTACTTCGGAGACAGTCATCAGACCACAACAGGCGCCTATTCACGTTTGCTCGTAATGAGTGCAAGAGAATCCTGAATGACGCCAAGCGGTTATTTCCTGAGAGAATGAGACAGCGCATAGCTGACCGCAAGTTCGGCTCCAAAGACTATTGGCGGATATGCAAACGGATATGCTGAACATAGGCAAATCCTCAATCCCTACTTTAATCAATGAATTTGAGGTCCTCACATTATCAGCGGACAAGGCTGTGTGCTTTGCTCGCAGATTCTCATCCAACTCCACATTTGACTCATCTGGAGTACACCCAACCGAATTTCCTATTAGAACTGATGCTAAACTGTACGATATACACATTACCCCGACAGTAGTATCCCGTGTAATATCAAAACTTGACATCCACAAGGCGAGCGGTGATGATGGAATCCCAGTAATTGTCATTAAGAAATGTGCCCTGAACTCTCCTCTGTCCTCTCTAAACTCTATAACTACTGCCTCTCTGCTTCTTTTTTCTTGCATGCTGGAAGTCCTCCTCTGCCGTTCCTGTATTTAAGAACTCTGGTGAACCCTCAGACCCATCCAACTATCGCCCTATCAGCCTTCTACCAATTTTCGGGAAGGTTTTCGAGGTCATTATTAATGCTGAAATAGTTCAGCATCTTACTGCCCATAAACTCTTCTCCAGCAGGCAGTATAGCTTCCGCTTTGCCAAGTTCACGGCCGACACGCTAACGGCCATTACGGAGTACATGCTCCAGGCCCTCGACTACGACGGCCAGGCTCGTACTTTGCTCTGGACATTTCTAAGGCTTTTGACAGGCCTTCTATGCAAGCTACGGGGTTACGGTATTACAGGACGATTGCTTGATCTAATCCAATCTTTCCTACATAACCGCATAATGAAGGTTGTCCTGAATGGACATGCCCCACACTCGTCTGTACAAACGCCTTTCCTTATTTACATAAACGACCTCCCAGACGAGATCAAGAGCCAGGTAGGCATCTACGCAGATGACACCACAATTTACTCCCGCATCAGAAAGAATCCCGGCGTGACGGACAAACATAATCTCGCTGCTGATCTTGAAAGGGATCTACACTGTGTGGGGAATTGGGGTAAGAAGTGGCTCGTAAATTTCAATGCGTCTAAGACCAAGCTGCTGTCTATCAATCATCACAGGCAACCTCTCCTGCCTCCCATAAGGATGGACCAAGCGAGTCACCCCGAGAGCAATACTCTGCGCATCCTCGGCCTTACACTCTCTTCTGATCTCAAGTGGAACCACTACATTGAGTCAATAGCTAAATCCACTGCTAGGAAGGTTGGGTCACTGTATCGAGCCAGGATGTTTTTCCCACCTGAAACCATCCTGCATATATACACATCATTCATTCGTCCGTGCATAGAGTACTGCTGCCATTTATGGTCTTGTGCTTCCGCTGTTCATCTCCGTGTTCTAGACAGGCTCTAAAGGAGAATCAGTAATGTGATAGGTGCTGACTTGGCGGCTCGACTACAGCCACTTTCCCACCGACGAGATGTGGCTTCCCTGTGTCTGTTCTATAAATACTTCTATGGATTCTGCTCCAACGAACTTAAGTCACTGGTGCCTCCGCAACAGCTGTTTACTCGTGCAACCAGACTGGCATCTGGGTCTCACCCATTCACAGTTATATCAACCAAATGCAGACGACAATTCTACTCATTTAGCTTCTTTTCTCGCACATCCCACCTGTGGAATTTGGTTCCTTATTCTTGCTTTCCTGACGGCAACAACCTCCAGGAATTTAAATGCAAGGTCAATACTCATCTCTTAACTACTTGACCCTAGTTCTTTCCACACCGCCCTGTATATCCTTTCCCTTCTCTCCACCTTTGCAACTGTCATCACACCTGCATTCCCATCCTTCTCTTGCTCCTTTCTAACTGGGTCGTCCTTCTCTTCAATCTCCAAATCTCTTTCTCTTATGTAGCCCCTTGCACATCAGTGGCGTTACCGCCTAGCTCGGGGTGATATGATTAAAAAAAACTAATAAAACATTTTTATAAGCGTATAAAATTGATCTGAAATGCTAAGGAAACATCAATAAAATACGAATAAAGTAACAATAAAAAAACATACGACATTTTCTGGAATCATTTATTTTTCATGGTGGCTTTTTTTGTGTTTCTTTTAACATCTAAACGGAAGACGTTGTTGAAAACCATTCACACACAAAAATAAATCATTGTTTGTTAGAAATAGAATTATTTTATGTTATATGCACATTATATATATAAAAAAAATCACATGAAAACACAACTCAGTTACGGAATATTACATTTTCCATTGTAAATTCGCGTAACGATTTGGCTACACGCTAACTAAAATCCAAACAAGATTTTTTAACCAACATTCCGAACGTGTTAGAAAGGATTAAACAATTTTTAAAAATGATTAAGAGGCTCACCCCTTGTTCCCTGTTTAGGATGTGGTTTCCGGCTTTCTCTTTTCCAATCTTCTCACTTTGTTTTTTTTGTTTTTTTTTCAATTGGAGTAGATAGATCTATCTATCGCCCGGTTCACACTCCACCCATGTCTATTGAACAGGTTAAGAGGCTCATCCCTTGTTCCCTGTTTAGGATGTGGTTTCCGGCTTTTTCTTTTCCAATCTTTTCACTATTATGTAGCCCCCTGCACATCAGTTGCGTTACCGCCTTGCTCGGGGTGATACGATTAAAAAAAAAATTAAATAATACTTTGATCTTTCCTCTAAACATAAACATTTTCATGGCAAAATTTCGTTTTTATTAAGTTTGGGTCTTTTCTTTTTCTTCATACTTTGCTGTTTTTTTCAGCGATAAAGTGGATGTACTTATCTTTATATCTTTTAAAATTCAGTTTCAGTGATATACATATTTGAAAACATTAAATAAAACCATACTAATTATATCGTAAAGCTTATTACAATTTGAAACCCCGAATATTTTTAAAAGAATTCTTAATTGTTTTTGTATGTGTAGAAATTGTAGTGTTGTTATATTTGAAGACAGGAGACACTTGTATAGCTTTCAAGGGTAGGACGCCATGTTTTATTCCCCCAATAAGTATGTGCTTTAGAGGAATAGCTCTTAAAGAGCTATCATTATTATATTCCTTTTTTACACCACACACACACAGAGAGAGAGAGAGAGAGAGAGAGAGATTATTTATTAATATTTCGTAAAAAAACAAAATAACTGTTCTGTTGTGTTCATACATTTTTTTTAAAATCATATCTCCCCGAGCAAGGCGGTAACGCCACTGATGTGCCGGGGGCTACGTAAGAGTGAAAAGATTGGAAAAGAGAAAACCGGAAACCACATCCTAAACAGGGAAGAAGGGATCAGCCTCTACACCTGTTCAATAGACGTGGGTGGAGTGTGAACCGGGCGATAGTTTAGTCTATCTACTCCAATTGAAAAAAAAAAAAAGTGAAAAGATTGGAAAAGAGAAAACCGGAAACCATTTTCTTCAGAAATTCCCAAAAATTCCCTACTTCCTTATCTTCCACTTTTACTAGTGTTGTTGTCGTTGGATGTTAGGGCAGTGGCACCGGATCCTTACCAGGGCACGCCTTTGCCAAATGCCCCATCGCACCACAATCAGCAGAGAGGTCGTTTGCCTTCCACCAGCGCATAGATGGAGTGACCCCGGCAAGTCAATATATTCGGGGCCTCATTGAACTTTTTACGGGATAATGTCACTTGCAATGTGACATTTCCCGTTGCAAAGGCTGCTTTGCTGATCAGTGCCGCTACCTCTGCCACTTGTCCATATTTCGTAAAGAAGACCCTCAGGTCTTCTGAAATTTCCATGGGCCCCAAAAGCAAAGTAATGCGCGTTTGTTGGGTGCCCATGTATTCTGTTTGAAGCCGCAGTATCTTTGTTGTTACGTCTATTCCTGCTAGCTGCTTCGCATCCTTCTCCGATGACAGCAGAATATTCCACATGGCTGGCTCCTCCTTGCAATCACATAGTTTTGGGACTATTTTGAAGCTTCTGACCGCCTTCTCCAATGTCTCCCTACTAACGCCAACAAACTTCCATGTTTTTATGTCAGTTGTTAGCAGGGAAATGGTCCTCGTTTCTACCACATTCAATGCCACTGAGATTGTTAGCAGTTCGTTGCTTGAAACGAACTGTTCATATTCTTCTTTGATGGAAGTATGATATGCTTCGTCTTTCTTTTTGGGTTTATTTCCCACCCATTCCAACGCTAATGGGACCGGTAAATTTAATTTCTGAGAGGACTCCGCCATATTTGCCGAAGTTGTTACCTCACCGAACGACTGAACAATTTCCAAAATCAGTTGCAAAAGTAATAAGAAATACAAAGAATTCTCCAACTAGCGTCCAGTTTGCAGGCAGGAGATCGAGCTTTAACTACCGTACTTCATCAATACGTAATACGGAAGAACAAAGAAGACAGAATTAGAAAAAAAGGAGCTGACTTCCGGAATATTTGAAATAGAAACACGTCAGTTGCACGAGTCACCATAAAATTATCCCAGATATGCTAATATTGTGTGTTCTTTCCCAGCTGTCGACAAATGAAAAACATATTCTGTTTATAAAAGCAGTTGGAATTCTCGGATTATGGGATTTGTTTTTCTTCTTTGTGGAAGTAATTTGTGACATCAATTTTTGAACAGCAATTTTAGTTCAAGCAGTATTAAACTAGCTGCAACTTATTTTGGTACTATGACTGATAGGGCGTTTGACGTCAAGTTGATAACTGAATTTGATGGTTCAGTGTCCAGACAAGCAGTTACTGAATGGATTGAAAAAGCAGAACTGTTTGTGATCTGTGTGAAATCGAGAAGGTTGAATGTGTTCTTCCCTTGAGATTATCGGGCAGATCCTTCGCTGTCTGCCAGCAGCTAAGTACAAAGCAAAAAGCAGATGTCGAATAGATAAATAAAAACAAAAAAACTCTGTGGATTGCCTTCTTAGCTTACGAGCAGTTCGTGGAACGTCAACTGCACCTGAACGACGTGTTTCTGGTCAATTTGAAGAAGCTAGAAGGACTTTTTGGTGGGATACCTGAGCAAAGACTAACATGTGCGTCCATAGCAGAATTACCAGAACACGTTAAGCAACTACTGTGCACGTCTTTCAGGATAGAAGACATGACTACAAATTAACTGTTGGACCTAGCGTGGATAATAATAAAGGCCATTGTGAACGCTGCGTTATCGAAAGACGAGTCATTGATGATATTTATGTTGAAGAGAGCATGATTTCAGCAGATCGCGTGAAAGAGCACTTGGCTAATTTTGGCCTGACCTGCAAGGATTCTGAGCGGTTACAGCAAAGAGTATGTATAGGATAGAAATCCTATATCGTCCAACAATTAACTGAAACGAAAATAGTAAAATTGCACACCAGCAAAATCGGATCAGAATGACTGAAAACATTTTGGAAAAACTAAACCAAGGCAAATTTTACAAGCCGGTGTGAAAATTAAGATTTTGGATTCTGATTGGATAGAAAATAACAAATTGAACTATGACCCCGATCAAATTATAACACCTAAAAAATGAGTATGCGGTTCAATCCAATCACGTAAATGAATTTCACTACTTATGCACATCCCTTGACTGGCCAAAGACAGTCAGTAGAGAGACTACACATTAAATGTAACAAAGGAAACTTTTAGTCTGACCCGAACGTAAAGTCTCGTCACACATTCGTTCTCCTTCTTCACTCGTGCTAATTTCTTTTACCTCTTCTTCATCCTCAACATTCTCGCAAACAACAAAGACGACGACAACAACAAGATACTTCAACTGACTCCTAAAAAATTAACGTGCGATAAGTACAATTTCCTTGATTGCTTCACCTTCCTTTTCACTTTCTCACCGGCCATAAAAAAGGAAAAGAACACAGATTTTCTTAGTAGCCTGTTAACTTTTCTACATACACACATTCTGCTACTTACAACCATAAGTTCTGGATTCATTTAACTCCTTACTACTATTTCCGGACATTTAACTACGTATATTTTCGTGTTCCTTTATTTTCTTGGCTGTTGTTACAGACTTTAGTATAGTGTTTTCTTCTTTATTTTTTTTTCATTCACAAATGTTCTATGAAAAAGTTACGGGTATCAAAAGTTCGTACAAATGTTCTTAGTAATTTGTTGAAAGAAGAGTATATGCGTACGTACGTATGCATGTATGTATGTAGGTATTTACTAGGAATATCTTTGGATGGAGAAGGAGTAAAAGAAATCAGCACACGGGAAAGGAGGAGGAGGACAACGTGCGACGCAACCTATGTCCGGGTCGGTTGCAGTTCTCCAGTTACATTTTAGTAGTTTCGTCTTGCTGCTCCCATCTGACTCTGTTGACTGGTCACAGAATGTCCCTAAGTAATTAAATCTGGCCATGTGGACGGCTTCAGAGGCACTTTCTGTTTTAGGTGTGAAAAACGTTTGACTGACGTCACTGTTCATTTTTCTATTTCGTATCTAATCAGGATCCAGAATTTGCTTTTCACACTGACCTGTGAAATTTTTGCCATGGTTTAGGTTTTTCCCAAAATGTATTAGTCGTTTGAATCGACTTTTGCGAGTGTGCAATTTTACTTTGTATGCTTTAGTTGGGTTTTTCCAAAGTGCTTTTAATTCTTAATTTCTTATCCACCACAAATTAACCCAGTTCTCATTAGATGCTAATAACGTATCAGCGTGTAATTTGATACCAACATTATTCAGATGTATGTGACTCTTCTGCTGTTTTTCTCTTGTGTTGTTCAACTTTCTCTGCCTATATATGTTAGAAAGTGATTTAACATCAGCTTGATACTTTCTCTGAGTTTGTAAATTGCTCTTCTTTCATTGATTAGAATATATTTCACACAGGCTCACAAACTTTTACCTTGATCTTTTTCTCAGCAATCTGTTTTCTCTTGGTCAAAATACATTTTTTGCACAGGCTTTCAAATTTGAAAACAGTGAAGAAAAGAGTTGATTTTATTTGCATTCACACCAGAACAATATTAGATAAAACTGTCATCATGCTGTCAACATAAGAAACAAGCTACTGTCAAGTTAAAAAATGCATTTTTTTCTCATTTTTAACTTAAAAAAAATTATGTTTAAAACAGATTAATTATACTTTGAATAAGCTTATATTCCTAAAATAAACTTTTAGAAAAGTATATTTTATTTTTAGAAGATGTTTAATGGATTTACATTTTTATAATGTTTTACTAAAAATGGCACCAAGTTAAAAAAATTTTTTTGAAATTTTAAAACAAAAATTTCTTCCAATCAATTTAAATTGGTTTTGAAATGCATCATAGTATTTTGTTTATTGAAAATATTAAATTTAATCTTAAACTTGAAATTAAAACTACAATAAAAACTACAAGATTTTTTTCATTATTAAAAATTCATTTTAAATGTTAGGTATCATGTTTTTGTAAATGTAAAACTATTATTGTAGACCTTTGGTAAATGCTGTTTCTTTTTAACAAAAACAAATTGATGATTTAAATTCTCCCAGGGATCCCGCTTTTAATTAATATAAATATGAAAAGGCTGATAAGTTAATTTCTTGAAATTTCATAAAATTAAATCGCAGTAATGATTAAAAAATACATTTTTACCAAGATTTTTAAAAAAGTTCAAAAATAATTTTGTTCATTCGTGAAGAAGTCCTGAAAATCCAACAATTATTTGAATTTCCAAACCATTTTACAAAGATTTTTAGTGAAGAAGTGGAGGTACATAGCTAAGGTTACTTCACCAATGTATTAAATAAATTAACCCCAAAATTTACAAATTTTTTAATTTAAAAACTACATAGCTTAAAAAAAATGATCAACATGACTGATTAGTTCAATTGTTTTGTTAAATGCTACACTTGATAGTATAATTGTTATGTTGACCATTAAGAGAAAGAACTATTACAGTCTATTGAACAGGTGAAGAGGCTCATCACTTGTTTCTTGTTTAGGATGCGGTTTCTGGTTTTCTCTTTTCCAATCTTTTCACTCTTTCCTTTTTTTCTTTTTTTTTCAATTGGAGCAGATAGACTAAACTATCGCCTGATTCACACTCCAGCCACGTCTATTGAACGGGTGAAGAGGCTTATCCCTTGTTTCCTGTTTAGGATGCGGTTTCCGGTTTTCTCTTCCAATCTTCTCACTTTTTTTTTTCAATTGGAGTAGATAGACTAAACTATCGCCTGGTTCACACTCCACCCACATCTATTGAACAGGTGAAGAGGCTCATCACTTGTTTCTTGTTTAGGATGCGGTTTCTGGTTTTCTCTTTTCCAATCTTTTCACTCTTTCCTTTTTTTCTTTTTTTTTTCAATTGGAGCAGATAGACTAAACTATCGCCTGATTCACACTCCACCCACGTCTATTGAACGGGTGAAGAGGCTTATCCCTTGTTTCCTGTTTAGGATGCGGTTTCCGGTTTTCTCTTCCAATTTTCTCACTTTTTTTTTTCAATTGGAGTAGATAGACTAAACTATCGCCTGATTCACACTCCACCCACGTCTATTGAACGGGTGAAGAGGCTTATCCCTTGTTTCCTGTTTAGGATGCGGTTTCCGGTTTTCTCTTCCAATCTTCTCACTTTTTTTTTTCAATTGGAGCAGATAGACTAAACTATCGCCTGATTCACACTCCACCCACGTCTATTGAACGGGTGAAGAGGCTTATCCCTTGTTTCCTGTTTAGGATGCGGTTTCCGGTTTTCTCTTCCAATCTTCTCACTTTTTTTTTTCAATTGGAGTAGATAGACTAAACTATCGCCTGGTTCACACTCCACCCACATCTATTGAACAGGTGAAGAGGCTCATCACTTGTTTCTTGTTTAGGATGCGGTTTCTGGTTTTCTCTTTTCCAATCTTTTCACTCTTTCCTTTTTTTCTTTTTTTTTCAATTGGAGCAGATAGACTAAACTATCGCCTGATTCACACTCCACCCACGTCTATTGAACGGGTGAAGAGGCTTATCCCTTGTTTCCTGTTTAGGATGCGGTTTCCGGTTTTCTCTTCCAATCTTCTCACTTTTTTTTTTCAATTGGAGTAGATAGACTAAACTATCGCCTGATTCACACTCCACCCACGTCTATTGAACGGGTGAAGAGGCTTATCCCTTGTTTCCTGTTTAGGATGCGGTTTCCGGTTTTCTCTTCCAATCTTCTCACTTTTTTTTTTCAATTGGAGCAGATAGACTAAACTATCGACTGATTCACACTCCCACCCACGTCTATTGAACGGGTGAAGAGGCTTATCCCTTGTTTCCTGTTTAGGATGCGGTTTCCGGTTTTCTCTTCCAATCTTCTCACTTTTTTTTTTCAATTGGAGTAGATAGACTAAACTATCGCCTGATTAAACTCCACCCATCTAGTTCGGGTGAAGAGGTTAACCCTTGTTTCGTTTAGGATGCGGTTTCCGGTCTTCCAATCTTCTCCACCCCAATTGGAGCAGAAGACTAAACTATCGCCTTGATTCTCCACCCAACGGGTCTATTGAACGGGTGAAGAGGCTTATCCCTTGTTTCCTGTTTAGGATGCGGTTTCCGGTTTTCTCTTCCAATTTTCTCACTTTTTTTTTTCAATTGGAGTAGATAGACTAAACTATCGCCTGATTCACACTCCACCCACGTCTATTGAACGGGTGAAGAGGCTTATCCCTTGTTTCCTGTTTAGGATGCGGTTTCCGGTTTTCTCTTCCAATCTTCTCACTTTTTTTTTTCAATTGGAGCAGATAGACTAAACTATCGCCTGATTCACACTCCACCCACGTCTATTGAACGGGTGAAGAGGCTTATCCCTTGTTTCCTGTTTAGGATGCGGTTTCCGGTTTTCTCTTCCAATCTTCTCACTTTTTTTTTTCAATTGGAGTAGATAGACTAAACTATCGCCTGATTCACACTCCACCCACGTCTATTGAACGGGTGAAGAGGCTTATCCCTTGTTTCCTGTTTAGGATGCGGTTTCTGGTTTTCTCTTCCAATCTTCTCCTTTTTTTTTTTCAATTGGAGTAGATAGACTAAACTATCGCCTGGTTCACACTCCACCCACATCTATTGAACAGGTGAAGAGGCTCATCACTTGTTTCTTGTTTAGGATGCGGTTTCTGGTTTTCTCTTTTCCAATCTTTTCACTCTTTCCTTTTTTTCTTTTTTTTTCAATTGGAGTAGATAGACTAAACTATCGCCTGGTTCACACTCCACCCACATCTATTGAACAGGTGAAGAGGCTCATCACTTGTTTCTTGTTTAGGATGCGATTTCTGGTTTTCTCTTTTCCAATCTTTTCACTCTTTCCTTTTTTTTTCTTTTTTTTTCAATTGGAGCAGATAGAGACTAAACTATCGCTCGATTCACACCACCCACGTCTATTGAACGGGTGAAGAGGCTTATCCCTTGTTTCCCGTTTAGGATGCGGTTTCCCGTTTTCTCTTCCAATCTTCTCACTTTTTTTTTCAATTGGAGTAGATAGACTAAACTATCGCCTGGTTCACACTCCACCCACATCTATTGAACAGGTGAAGAGGCTCATCACTTGTTTCTTGTTTAGGATGCGGTTTCTGGTTTTCTCTTTTCCAATCTTTTTCACTCTTCCTTTTTTTTCTTTTTTTTTCAATTGGAGTAGATAGACTAAACTATCGCCTGTTCACACTCCACCCACATCTATTGAACAGGTGAAGAGGCTCATCACTTGTTTCTTGTTTAGGATGCGGTTTCTGGGTTTTCTCTTTTCCAATCTTTTTCACTCTTTCCTTTTTTTTCTTTTTTTTTTCAATTGGAGCAGATAGACTAAACTATCGCCTGATTCACACTCCACCCACGTCTATTGAACGGGTGAAGAGGCTTATCCCTTGTTTCCTGTTTAGGATGCGGTTTCCGGTTTTCTCTTCCAATCTTCTCACTTTTTTTTTCAATTGGAGTAGATAGACTAAACTATCGCCTGGTTCACACTCCACCCGTTATCTATTGAACAGGTGAAGAGGCTCATCACTTGTTTCTTGTTTAGGATGCGGTTTCTGTTTTCTCTTTGCAATCTTTCACTCTTTCCTTTTTTCTTTTTTTTTCAATTGGAGCAGATAGACTAAACTATCGCCTGATTCACACTCCACCCACGTCTATTGAACGGGTGAAGAGGCTTATCCCTTGTTTCCTGTTTAGGATGCGGTTTCCGGTTTTCTCTTCCAATCTTCTCACTTTTTTTTTTCAATTGGAGTAGATAGACTAAACTATCGCCTGATTCACACTCCACCCACGTCTATTGAACGGGTGAAGAGGCTTATCCCTTTGTTTCCTGTTTAGGATGCGGTTTCCGGTTTTCTCTTCCAATCTTCTCACTTTTTTTTTTCAATTGGAGCAGATAGACTAAACTATCGCCTGATTCACACTCCACCCACGTCTATTGAACGGGTGAAGTGGCTTATCCCTTGTTTCCTGTTTAGGATGCGGTTTCCGGTTTTCTCTTCCAATCTTCTCACTTTTTTTTTTCAATTGGAGTAGATAGACTAAACTATCGCCTGGTTCACACTCCACCCACATCTATTGAACAGGCAGAAGAGGCTCATCACTTGTTTCTTGTTTAGGATGCGGTTTCTGGTTTTTCTCTTTTCCAATCTTTCACTTTCCTTTTTTTCTTTTTTTTTCAATTGGAGCAGATAGACTAAACTATCGCGTTCGATTCACACTCCACCCACGTCTATTGAACGGGTGAAGAGGCTTATCCTTTGTTTCCTGTTTAGGATGCGGTTTCCGGTTTTCTCTTCCAATCTTCTCACTTTTTTTTTCAATTGGAGTAGATAGACTAAACTATCGCCTGGTCTACACTCCACCCACATCTATTGAACAGGTGAAGAGGCTCATCACTTGTTTGTTGTTTAGGATGCGGTTTCTGGTTTTCTCTTTTCCAACTTTTCACTCTTCCTTTTTTCTTTTTTTTTTCAATTGGAGCAGATAGACTAAACTATCGCCTGATTCACACTCCACCCACGTCTATTGAACGGGTGAAGAGGTGCTTATCCCTTGTTTCCTGTTTAGGATGCGGTTTCCGGTTTTCTCTTCCAATCTTCTCACTTTTTTTTTCAATTGGAGTAGATAGACTAAACTATCGCCTGATTCACACTCCACCCACGTCTATTGAACGGGTGAAGAGGCTTATCCCTTGTTTCCCTGTTTAGGATGCGGTTTCCGGTTTTCTTCCAATCTTCTCACTTTTTTTTTTCAATTGGAGCAGATAGACTAAACTATCGCCTGATTCACACTCCACCCACGTCTATTGAACGGGTGAAGAGGCTTATCCCTTGTTTCCTGTTTAGGATGCGGTTTCCGGTTTCTCTTCCAATCTTCTCACTTTTTTTTTTCAATTGGAGTAGATAGACTAAACTATCGCCTGATTCACACTCCACCCACGTCTATTGAACGGGTGAAGAGGCTTATCCCTTGTTTCTTGTTTAGATGCGGTTTCCGGTTTTCTTCCAATCTTCTCACTTTTTTTCAATTGGAGCAGATAATTCAAACTATCGCCTGATTCACACTCCACCCACGTCTATTGAACGGGTGAAGAGGTTTATTCCCTTGTTTCCCGTTTAGGATGCGGTTTCCGGTTTTCTCTTCCAATTTTCTCACTTTTTTTCAATTGGAGTAGATAGACTAAACTATCGCCTGATTCACACCCACCCACGTCTATTGAACGGGTGAAGAGGCTTATCCCTTGTTTCCCTGTTTAGGATGCGGTTTCCGGTTTTCTCTTCCAATCTTCTCACTTTTTTTTTTCAATTGGAGCAGATAGATCAAACTATCGCCTGATTCACACTCCACCCACGTCTATTGAACGGGTGAAGAGGCTTATCCCTTGTTTCCTGTTTAGGATGCGGTTTCCGGTTTTCTCTTCCAATCTTCTCACTTTTTTTTTTCAATTGGCGGATAGACTAAACTATCGCCTGATTCACACTCCACCCACGTCTATTGAACGGGTGAAGAGGCTTATCCCTTGTTTCCTGTTTAGGATGCGGTTTCCGGTTTTCTCTTCCAATCTTCTCACTTTTTTTTTTTTTTTCAATTGGAGTAGATAGACTAAACTATCGCCTGGTTCACACTCCACCCACATCTATTGAACAGGTGAAGAGGCTCATCACTTGTTTCTTGTTTAGGATGCGGTTTCGGTTTTCTTTCCAATCTTTTCACTCTTTCCTTTTTTCTTTTTTTTTTCAATTGGGCAGATAGACTAAACTATCGCCTGATTCACACTCCACCCACGTCTATTGAACGGGTGAAGAGGCTTATCCCTTGTTTCCCGTTTAGGATGCGGTTTCCGGTTTTCTCTTCCAATCTTCTCACTTTTTTTTTCAATTGAGTAGATAGACTAAACTATCGCCTGGTTCACACTCCACCCGCATTCATTGAACAGGTGAAGAGGCTCATCACTTGTTTCTTTAGTTTAGATGCGGTTTCTGGTTTTCTCTTTTCCAATCTTTTCACTCTTTCCTTTTTTTCTTTTTTTTTTCAATTGGAGCAGATAGACTAAACTATCGCCTGATTCACACTCCACCACGTCTATTGAACGGGTGAAGAGGCTTATCCCTTGTTTCCTGTTTAGGATGCGGTTTCCGGTTTTCTCTTCCAGTCTTCCTCACTTTTTTTTTCAATTGGAGTAGATAGACTAAACTATCGCCTGATTCACACTCCACCCACATCTATTGAACAGGTGAAGAGTGTCTACTCACTTGTTTCTTGTTTAGGATGCGGTTTCTGGTTTTCTCTTTTCCAATCTTTTCACTCTTTCCTTTTTTCTTTTTTTCAATTGGAGCAGATAGACTAAACTATCGCCTGATCTACACTCCACCCACGTCTATTGAACGGTGGAAGAGGCTTATCCCTTGTTTCGTTTAGGATGCGGTTTCCGGTTTTCTCTTCCAATCTTCTCACTTTTTTTTTTCAATTGGAGTAGATAGACTAAACTATCCCCTGGTTCACACTCCACCCACATCTATTGAACAGGTGAAGAGGCTCATCACTTGTTTCTTTGTTTAGGATGCGGTTTCTGGTTTTCTCTTTTCCAATCTTTTCACTCTTTTCCTTTTTTTTCTTTTTTTTCAATTGGAGCAGATAGACTAAACTATCGCCTGATTCACACTCCACCCACGTCTATTGAACGGGTGAAGAGGCTTATCCCTTGTTTCCTGTTCAGGATGCGGTTTCCGGTTTTCTCTTCCAGTCTTCTCACTTTTTTTTTTCAATTGGAGTAGATAGACTAAACTATCGCCTGATTCACACTCCACCCACATCTATTGAACAGGTGAAGTGGCTCATCACTTATTTCTTGTTTAGGATGCGGTTTCTGGTTTTCTCTTTTCCAATCTTTTCACTCTTTCCTTTTTCTTTTTTTTTCAATTGGAGCAGATAGACTAAACTATCGCCTGATTCACACTCACACGTCTATTGAACGGGTGAAGAGGCTTATCCCTTGTTTCCTGTTTAGGATGCGGTTTTCAGTTTTCTCTTCCAATCTTCTCACTTTTTTTTTTTTTCAATTGGAGCAGATAGACTAAACTATCCTTGTGATTCACACTCCACCCACGTCTATTGAACGGGTGAGTGACTTATCCCCTTGTTCCTGTTTAGGATGCGGTTTCCGGTTTTCTCTTCCAATCTTCTCACTTTTTTTTTTTCAATTGGAGTAGATAGACTAAACTGTCGCCTGGTTCACACTCCACCCACATCTATTGAACGGGTGAAGAGGCTCGTACTTGTTTGTTGTTTAGGATGCGGTTTCTGGTTTTCTCTTTTCCAATCTTTTCACTCTTTCCTTTTTTTCTTTTTTTTTTTCCAATTGGAGCAGATAGACTAAACTATCGCCTGATTCACACTCCACCCACGTCTATTGAACGGGTGAAGAGGCTTATCCCTTGTTTCCTGTTTAGGATGCGGTTTCCGGTTTTTCTCTTCCAATCTTCTCACTTTTTCAATTGGAGTAGATAGACTAAACTATCGCCTGGTTCACCTCCGCATCTATTGAACAGGTGAAGAGGCTCATCACTTGTTTGTTTAGGATGCGGTTTCTGGTTTTCTCTTTTCCAATCTTTTCACTCTTTCCTTTTTTTTCTTTTTTTTTTCAATTGGAGCAGATAGACTAAACTATCGCCTGATTCACACTCCAACACGTCTATTGAACGGGTGAAGAGGCTTATCCCTTGTTTCCTGTTTAGGATGCGGTTTCAGTTTTCTCTTCCAATCTTCTCACTTTTTTTTTTCAATTGGAGTAGATAGGCTAAACTATCGCCTGATTCACACTCCACCCACGTCTATTGAACGGGTGAAGAGGCTTATCCTTGTTTCCTGTTTAGGATGCGGTTTCCGGTTTCTCTTCCAATCTTCTCACTTTTTTTTTCAATTGGAGCAGATAGACTAAACTATCGCCTGATTCACACTCCACCCACGTCTATTGAACGGGTGAAGAGGCTTATCCTTGTTTCCTGTTTAGGATGCGGTTTCCGGTTTTCTCTTCCAATCTTCTCACTTTTTTTTTTCAATTGGAGTAGATAGACTAAACTATCGCCTGATTCACACTCCACCCACGTCTATTGAACAGGTGAAAGAGGCTTATCCTTGTTTCTTGTTTAGGATGCGGTTTCCGGTTTTCTCTTCCAATCTTCTCTTTTTTTTTCAATTGGAGCAGATAGACTAAACTATCGCCTGATTCACACTCCACCCACGTCTATTGAACGGGTGAAGAGGCTTATCCTTGTTCCTGTTTAGGATGCGGTTTCCGGTTTTCTCTTCCAATTTTCTCACTTTTTTTTTTCAATTGGAGTAGATAGACCCAAACTATCGCCTGATTCACACTCCACCCACGTCTATTGAACGGGTGAAGAGGCTTATCCCTTGTTTCCTGTTTAGGATGCGGTTTTCGGTTTTCTCTTCCAATCTTCTCACTTTTTTCAATTGGAGCAGATAGACTAAACTATCGCCTGATTCACACTCCACCCCACGTCTATTGAACGGGTGAAGAGGCTTATCCCTTGTTTCCTGTTTAGGATGCGGTTTCCGGTTTTCTCTTCAATCTTCTCACTTTTTTTTTTCAATTGGAGTAGATAGACTAAACTATCGCCTGATTCACACTCCACCCACGTCTATTGAACGGGTGAAGAGGCTTATCCCTTGTTTCCTGTTTAGGATGCGGTTTCCGGTTTTCTCTTCCAATCTTCTCACTTTTTTTTTTCAATTGGAGTAGATAGACTAAACTATCGCCTGGTTCACACTCCACCCACATCTATTGAACAGGTGAAGAGGCTCATCACTTGTTTCTTGTTTAGGATGCGGTTTCTGGTTTTCTCTTTTCCAATCTTTTCCTCTTTCCTTTTTTCTTTTTTTCAATTGGAGCAGATAGACTAAACTATCGCCTGATTCACACTCCACCCACGTCTATTGAACGGGTGAAGAGGCTTATCCCTTGTTTCCTGTTTAGGATGCGGTTTCCGGTTTTCTCTTCCAATCTTCTCACTTTTTTTTTCAATTGGAGTAGATAGACTAAACTATCGCCTGGTTCACACTCCACCCATCTATTGAACGGGTGAAGAGGCTCATCACTTGTTTCTTGTTTAGGATGCGGTTTCTGGTTCTCTTTTCCAATCTTTTCACTCTTTCCTTTTTTCTTTTTCAATTGGAGCAGATAGACTAAACTATCGCCTGATTCACCTCCACCCACGTCTATTGAACGGGTGAAGAGGCTTATCCTTGTTTCCTGTTTAGGATGCGGTTTCCGGTTTTCTCTTCCAGTCTTCTCACTTTTTTTCAATTGGAGTAGATAGACTAAACTATCGCCTGATTCACACTCCACCCACATCTATTGAACGGGTGAAGAGCTCATCACTTGTTTCTTGTTTAGGATGCGGTTTCTGGTTTTCTCTTTTCCAATCTTTTCACTCTTTCCTTTTTCTTTTTTTTTTCAATTGGAGCAGATAGACTAAACTATCGCCTGATTCCCTCACCCACGTCTATTGAACGGGTGAAGAGGCTTATCCTTGTTTCCTGTTTAGGATGCAGTTTCCGGTTTTCTCTTCCAATCTTCTCACTTTTTTTTTCAATTGGAGTAGATAGACTAAACTATCCCCTGGTTCACACTCCACCCACATCTATTGAACAGGTGAAGAGGCTCATCACTTGTTTCTTGTTTAGGATGCGGTTTCTGGTTTTCTCTTTTCCAATCTTTTCACTCTTTCCTTTTTTTCTTTTTTTTTCAATTGGAGCAGATAGACTAAACTATCGCCTGATTCACACTCCACCCACGTCTATTGAACGGGTGAAGGCTTATCCCTTGTTTCCTGTTCAGGATGCGGTTTCCGGTTTTCTCTTCCAGTCTTCTCACTTTTTTCAATTGGAGTAGATAGACTAAACTATCGCCTGATTCACACTCCACCCACATCTATTGAACAGGTGAAGTGGCTCATCACTTGTTTCTTGTTTAGGATGCGGTTTCTGGTTTTCTCTTTTCCAATCTTTTCACTCTTTCCTTTTTTCTTTTTTTTTCAATTGGAGCAGATAGACTAAACTATCGCCTGATTCACACTCCACCCACGTCTATTGAACGGGTGAAGAGGCTTATCCCTTGTTTCCTGTTTAGGATGCGGTTTCCGGTTTTCTCTTCCAATCTTCTCACTTTTTTTTTTCAATTGGAGTAGATAGACTAAACTATCCCCTGGTTCACACTCCACCCACATCTATTGAACAGGTGAAGAGGCTCATCACTTGTTTCTTGTTTAGGATGCGGTTTCTGGTTTTCTCTTTTCCAATCTTTTCACTCTTTCCTTTTTTTCTTTTTTTTTTCAATTGGAGCAGATAGACTAAACTATCGCCTGATTCACACTCCACCCACGTCTATTGAACGGGTGAAGAGGCTTATCCCTTGTTTCCTGTTTAGGATGCGGTTTCCGGTTTTCTCTTCCAATCTTCTCACTTTTTTTTTTTCAATTGGAGTAGATAGACTAAACTATCGCCTGGTTCACACTCCACCCACATCTATTGAACAGGTGAAGAGGCTCATCACTTGTTTCTTGTTTAGGATGCGGTTTCTGGTTTTCTCTTTTCCAATCTTTTCACTCTTTCCTTTTTTTCTTTTTTTTTCAATTGGAGCAGATAGACTAAACTATCGCCTGGTTCACACTCCACCCATGTCTATTGAACAGGTTAAGAGGCTCATTCCTTGTTTCCTGGTCAGGATGTGGTTTCCGGCTTTCACTTTTCCAATCTTTTTACTCTTACATAGCCCCCTGCGCATCAGTGGCGTTATCGCCTTGCTTGGGGAGATATGATTAAAAAAAAAAAAGTTAAGGATTGATTTAAGAACAAGATTTTTTATGTATAACCCTAGAAAGTAGACTTCTCACTTTAAAAATATGTCAGCACCAAAAAGCACTATTAGATTAGAACAGCAAATTCTATTAAATGCAGCAACCAGAGAAGGAAGTAAATTACCCTGAAATAATTAAGATAATTGAATAAAATTCTGACATTTAAGTTCAAATATGCTCTTTCCAGGAAAAGAAGCAGTGACTTTCACAAACTTAACAGCTACTGGATATGAAAAAATATTATAAACAATAATTGTAATAAGGTAGATAAGCATAAATTAAAATTCAATACAGACAGTTCAAAAAGAGAAAGTATAGATGAATTTGTTAAGCTTAAATATTCACAGACAAATTAAGAGCTAAGCAAGAATGGCCAAAAGTCCAAGATGGCTTTTTCTTGGTGGGTGACATCTTTAAAAGTAACCTCACCTCCTACATGTGAGAGAGGTGGTCAATCAGGAAAAAGAATATATTGGATCAAACTGGGCTCTACCTTTTTAAAAACCTGTTTTCCTAAAATGTTTTAAGAGAAAGATTTTATAAATTTCAACTGAAAACATACTGGCTGCTCTGACAATGAATGGTAAATGTTTTCTGATAAAGAAACAGCTAATATTACTATTTACAAGAGTGAGATCAGGTTAAAAATTGAGTACTTCTGCCATATATGTGCAAAAGCTGCCCATTCTTCACTTTCCACTCTTGAGGGTGATGAATAATTTTCCACTTTACACCCTTTTTCTCACAGGGGAATTGTCACAAATCTCTTGCTGCTCTATTGCTATTTCCATGGAAAATATTTAGATGAACTACATTCATTAGTTCCATTAGTACAAACCTTCACAACTAAGAGACCATTATGCTGTGCCCTTTTTTTATTTTTATTTTTTATTGATCTCAGTTAAAGTAGATCAACCATCAACCCATCCTCTTTTATTAAGTGGTTACTTTGTGGAGCGATGACAAGTTTTTAACTGAGCTGATTGTTTGAAGTGGAAGACTAGTAGCTTTTTTCATGCTTGGTGTACATGCACAAGCTTTGAGAAATAAGCTTTGTTGAGTTGAAACTTTAGGATATTTCTATTAAGATGGTAAAATAGAAAACAACTACATTAATATATAACAATAAAAATATATATTTATCTACATATATTCTTTACTTTTTAGAATTTAAACTGTCTGGTAAAGGGAAAATTATTATGAAGGCTTGTTTGGTAATGTTTTTTGTGTATAAGAAAGAAAATATATTTTTGTACGCATTCAGATACCTTTTTAAAGTAGGTATTTTTAAATTGATCTGAAAGTAAGAATGTTTTCAATTCAACCTTCATGTGTCATGTTTCTTCAGGACATAGGCAATTATGACTCTCCATAATTTCCTGTCCTTTACTAAATTTACTAAATTTTGTATTTTTGCTAACCTTGTTATTCCATCTCCTAATCCTGTTGGCTAACCATTTACATAAGCTCATTAGATTATGCAACGTTTTTTACTGTCCCCTCTTGACTTTAATATGTCCTGTGAGTATCAAATTTTCCAAGTCCCTATTTCCTTGTTATGTGCCCTATAAATTTTAACTCACTTCCTAATGTTAAGTGCTCTTTTGGTTTCCATCTTTTTTTTCTAAAACTTTGTGATTGCTTACATGTTTAGTCCATGGTATTCTCAGTATACTTCTGTAGTATCAAGTTTCTCTCTACCATCATGGTAAGGAGTGCTTGTAAGCTCAAAAGAAGTAGCGTGACTACTAATTTCTGTTCTATTTATTTTGTGTATTGCTATTCTATTCAGTCAGTTAAATGCCATACGTGATACATGCTTGGGCGATCATGTCTCTTTCGAGACATGACTGACTGGGCAGGGGATTATCCCACAGTAGTTTGCCATTGCTTTCTGCGGTAGACTGGTTGCCAACCAAGGCTATAGAACCCAATCTGTCCTATTATTTAACCCATAACTGGAAGGAATAGACGGATTAATACCTTTCCCAAGGGTATATGCCCGTAAGTGAATGCAATGAATTCAGCTGGAATTCGAACTTGGCTCCCCGATTTCTCGTTCCGAGTCGATATCTACTGCACCACAATGCACATCCTGCTATTCTATTAAGTGTTCTAATTTTTAAAAGTGGACCAGACAGACATATTTAAGTTTTTTATTAACTGAAAAATAATTTTGTTTTTATATATTTTAATGTTGAGCCAATTTTGAATGTAGTATATTGAAACAGAATTTTTTTTTTTCTGGTGGATCTTTTACATTCCAATGTGTTACTAGTTGTTAGCAAAAACTGATGTAAGGAAATGTTAAAATGCCTCCAACAGGTGCCTTGTCTAGATGCACAAATGTTGAGAGAAATGTTCCATGTGTTTGAAGTTTACTTGTTAATTTTTTTTTTCCCTCAGATTTGTCCTTTTCTTCCTTATAAATCTTAGTCTTTTTTCTTTTCAGTTTCACCTTTTCTTTTGTAGCCCTCTTTTCAAAGTTCATGCCATCCATAATAAAAATCTAAAAAAGTTGTATGGCTGTGTTAGTTAATGCCCATCAAGATAGCAAACTGCTAGAATTTTTTCAAGTTGATGCTTAGACAAAAGCAAATATTTGTAATAAAATGAAATGTACAAAAATGCATCTGAATGAAAAGTCAAACTGCACTGAAAAATAAGTACCAGTCATGTTTACAGTTTTCATCATCACTATTTTCAATAATTGCTTTGTTTACACCTCAACATACTACTCAAGTTTTATATTATTTTCTTGTAACCTCTCCTAGTATGCAATTTTCTTTACAGCATCAATTTTATTTTAATGCAGTTTATACTAAGCCATTATAACTTATTAATATTTTAAAAAATTAAATTATTCTCTACTGATTTATTTAAATTATTGTCTTTCTTTAAGTTAAAAATATGACTATAGCAACCATGAAGACTATGGTTCAAATACATCATTGCATAATAATATTCACTCATCTAAGAAATTAAAAAGAATCTTCTTCTATGTGCCTTGTCCTTTCAGGACGTAGGCAATCATGGCCTTCCATGTCCCTCTATCCCTGGTGGCTCTTAGAACGCTTTTTCCTGTAACATCTTGCAACCCCCGTTCTGTCATCCATATGCTCAGGCCCTTCAAATATGTTATTCACTGCTTTTTTCCCCTCTATCTGGCCTGTTAGTATCAGGTTCTCCAAGCCCTCTTTCCTCATTGCATGTCCCAGGAACTTTAATTGTCTTCCTGATGCTCAATATGAATTTCCTTTTCATTTCCATCCTTTCCAAAACCTCATCATTACTCACATGCTTTATCCATGATATCTGCAGCATCCTTCTGTAGAACCACATTTCAGTTGCTTCAAGTTTTTCCTTCATCTTTGATATTATCCAGCATTCATTGCCATATTGAAGGACTAACAACACATAGCAACCCAGTACCCTTTTCTTTGTTTGCAGTGAAATTGTCTTGTCTCTTAATACTTTACTGAGATTCTGGAATACATCCTTTGCCATGCCAATTTGCTTTTGGATCTCTGTGTTACACTTTCCATCTTCTGTTAGAACACTTCCTAGGTATTTAAATTTTTGTACCTGCTTGATTTTAGTATCCCCCACCCATATTTGGCATTTTGGGCTGTTCTTTTTGCTGCTGACCATGCATTCGGTTTTTCTCTCTTCAGCTACCTTCTGTAGGAGGTCTTGGAGTTTCCTTTCCATGTCTGCAATCAGCACTGTATCATCTGCATACTTTATGTTGTTCAAATTGTGGTCTCCAATTACAATCCCTGGCATAATGTCTAGGGTCCTCAAAATAGTCTTGCTGTACAAGTTGAACAGATCAGTGAAAAGATACATTCTTGTCTTACACCCCTTTCTATCTTTGTATATCTGCTGAATTTGTTATGTGTCTGTATACAAACAGTTTGCTGCTAGTAAAGATTCTTGATTACTCTTATGTATTTCCCAAACATGTCAAGGCTGCTGAGCATCTCCTTCAATTCTTTGCGGTGTTTTTTTGTCGAACGCCTTTGCATAATTGATAAAACATAGGTAAAAGTCCTTCTTCATTTGTATTGCCCTTTCAGAGAGCATCTAAATCATAAATATGGCGTTCCTTGTTCCAGTGTCTTTGACAAACCTGCACTGTTCTTGTCCTATCTCTGGCCTGATTCTGCTTCTTGCTCTATTCATCAGGATTCAGACAATCAGTTTTGTAATATGACTCAAGATGATTGTTTGGAGGAATTCACTCATTTGCACCTGGCTTCTTAGGCAGTGCTATGAAAATCGACTTGCTTAGATCATCTGGTATTACACCACTGTTATAAATTTCATTTATTAGTTTCGTAATTTTCTCTATACCAAATTCTTCCTGTGCTATCGGCAGCTCTATGACTATGCTGTCTAGACCAGTTGCTTTGTTTCTATTCAGTTTGGCCATTGCAGCTTCCACTTTGGACTTTAATATTTCCGGTTTGTCCTCATCTTTGTGTATTATCAGTTTCTCTCTCTTGCCATGAAAAAGATCTTTTATATGTTCTTCCCATTACTGGAATATTTCCTCTTACTCCTATATTATCATTCCGTCCTAGGATTTTATACATCCTGTTGAGGAGCAGGTTTTTTGTCCTGTAAGTTCTCATATTTCTTTCTGCATATCTGCTTTATTAGTCCTGCTCAATTTCTCTATCTCTGCACATTTGACATTGATCCATTCCTCTTTAACCTGTCTGCATTTGTTTCTTAAAAAGTATACAATATATAAAACCTTATGCTACAATTAAACAATGCTTTATTCAATAAAAGCCCTACATTATTGGTACATAGTCAATGTCTGGTTGCTTATTTTAAGTATAAGCTTAAAGGTGGGTAGAGGCTTTCCATATCAGGCTTTAGTAAAAAGTGGATTAATGTTGCACATTCATTTTTTAGGTGATTGTTCAGCATTTGCTGCCATAGACTGAACTATCGTCCAGTTCACACTCCACCCACGTCTATTGAACAGGTGTAGAGGCTCATCTCTTGTTCCCTGTTTAGGATGTGGTTCCCGCCTTTCTCTTTTCCAATTTTTTCACTTTTCTTTTCTTTTTTTTTTTTTCAATTGGAGTAGATAGACTGAACTATCGCCCGGTTCACACTCCACCCGCGTCTATTGC
This sequence comes from Ascarosepion bandense, assembly GCA_037127315.1. NCBI lineage: Eukaryota > Metazoa > Mollusca > Cephalopoda > Sepiida > Sepiidae > Ascarosepion > Ascarosepion bandense. Next base: position 1,005,786 of record JBBBDQ010001794.1, read on the forward strand.
ACAGGTGTAGAGGCTCATCCCTTGTTCCCCGTTTAGGATGTGGTTTCCAGCTTTCTCTCTTCCAATCTTTTCACTCTTACGTAACCCCCTGCACACCAGTGGCCTTACTGCCTTGCTTGGGGTGATGTGATTAAAAAAAAAAATATGGAAGGACTGATATTCCATAAGTTCAGTACTTTTTTCTTTGCTTCTAACAAAATTTTTCTGTTTCTTACTACTTATTTAGCTTTTGAAAGGCTGCAATCCCAATGCACCTTCATATTTCAGTGTAACACTTTCTGTCCCCTGTTAAAGAAATTCCCAGATATTTCAATTGATATACTTGTTTGATTTCTTCTTTCTCGAGCCCTTTCTTCTCACTTTCATTCACTACCTTCTGCTGCATTTTTTTTTTGCTATCAATACTGTAATCTGTATATTTTATGTTAAGATTGTTAAGATTGCAGCTGCCAATAACGAATCCTGGTAGGATTTCTAATTCTCTCAGAATCACCTCACTGTAAAGGTTGAATACATCTGGTGAGAAGACAAACACCCTTTTTCTAACACACCTTTCTGTTTTTGTATATTTATTGAATTTATTTTCTATCAGCATGCAGACAGTTTGAATATTGTTGCCATATCTGATCTGGTGCTCTTACTATATATCTCAAGATTTTTGACAAAATTCAAAAAAGGGTCTGCAATAGAAATGACCCAGACCTGGCATCTCAACTTTAGTCACTTTCTCACTTCTATGGCATGACTTTCTTTTCTCTCTCTTCTAAAAATATTTTCATGGAAATTGTTTTAATGAGTTTTCACTACTGGTACATTGACTGCATGAATTTATGCAGGCCACTAAATTGGCAGCTAGATCTTGCCATTTGTTGAATTAGTTAGATACAACTGCATATTCTATTCTGATAATTTCTTTTCTCACTTATCACTTGTGGAACTCCCGTTTTGATTTCATGTTTCCCTGCCATCTACAATTCTCAAATTCAATGCCAATTGCCATTTTCTGTCATCCTGATTCCCATTTTATTGTCTTTTCTCCCCACTAGAGTTTTCTCATTCTCTTTCACTCCTAGTAACCCCTTGCATCTTAGTGACATTATCACCTTGCTTTGAGTGAAACGATTAAAATGTATAAATAACTTAGATAAAACTGATAATCTAAGGAGACTTATCAAAACATTGCAAATGGCATTTGAAATGTTAATAAAAATCTTAATATGCTAATGACTTCTTTTGGAATTGATATAAAAAATTGATATAAAACTGATAATCTAAGGAGACTTATCAAAACATTGCAAATGGCATTTGAAATGTTAATAAAAATCTTAATATGCTAATGACTTCTTTTGGAATTGATATAAAAAAATTTTCCAATAGATACTTGAAAGATTAAAAATTAAAGGATTTATCAGTTTTGATAATTTTATAATTCTTATTTTTTATGCAAATTGTAATGTTATAAATAAACAGAACCTAAAAAACACATTGTAATATAATCAGATTATCATTTACTACATTTCCCACTATATAACATGCATCATCTACAAATGCAATAGTGAATATCGAGGGGAAGGAACGAATCTTATATATTTAATTCTGGAATCCACAGAGAACAAGTGTTAAACAGATAATGTTTAAGCATTACTTTTGTACTAGTAATCCAACTATTGAGATTTAAAGTGCAGTGAATTTTTTTCTTTCTTAGCAACTCTTGTATGACAAAAATAATATTGATAAGTTATAAGAAAAAAATTTAAGCCAAAGTACTGAGTTTCCAAGCATATTTATTTCAAGTTCAGATCACAAAATTATACAAGCACACATTGACAGTATTCATCATGTATCTACAACACTGAAGATAAACAAGAATGATATCCCTGGAATAAAACATGTTAACTTTTAAAAGCAGTATATTTTAACCAAATGTTTAATTTGATTTACATACAATAACAATATACCTTCTTGTAAGTTATGCAATTGAGAAAAATTAGATATTTAAAAAAAAAAATAGTTGCAACTCTTATTTATATTCTAGCCAACTTTGCAGTATGAAGTAAAATCATTATGAACCGAATTTTAGCCTTGAAATTTGTGGCTCGTAGATTTTGTTTCACAACCGTTGCAGATCCAAGTGTATAATTTTTCTTGTGGCTCACGATGATGCGCGAAATATATAATACTCTTCCTTTCGTAAGGATAGTTTTGTTCATCATAAATGTTTCTGGACTGAATTTTTCTTTGTGTTTTTTTTTTGTACTAAGCAATTTTGAAAATAAATGACAAAGAAGCAGACAATGATTTAAAAAAAAAAGTTGGTAGGTGGGGGTTGAGGTATTAAACAGACATTAAAGACATTATCATACAAAAATATAAAATGATAAACAGGTTACAATAGACACAGAATCAGAAATATTTTCAGCTATTTGGCATTTGTGAGTTCTGACCAATTCAAAAATTATGTGCAGCAGAACATGGAAATCTTTGATATTGTTGTTTTATCAAATGGAAGGTTTTATAAAAACTGGTTGCTGAGTAAGAAATAAGAATCTTTTTAAAAAATCAGACCTGAAATTAAACTGTACTGTAAAAAGTTTGAAATGATATAATTACGTCAGTGGAAAAGTGAGTTTGGGCTGATATAGATAAAATAAAACTTTTAGTGAACAGGAAATGTAATAATTGTTATTTAAAATATTTTTTGTGTTATAAACAAAGTGGCCAAGTCTAATACCAGGTTGAGTTGATTTATTAACATATGGAAAACCTTAAAAAGTATAAATAAGTTGATATTTAAAGATCAAATAAGAAAAAATTGCATAAATTAGTTTATTTAAAAAATAATTGTATTAAAATTTACAATAAGGAAAAAGCATTGTACAGAGGAAATACTTTAATGAATAGAGAGAGGATTTACTAGTTGAGATGAGCTGAATAAAATATTTTCATTTTTTAAGCATAGGAAGCACATCAATCTTGCATGCCAAATAGTTTTAAAGAATAGTGAAAGTATCTGAAGTTAACTCACATTATTTATAATCAATATAATAGCACTAAGCTCTATAGATATTGATATGTTAATCCTTTTTATCCATCGTTTTGAGAAAAATCTGGTATAATTTTTTCAACTTTATAACTGAATTAAATTGAGATGATTGTTTTAATCAGCTTTATTTTTAATAATTATTAATATTGTCTGTACAGGCTCTTTTCATCTATGTTGCATTTCAAAAGCCTTTAATAAGTGAATTTGTTCAGTGCAGCATTTTGTCTTTGTTCTATGAATTATATCCACTTGATGACTCATTTTTATATATTTACAATAAACTTTATAATTATTCATACATTTGATTGTTTCCATGTTGACTAGTGTATATAATGGGAAAGGATACTGTTGGGACGCCCGCGCCTATTCGGCTATAATGGACTATTCCATTACTATGTAAAGTAATGGTGGCATCTACGTAAGAGAGTGTGCCGAGCAGCCGATCGACAAGTCAGTCGTAGACTTCCGGTGACGACCCGGAAGTACCCATTGCTCATACTACGTCTTGCGACGGTTGAGACGATTAACCCTTATTCTTGTATTGGATACTAATAACCTTTGTAAATACTATTTTCACGGAATACAACAATTAACCTATTCCTATTGTTGAGTTATTTATTCTTACTCACGACATAACAGATACAAATCTGTCAACTTGAATTATTAAATCAAGTATCCTGTTATTACTCAATCTGACTATATTGTTCCTTAATAACAATTTTATTTTCATGGCAATTAAATTCCTAATACATTTCTTGGCTAAAAGGCTTTCCATATTGATGAATACAAATACAAATAAATACAACCATTATGTATATATCCTAAAATAGTTTTCTCTATATTTTAGTCCACACTTTATCAGTGTGTAGATGCAATAAAAATTAATATTCTCATATATGTGTGGGTCTCTGAATATTTTACTGTTTAGAATAAGGCAATAGTTTAAAATTGGATTAATCTTTATTCATTATTTAAAGATTTAAATCAATATTCTAGTCATAGAAAGTAACAAATTTTGATATGAAATTGAAAAATAATCCAATGGTATCACAAGCAAAATGTGATTCCACAAAACAATATAATTCTCTTTTTTTCATTACTTTGGCATTAAATTAATGACTAAACATTCCATTAATAATAATGCTTTAAATTACTCCAAAATATATAAAGAAAACAAAATACGTATTGGTAAATTCTAAGCATGTTTTTGTCAAGGATTAATAAATCTATTTAAGTTCTATTTTGATTCATACTTTTTGGTATCTTTCTACAAAATATCTGTATTATAAAAAGCTTGAAATGGTTTGCTTCATCACCACTGTAATTTTCAGTTCATATTTTGTATTCAAATATATATATATATATATATATATATATATATATATATATATATATATATTTTTTTTTTTTTTTCAATTAAAGCTTTGTATACAATTCTATAAAATACCACTGCATGCAGTTATGATTTTTATAAAATTTGTATGTATTTAAAGAAAGGAAAACCTGATGATAATGAAAATCAGCTGGTCTGAAGAATAAAAGAAAATTTACTTTCATAAATCTATTAGCTGTCAATTAAATTAAAGTGTAAGTACTTAAAGAAAAAAAAACAGCCAAAATCTTAATTTTAGAAATATTTTAACTGCATTATTAAGGGTGTTACAAAAAGTTGTAAATAAAGAAACATGCAAAGATGAAATAATAATGAAAATTACGTCTATAGCCTTTCCCAAAATTTTGTACAGAGCAAAGGTATAATCAATGGTAAATTGGCAACTCCTAGAGTTGAGGACGGAAAATTTACATAAGGTAAAATAAAACATTGTATACACTTTTCAGACAACAGCATCTCATAAAAAGGAAAAAAGGATCCTTCCAAGCTATAATACATTCATACTTAGATTTCATTCTTATTTTAAAATTATAAATAAATGAAAGAAATGTTCAGCTGTATTCTACTTTAGCCTTGCAAAAATTTAATTCTCAATAAAGAATTATAGTGAAATATCTTACTCTAGTTAATAGTGACCAAAAATCTTTTTGCAATATAATGACGATGTAAAAGGACTGCATACAGAATATTAAACAAAGTGTAATCTTTACAGAGATGCAAAGAATCCATGCAGAATAATCACTTGAAAAATAGTTTATCCAAGATTTCCACTTCAACCTAATGGAATTTCAAATTTAGGTGTTTAGAAAATGCTAATACAATGTAGATATGCATTTGCATTCAGCTTAGAAATAATGAATTGCTTTTCTAATGAAAATTCTTAGCTTATAGCTATATAGCATGATTGTTTTTTACCTAGATATGACCAAAAACCTTTTGATTACAACTATTTTGCATCTATACAAAAACTATCTACACTTTACATTTTTGTACCACTTATATTTTGTAGCCAGAAATGGTTGTTTTTTTTTGTTTTTGTTTTGAAGTGGGTGGTTAATTTGCATTGGACCCAAATAATCAACTCATTTTCACACATATATGGAATTATTTTTATTTTGAATGAAACTTGTTTTCAATTTCTTCTACATTCTGATTATTTTATGCTTTCATTGAATATGGTTATTTACTAAGTGTGGCATAAAGCTCAAACTCACTTGTAATTGATTTAACAAGTCAAGTTTGCTAACCATTACATCATGTCAAAGTGCCATTGAATATAAGTTTTAATAAATGTCATTTATGTTAAATGAAAATCTTTGTTATATCAGTAAGTGATCTGTGTAGAAACAAAGAGGCATTTTCTTTTTCTTTTCTTTTTTTTAAAATCTTAACACTTAATTTTATAGATAATTTGAAGATGAATTTTTCATTAAAAAATAAATACCAGCTTTAACATAGTAAAACAACTTTAAGTGACATTGAAAAGAAATTTGGTGATGGTGAGCACTTGTGTTAAAATAACAAAATTTAAATCCAATACATTAGGTAAAATAAGAATGACTTTGTAATCTATATGTAACCCAATAAATGTTAATTATGAAGAGTAATATTTATGTAGAATAATTGAAATTCTATGAATATATAACTGATAAATATTCTTATATTATAAGAGATCAGTTCTTTTAAATAAGTATTTCCAATATTTTATTTTATTTTTTTTTTGTTATATCACAAAGCCATGTTGCATTAAAAGCAGTAACTTTAAATGGTATGGTGTTGATGTTTAACGGCAATGCTAATCTAGCGAATAAGTAATCAACAAATAGTTTCTGAACTTATTCTATTAACTGAATATCTTGAAATATTCAATAAAGCTAATTTGGAATTCTCTTATCTATCTACATATTAAACATAATGATTTAATAAGGTTTTTCTGCTTTTAGAATATTGAAGTTAGATAATATTACATGATATTTAATATGGTATTATGTGTAAAAGTAAGGATATAATGGGAAATATAATTTATACTATACTTTCCATTCCGCATACTTCAGCAAAACTAATGACTCGTTTATAGAAAATAATTCCAGATAAGTTTCTTGAAGCTGAAATTATCTAAGAATTAATTCAAAATAAATTATGAAGTTACTTTTATTAATTGTTTAGGAAAAAAAAATTAAAACCAAACCTACTGAGATTAAATAATTTATAAATTTCTCCATAAAATTTGAATATATTCAACTACACACTTTTTCATTACATTAAACATAAGATAAATTGAGAATAAAGTGTATTATTTGTTAATTTCTCAATGAAAGTTTTATAAGAAATTAAGTTTATTAGAGATAATCATTTTTTAAATCTATATTGTTTTGAAATTTTAAAGATTGTTTAAAGGCTAATTATTTATGTTACTTAAAAATTTGAAATATTTATTAGTTAGTATTTAAAGCATTACTGGAGGTAAATATTTGGGTATTTTTTATTCTAGAAGGGATACATTTTTAATTAAATCAATTAGTAAAACGGATTTTAAAATTTGGATAATTTTGAGATGAAAATATTTTTGAACTTTGTCATTTTTCTTTTTATAAATTTCAAATTATTTTGGGATACTGAAACTGTAACCATTCAAAATGATGAAAAAAAACAAAATTGGATGCATGTATAAATGTTAATAGATATGTACATAATTTATGCACAGACTCAGGCATACACACATGATTAAATATTCATATGTTCAAAAATTTTGCGTTAACTTTTCTTTGGGCTAGCAACTTACTTTTATATCTTGGTTACTCAACATACATCAAAATAGCTGAAAACTTTGCTGATTTTTTTCTTTTTTGAACACCCTCCTCTTGCTACAATCACATGAAGCATTTATAAAATAAGAATTAAACCAATGCTTGAAGAGAGGAGGGATGTGAAGAAAGACTTGAATGACTTAACAATTTAGGCAACAGACATGCAACACACAGAATGTACGTTTTTCTAAAGGTTCATATGATTTTTTTTATTTTGTCTGTTTATTACAAACTTCCAGAGCCATCAAGGCAGAATCCACCAATACAGGTATGCTATTGGCAGGGTGAGCAGAGAAATATCAAGTTTGTATATATATATATATATATATATATATATATATATATATATATATATATGTTTATGTTTTACTTGGAGGTAAAATGAAATTCTTGTATTTCCGAGATGAGGAATCATTAAGATCCAGGAAATCTCCTTGAACTTGTCAACTCATCTTGACTTGTTTATTTTATTTCATTATGCATTTAAAAAATAATTACAATTTAACAAATTATCTAACTAATGAATTAAAAGAAAAACTGAAAATTCAAATTTTTTTACATGACTCTCATTACAATCAACTTGTGATAAAGTGAGTCAAACAATTTTTTTTTCCTTGATAATATCAAAATATTATTCAGTTATGTATTTTGTTGTTTTTAATAGGTTCTTGTTTTATTATGGGAGACACTTTTTCTAGAGCTTTCTAGATTCAAATAATTTCTGTAATGTAATGTGGCAAACAGATTCAACTGCTGACTCACTCAACAATAGTTGTGATGCATTTATGCACTACAGGCATTTTATGTTACAAAGCTCAATATGATTAGTGTAACATGATTATTGAAATTAAAATGTTCAGTTATTAATTTATAAGATAAAGCCTTTTTCTGATAATAAATAACATGATCATATCTTGCTTTATTTAAAATTTCTCAGCATTCATAGTTTTCATGAGTTCATAGGAAATAAAGAAGCAATATTCATGCTTTCTTGCATAAAAGAAATATTTTATCTCATTTAAAGTTTTTCTTTGTGAAATCAAATTAAATTGGATTTTGAAAATATTTAGCAATTTTTTTTATTCATAATTAAAAGACATTTGTTGATGAATGATAAAAAATAGAATTTATATAGTAAAGCCGCTGATATTTTTATGATGGTCGGTAAAATATCTAAATGACATAAAATGCATGCAAGTAATTCACAATTACAGCTGTTGTTTCTGTTTATCTTTTTAAACTATCATCCTAGTTGCAGTTAGGTGTAATATATGTGTAGATATTAAGTTCTTTTTTTCCTTTAAGAAAACAAGACATTTCCAAAAGCTGTTTCTGTCAATCAAATTTTAACAGTTGATTTTAATATTTTTCTTTAATAAAACTTGAAAAAAAATGTGCAGAGTATATAAAATTTTAACAAATCTGCTGTATTTATTTTTAAAATTAGAAAACCTGATTATTTTTATAAATAATTCATAAAACAGCAGAAGAAATTTACAATGCTCTTAATATATAAAACGTATATCATAATTACTGAGTTTTAAAAGATGATTATCAGTACATATTTTACAGATAGGTTTTAACTATTGACAGCTAAATATTATATCCTAATAAATATGGAGCTCTCAAAATTCGAGAGTTACTCTGAAAACTTTTTTTTACAAAAAATTTAGTTTTGTTACTGTTTGATAATCTTTTATTTCTTAAATTGCTTTTGGAGGATTTGTATAATTCAGTTATGATATATATTTGTTTACTAAGGAGTATCTTAATATTGGTACAATTAATTCAAGGTCTATCTATCTTTTGTAATATATCAATGATTCATAATAATAGATACTATTTTCAAACAAATTTTACAATATATATCATAAAGGCATTTACCCGAAAAATATCTGAACATTTTTTTATATTATGTTTCTTAAGAATTACTCGTTTCAATACGAAAACCTTTATTTAGCCAACTCCACATTTCTTTAATAGCTGAGTTTGTTGCTACCTTTTCACAGATAGCTTTTTACTGATGATACAAACACAGGAAATATGTCTTTTATAAAAAGGAATCTTTATTAGAATTTAGAACAAAAAACTAAATTGTGACTCTGCCAAAAACCCAAGCCAGTGGCATTTTAATCCACTACCACACAACACATTTCTTCACAGGATTCATGTAAGTTCCTGGCTTACAATTAAAAACTTTTGCAAATTCATATGAATTCTGTAGAGTACCAATGACCCTGGAAAGAAAAAAAAATGCATTAAAAGAGACAGGATTCAGAGGTCAGTTTTGATATTGGTTATGCAAAGTTTAAAATGATCTTATCCTCACAAAACAAACTGCATTTTTGTGATTTTAAAATGTTTTCTTATTTTATAGGATTTGTTATTTTAATTATTTCTTAATCATTTTCCAATACAAAAAAAAAACAATTAGCACTTCTGCACATGCTCTTACATTTAAAAACCATCAACTCTGAATAATATATGAATATATAATTAAACAGAAACTAATCTTAATGCTATCATGCTGTAGCTTTTGCATACACTGAGAATCAATCTTTTCAGTGATAATCCCTAATTTTCTTGATTAAAAAAATTACACACATCCCTTTTTAAAAACTGCTTCTAGTCTATTCATATTTAAAAAATATTGTTCAGAATCATCAAAATGCATGCACACTTTTAATGAAACCAAAGTGTTTTTTTATCATGAACATACTGAAAATTAATCCAATAAAATTCAAAAAGCATTTCAGTTGAGAGTTAGTGCTTGCATGATTTAATAAAACATTTTAATCCAGATTTAACAGAAAATAAATCTACAATCAATATTTGTTTTTAAAAAAATTATGAACTGGATTGATTTCAGAATTGCACTAAAAATTACTAAATGTTTTAATTAAAGACATATTTGACGAATCAAAAGTATATTTCAATGCCATTTTCAAATAAGTACAGAAGTTAAATGAATTTTGTATATAAAAGTTCAAAAAAGAAATAAGTGAAATTGCAATCAATAACTAAGTCTTTACGATTCATCCATCTACTTTTAAAATCAGAAGTGCAATGAAATATTTTATGACATCAAATAGGTAAGAAAATAATTTGAAAATATAAAACTTATATCATTTAACTATTCTTTTTTATATACTAAAACATGAGTACAAAAAGTAAATTCTACATTTCATAAAAGCCTATATAATAGGATTAACTGCATATAACCAATAATAAAGATATTTAAATCCAAGAACTGGTATTAAGTTATTTTTGAAAGTATAGTTGACAGTAGAAGACTACTGTTGTTGATTCAGAACTGCTCACAGCCTACCATGTGTAAAGAACCATTCTTTTTAAAAATTCAGACAAATAATTAAATTTAAGTATTAATTATTTTGAAACTGTTCTCCAGGACAAATATCGGATTTTTAAATTTTTTTTGCTTATTTTTTTTTTTTTTTTTGTTTCTAATGGAGGCTTGATGAGTGACTGTACCAATGTCTAAAAACGAAATTAAATTATTTATGTTTTTCTTGTGTGACACCCATTCTATATATTTGCATGCCAAGGGAAACAACTCTTCTCACAAATAGAACAGTTGTTTACCTTGTTTATTTTTTTATTTTTTTATTTGTGATAAAAGGGACAACAGAAATTAGTCACATCTAGAAAGTGTGGGGTTCCAGAACAACTCAAATTAAAACAATTTGCACAATTCTTTGTATCTTCTGTTTGGTAGAAAAGTGTCTTTTGGATTGGAGTGAATGTTGTTTAACTGTCTTTTGAATTTGAACGAATGTTGGTTGAAGATAAAAATGTCTGTTTTGAGTCCGTAATTAAACAGTAGTAGCACAATGTTTCTTTCCTTTTTATGTATCAGTCGCTAAGTAGGTGGAAAAAGAAAGTGTTTCAAATTGTGTTGAAAAGGAGTGTGAATGAGAATTACCGAAGGGAGAGAGAGAGAGAGTGAAATGGAGATAGTAGTAATTAGTAGAATGTGTGTGTAAAGTGATGAATCAGTCTACTTAGTAAGTCTGTGTTACTTCTCCTTTCTGGTTGATGAAAGATGTGAAAAGTTTTACGGCCACAGAATGGGTCTTGTTGCAAGTGTTTCCTCTCTTCTTTCTATTTGTATCGATTGAGTGGGCACTAGTTTCTTTGATGTCGGCACCTATCGAACTGTGTGTATCTGACACTGCGCCTCTCAGGATTGACTGCGCTTCTCATGGTTTACTGTCTCACTGACTGACAGATTGACTGCTTGCTTGAGTGACTGGGATCAACCGACTGCTGTCTATCACTGACCCTCTTGACTAACTGACTGTGACCGGTCAGGAGACCTCCTTAAACACCTCCTGTGTTTTTTTAGTTGGTTAATGGATGGTATAGGACTTGTATCTTATAAACCCCACTGCAGATTGATACATATTGAAAAATATTTTCAATATTTAACATATGTTTTAAAACTGGTAGGCCAATGTACGTATCTACCTGATTTTGTGGTGGTGTTTTTAGGTGATTTTGTTGGTGCAGAAAATGTTTCACTTACATTGGTATTTGCCGAGGCTGTAAAGCGTTCCGACATACTTTTTGATGTATTTAAATCTAACTAAATCTTCTTTGATTATATTCTGGATGGACAATAATATTAATGGTAGGTTTTCTAACTATATTTTGGAATCGTTATTGCTGTTTTAAGTTGCTGGCACAGGGGTGGTAAGCTGTTGTTGTTATATGGTGAACTCACAGAAGTGTGTAGATGTGAACTGAGAACCTTGATCTGTAGTTATTACTGAGGAATGGCCAAAAACAGCAATCCACTCATGTAGTATACTTTTAGAGATTGTTTCGGCCGATATATCTCTCAGAGGAACAACGACAGGCCATCTTGTGAATTTATCAATAATAGTGAGTAGGTAACTATGTCTGTCTACTTCTGATAAGGGACCCATTATATCAATGTGAAGATTTGTGAACCTACCTTCTAGTTTTTTAAATTGGCCAGGAGAGGACTTTGTGTGTCTGTTTACCTTGCTTCTTTGGAAATTTAAACAAGTTGATTAGCAGTTGTTTTGTCTGACCAAACATGCACATAGATATAAAAAGCTGGACTCATCCAGCTTTTTATATCTATGTGCATGTTTGGTCAGACAAAACAACTGCTAATCAACTTGGTGGTTGCTCGGCATCGGGGATGTGAGAAGTTGTGAAAATGCATGAATGAAGGTGGTATGTATGGTCTTGCATTACCGGTCCCAACATCGTAGAGAAATGTTGTTCCAAATGGGACAGGATGTTCCTTCAGTTGTAAAGAAGTGTCCTCTTTTACTTTCTGTAATGTGACATCTTTCTGTTGTTCTTCTGCAATGAGGTCAAAGGTAAATGTTTTGGAATCAATAGCTTGTATTGTGGAGAATGAGAGTGTATCTGCCATGATATTGTCCGAACCTTTAATTTGGTGAGTGAGGTTAAATTGGGATATGTAATCCAGTTGTCAAAAGCAATGGCAAACTACTGCGGGATAATCTTCTGCCCAGTCAGTCATGTCTCTTTCGAGACATGATCGCCCAAGTGTGTATCACGTATGGCACTTAACTAACTGACAATCCAGTTGTCAAGTATCTCTGAGTGTATATTTGTCTCTATTCCCATTTAAAGTGTGAGTGAGTGGTTTGTGGTCTGTAAAAACAGTAAAGTTTTGTCCCTCAAGCAGGTGTCAAAAGTAGCAAGTAATTCTCATGAAGGTACTGTATTTCTGCTGTATTTTGTTCAATCTGACCGAGAAGAGAGAGATTGGCTCTTCCGAGTCAATTAGCTTCTGGTGCAGGACAGCTCCAATTGAGTCTCCTGAGGTGTCAGTCATCAATGTAAGTGTTGCATTAGTTTCGTCTCTGATATATGACAGCTTAGTAAAATCTGCTCATGCTTTTTTAGCATCTTGAAATGCAGTTAAAGCTTCTCTGTCTATCAGTATTTTTGCATTTTCTTCTTTTGTTTTTGCAGCAATTTGGTGAGTGAGGTTAAAATTTTGGAACAACTTGGAATAAATCTACAGTAGTAATTTATTAACCCAAGAAATCTTTATAGTTGTCGTAGTGATGTTGGTTGCAGGAAGTTTCATATTGCTGCTACTTTGTCTGGGAGAGGTGTAATTTTGTTTTTGTCGATCACATGGCCCAAGAAATTTAATTTTGAAACAACAAAATAGCATTTGTGGACATTTATTTTTAAGCCAAAATGTGCCAGTCTCACAAGAACTTGTTGAATGTGGTGTAGGTGTTCTTCTTTATCGTGGCTAGCGATAAGCACATAATCAATACATGCAAATGTGAAGGGCAATTCTCTCAAAACTTTGTCAGTGAGTCTCAAAAAGGTTTGGGCAGCATTACGTAACCCGAATAGCACCCTGATGAATTTCATAGAGTCCAAAAGGGGTGGTAATTACAGTTTTCTTTATGTCTTTTTCTGCTACTCGAATTTGGTAGCACACCTTAACAAGACCCAATTTTGTGAAAACTGTGGTTCCTTGCAAACCCATGGCAAAATCGTCTAAGTGCAGAATAGGATATCTATCAGGAACAGTTTTTGCATTGAGATTCCTAAAATCCCCACAAGGTTGCCATGTGCCCATGTCTGGCTTTGGAACCATATGTAGCGGAGAGGAGTATGGGCTCTTTCTTTGACAGACGTATGATACCTAATTGCAACATGTCTTGAAATTCGTTTTTTGCAACTTTATATTTTTCTAAACATAATCTGCGTGGCGACACATGTGAAGGCAATCCAGATGTGGTGATATAATGTTTAGCAGTGTGGCAGATTTCATCTGTATGTGTTAAAGGCATGGTTAGTGAAGGAAATTTTTTAATCAAGTCCTGTAGGCCATTAGCGGCTGGTATCACTGAACTAATTCCTGTTGATTTATAGATGGAGGTGATTCCCTTTGTTCTTAGTTTTGTGTTATTGTTGTTGAGAGAGTGTGTAGCCATATTCACTGATAAGTCGAAATGGGCTAAAAAATTTGCCCCTAGGATCGGTGTCTTTACATTTGCTTGGGTGAAAATTCACAGAAATTATGTCTCTATTTTTAAACTGTTTGCTGCCTGTAGCATGTATGTGGAGAAAGTGGGCTTTGATTTTGTATTCAGTGGGATAGCACTGATTTGAGTGCCAGTGTCGACTAAAAATAAATATCCATTATTTTTGTCTCGGATGTAAAATAGAGGACTCTCCTGCTTTAATCCAGCAGCTAATGTCGTCTTTTATTGGTGTTGGCATACTCATTTACCTGGTTTTGTGCAGGAATTTGAGAAGTCCTTGAGTTAAAGTTGAATGGTTTTGTGCATTTCCTTGCATCTTTTCTGAATTTATAATGATACCAAGAGGTATCATGGGTAAATTGCTCTCCGCTTTGTTTTCTGTGTGGTAAGTTGGATCTGTTTCAGAATTTTGGATGAGAACACTGGGTTTTTTGTGCTTGTACCAGGTTCTGTACTTGTAAGCTGAGATTAGCCATTTGTTTATAAAGCTGTGAGAATTCATCTGACTTGTCTGTTGTGCTGTGGGATATACATTTTTGTCCTGGTTGTTATGTATTTTCTCTAGTTGTAAATCATTGGTGAGTGATGTGAGTATCTGTGTTGTCTGTGTTTACAGTTTGTCTCACATTTTTTTTAAGTGTTGTGAAGGTTTCTCTGGTTTATGTTATCATGTAATTTTCTTTCCTTCGATTTACCTACACGTCTTATAATTGTAGTTTTCAATGTGTTGTAGGGTTTTTTTCCGAGATCTCATTAAGAATATCCACTACCTCAATTGCTACATCTGCTGGAAGTTTCTCGACAATGAAGGCATATTTGGCATTTTGTGAGGTAATTTCCTTTGCATTGACAATTGCATTTAGCTGGACCTCCAAATTTGTACATTAGCTGGGTTATATATCGGTAAATTTATTGATATAGCAGCTTCCATAGGTTCTGTAGTGTTTGTATTCATTTTGCTAATTTTGGTTATGTTTTATGAAAAAATGTATTGCTTATTTTGTTGGAGCTTTTCTTTCAATTGGAAATTTGCATGTTCATCTCACAATCGTTGGTCACCATTTGTGGAGTACCAGAACAACCCAGATTAAAAAAGGAAGATTTTAATGCAGGATATCTGGCCCACAAAACACAACACAAATTTCAAGAAAAGATAACACAATAAGAAATGTTGTATAAAAATATGAAAATATTGTATTTAGTAACATATATACAATATAAACAATTTACACAATTCTTTGTATTTTCTGTATGGTAGAAAAGTGTCTTTTGGATTGGAGTGAATGTTGTTTGGCTATAAAAGTGTCTTTTGAATTTGAATGAATGTTGGTTGAAGATAAAAATGTCTGTTTTGTGTTCATAATTAAACAGTAGTAGCACAAAGTTTCTTTCCTTTTTATGTATCAGTTGCTAAGTAGGTGGAAAAAGAAAGTGTTTCAAATTGTGTTGAAAAGGAGTGTGAATGAGAATTACCGAAGGGAGAGAGAGAGTGAATCAAATGGAGATAGTAGTAATTGGTAGAATGTGTGTGAAAAGTGATGAATCAGTCTACTTAGTAAGTCTGTGTTACTTCTCCTTTCTGGTTGATGGAAGATTTGAAAAGTTTTACGGCCACAGAATGGGTCTTGTTGCAAGTGTTTCCTCTCTTCTTTCTGTTCGTATCGATTGAGTGGGCACTAGTTTCTTTGATGTCAGCACCTATCGAACTGTGTGTATCTGACACTGCGCCTCTCAGGATTTACTGACATGGTTGACTGTCTCTGTTATAGTGGAACATCCTGCCATCCCCGAGAATGGAATGCTCTAGACTATAAAGTTCGGTGACAAGTGAAAAGGGAGCAACCGTCTTAGGCAAAGGCATTCTCTATTTGATAGTTTATTCTGCTTCTACTCGTTGATTGCTTATCTGTATCTTATTGTTAATTGTACCTTAGTACAATAAATCTGTTATATCGTATTCCTGTGTCGAGTACCATTCTTCCACTAATCTTTACACTGACATTCCTTTCCGGGATATATCAGTCTCACTGATTGGCAGATCAACTGCTTGCTTGAGTAATGGATCGACCAACTACTGTCTCTCACTGACTGACTGACCGGTCAGGGGACTTTCTTAAATATTGAATTCTGGTCACGTGGGAGGATCCCAGGACCATTTTTTTTCTTTAGCTGTGAAAAAAAAAAAAACTTTCGCTGACATTGAATTTCTCAATTTGTCATCCAATCAGGATCCAGAGTATCACTGTTCACACTAACTTGTGAAAAAGAAAAGATTTTAGCCATTTGGATCCTCTTTTGCAGGTGTGCAATTTTACTTTGGGTTTTTCCCAAATGTTGTAGTCGCTTGAATTTAATTTTGTGGGTGTGCAATTTATTCTGTGTTTTTTTAGTTGGTTGATAGATGGTATAGGATTTGTATCCTATAAAAGCAAGACTTTGAAATCTGTTATGTTCAGTTTTATTGAATATTATGGCTAAAATGTTAAAAAGCTGTGAATTAGAATAATAATGACTAAATATACTCTACCTGTTAAATTATATAAGCATAAATTTGGATAATGACTATTTTGACAGGTAACTTCATCAGAATTAAAGTTTTTATCTTTAACAATGATTACTTACAAGAGCAGTAAATCTCTTACCTGAACCTGCCTGGACTGTGCGTCGTTGTCTGGATCCTGTTGATGGCTGCTTCGCGACGCATGGAGCCACACCACACCTAAAAAAAATCCACATTTTAAATAACATGACTATTATTACACACTAAAGATGTTTAAAGATTAAACTACAAATTATTACAATGAACATAAGCATAAAATGTTGCTTTTTATAGACAAAGTCAAGAGTATGGTCCGAGTCATAATATTTTTATTTTTTTCGTATCTATCAGGATCACTGCATTCTAGTATAAGTGACTAATTTCATTTGTTCTATCATATAGAAAGTATGGTGAGTACAAAATAGAAATAACCTTTTCCTTCATTTTTTTTCAAATTTGTGAGCCAGTGCAAAAATCTATTTTCTGAGCAAAAAGAAAAGCCCAAGGCAAATTTCATGAGCTAGCATGCAGTAGAATTGGCCCAGAGATAGGACAAGAACAGTGTTTCTTTGTTAAAGATACAGGAATGAGGAATGTGATCCTTATGCTCAGAATGCTATTTGAAAGAGCAATACAAATGCAGAAAGACTTTTATCTATGCTTTATAGACTACGCAAAGGCATTTGACAAAATACGTCACAAAGATTTGATAGAGATGCTTGACAAAAATTTCATTTTTGGAAAAGACATTAGGATAAACAAGAATCTATATTGGCAGCAAACCGCTTGTGTATGGATAAATAAATTCAGTAGGTATACAAAAATAGAAAGGGATATGAGACAAAAGCCTTGGTGGCTACAATCTCAACAATATAAGATAAGTGGATACACTAGATGACACACCAGGATTTGTTATTGGAGGCCACAACCTGAACAACATAAGATACGCGGACGATACAGTACTGATTGCGGACACGGAAAGGAAACTGCAAGATCTCATACAGAAAGTAGCAGTGGAGAGTGACAAGAAGGGACTACAAATAAACTTTAAGAAAACTGAGTGCATGGTCATCAGCAAAAGATACAACCCAAAATGCCAAATACAGATGGGGGATAACAGAATCAAACAAGTCCAAGAATTTAAGTACCTAGGAAGTGTTCTAACAGGAGATGGAAAGTGCGACACGGAGATCCGAAGGCGAATTGGCATCGCAAAGGACGCATTCCAGAAGATGAGCAAAATACTAACACACAGGAAGATCTCAATAAAAACAAAGAAAAGAGTGCTAGACTGCTACGTGATGTCAGTTCTTCAATACGGCTGTGAATGCTGGACAATATCATCGAAAATGAGGACAAAACTAGAAGCGGCCGAAATGTGGTTCTACAGAAGGATGCTACGGATATCGTGGACTGAGCATACAAGCAACGACGAAGTGTTAGAAAGAATGGCAACAAAAAGGAAATTGATGCTGAGCATCAGGAAGAGACAACTGAAGTTCCTGGGACATGCAACGAGGAAGGAGAGCCTGGAGAACCTGATACTGACTGGACAGATAGAAGGAAGGAGAGACAGAGGAAGGCAGCGAATAACATATTTGCAGGGTCTGATCAGGTGGATGACGGAACGGGGGTTGCCAGGAGCAACAGGAGCAAACACACTAAGAGCCACAAGGGATAGGGAGACGTGGAGATCCATGATCGCCTACGTCCTGAAGGGACAGGGCACATAGAAGAAGAAGAAGAAGGATGACATGGAAGACCTTCTACAGAAGGTAGCAAAAAATAGCAAGAAGAAAAGATTGAGCATAAACTGAATGTCTGGTCATCAGCAAAAGAAAGACCTCAATATGCCACCTACATGTCAGAGAAACTAAAATAAAACAAGTAAAGAAATTTAAATACTTGGGAAATATTCTAACAGAGGATAGAAAGTGCATCATGGAGATTCAAAGATGCATTGGCATGGCCAAGAACACATTTGAAAAGCTAACCTGAATACTGAGAAAAATCTCAAAGAAAAGAGTTTTGGATTGCTATGTGATATCTATCCTGTATGGAAGTGAGTTTTGGACAATCTCATCAAGGATGAAGGGGAGGCTTGAGGCAGCAGAAATATGGTTTTACAGAAGAATGCTGAGGATACCATGGACTGAGCATGTGAGCAACTATGAGGTGTTGGAGAGAATGCAAATAAGAAAACTCATACTTAACATCAGGAAGAGACATATGAGATTCTTGGGATACATAATGAGGATGGCAGGCCTGGAGAATTTAATACTCATATGATGCATAAAAGGAAAGAGAGACATGGAGAAAGCAGCATGAAACCTACTTGATAAACTTGAGTAAATAGATGGAGAAATGCACTCTTGAACTCTCCTCTGTTCTCTCTAAACTCTATAATTACTGCCTCTCTGTTTCCTGTTTATCTGCTTGCTGGAAGTCCTTTTCTGTGGTTCCTGTATTTAAAAAATCAGGAGAATCCTCGGACCGCTCTAATTATTGCCATATCAGCCTCCTACCAATTTTTGGCAAAGAGTTCGAGGCTATCAACAATGCTGAAATAATTCAACACCACACTACCCATAAACTATTCTTATACAGACAGTATAACTTCCACTTTGCCAGGTCTACTGCTGATTTGCTAATGACCATCACTGAGTACATATACCAGGTCCTGGATATCTTCAAAGTATTTGATAGGGTCTGGAATGCCAGCCTTATGTGCAAGCTACAGGGTTATGGTATCACTGGATGCTTGCTTGGTTTGATCCAATGATTCATGTCAAACTGCATAATGAAGGCATGCCTCCAAATCTTACCACACTAACACATCCTAGATCCGACACTCTTTCTGATCTTCATCGATGATCTTCCTGATGTGATCAAATCCCAAGCAGGCATTTAAGCTGACGGCACCACCATTTACTCCTGCTTCAGTCAGAAATCTGCCAAGGTGGACAAAGTTAACCTCACTGCTGATCTTGAAGGACCTCAAATCTGTGATGGACTAGAGTGAGAAATTGCTCATAAACTTTAATGCTTCCAAAACGAAGCTGCTATCTGTCAACCACCATAGATAATCACTCCTGACTCCATGAGCATGGATCAAGCTAGTCTCTCTAAAAGCAATATACTGCACTTCCTTGGCCTCACTCTCTCAGCGGACCTCAAGTGGAACAGCTACATTGAATCAATAGCTAAATCTACTGCTAGTAAGGTTGGGTTACTATGTCAGGCCTGGAAGCTTTTCCCACCCAAGTCCATCTTGCACATATACAAATCAACTATCCGTCTATGTATTGAATACTGTTGTTGTATCTGGGCAGATGCACCTGCTATTCATCTCAGGGTTCTCAACAGTACCCTGAGGAGAATCTGCAATGTAATCTACCCTGACCAGGCAGGATAGATTACATTGCAGATGTAATCTATTCAGCCAATTTCTTACCAACGACATGTGGTTTCCCTCTGTCTTCTACAAATATTTTCATGGCTTCTGCTCCGCTGAGTTTAGCATCCCGGTGCAAGAATTTACACAAGCAATCAGACTGGCATCAAGATCCTACCCTTTTACACTCAAAACAAGCAAATGCAACTGCAACTTCTACTCTAGTAGCTTCTTTGCTTGCACTTCCCACCTGTGGAACTCCCTTCCATATACTTGTATTCCTGATAGCAGCAATCTCCAAGAGTTTGAATGCAACATCAAATGTCATCGCTTATCTCTTTGACTCCCATACTTCTCTTATCCTTTCATCAACACCCGCTGAATCTTGTTCTCCTCCTTTCACTCTACTCTTACATAAATCTCTTCACACCAGTATTCTCATCTTTCTCTTGCCCATTCTCTGACACCCACTGTATCTTGTTCTTCTTCCTTTTCACTCTACTCTCACGTAACTCTCTTCACACCAGTATTCTCATCTTTCTCTTGCCCATTCTCTTACACCCACTGTATCTTGTTCTTCTTCCTTTTCACTCTACTCTCACGTAACTCTCTTCACACCAGTATTCCCATCTTTCTCTTGCCCATTCTCTGACACCCACTGTATCTTGTTCTTCTTCCTTTTCACTCTACTCTCACGTAACTCTCTTCACACCAGTATTCCCATCTTTCTCTTGCCCATTCTCTGACACCCACTGTATCTTGTTCTTCTTCCTTTTCACTCTACTCTCACGTAACTCTCTTCACACCAGTATTCTCATCTTTCTCTTGCCCATTCTCTTACACCCACTGTATCATGTTCTTCTTCCTTTTCACTCTACTCTCACGTAGCTCTCTTCACACCAGTATTCTCATTTTTCTCTTGCCCATTCTCTGACACCCACTGTATCTTGTTCTTCTTCCTTTTCACTCTACTCTGATGTAACTCTCTTCAAACCAGTATTCCCATCTTTCTCTCGTCCATTCTCTTACACCCACTGTATCTTGTTCTTCTTCCTTTTCACTCTACTCTCACGTAACTCTCTTCACACCAGTATTCTCATCTTTCTCTTGCCCATTCTCTTACACCCACTGTATCATGTTCTTCTTCCTTTTCACTCTACTCTCACGTAGCTCTCTTCACACCAGTATTCTCATTTTTCTCTTGCCCATTCTCTGACACCCACTGTATCTTGTTCTTCTTCCTTTTCACTCTACTCTGATGTAACTCTCTTCAAACCAGTATTCCCATCTTTCTCTCGTCCATTCTCTTACACCCACTGTATCTTGTTCTTCTTCCTTTTCACTCTACTCTCACGTAACTCTCTTCACACCAGTATTCTCATCTTTCTCTTGCCCATTCTCTTACACCCACTGTATCATGTTCTTCTTCCTTTTCACTCTACTCTCACGTAGCTCTCTTCACACCAGTATTCTCATTTTTCTCTTGCCCATTCTCTGACACCCACTGTATCTTGTTCTTCTTCCTTTTCACTCTACTCTGATGTAACTCTCTTCAAACCAGTATTCCCATCTTTCTCTCGTCCATTCTCTTACACCCACTGTATCTTGTTCTTCTTCCTTTTCACTCTACTCTCACGTAACTCTCTTCACACCAGTATTCCCATCTTCCTCTTGCCCATTCTCTGACACCCACTGTAACTGGTTCCTTTTCAGTTCCTTTTATCTCTTTGCTCTCTTCCTATGTAGCCCCCTGCACACCAGTGGCTGTACTGCCTTGCTTGGGGTGAAATGATTAAAAAAAGTTTTTCAATCATTGACATGTAAAGTTAACCTTACAAACATTTTCACAGTTTAATAATTTCATACATGCAAATTGATATTATGCTGTTCAATAAATACATTTTCATTTATACAAATGGGACAGTTTTGTTTCCAACCTTCCGATCTGGAGTAAATTGTGGAGACTTTTCTTGTGTTTGGCACAAGGCCAATTTAATAAACATAATCAACATCTCCATGGGCTATAAATCTTGCCTTATGAAAATTTAATCAGCCAACATGTGTAGTTTGCTATAATCAGAAATCTAATATGTAAAATAGTTAACTTCAATATATGAAAGTTAGCAGCCTAAAAACAGAATCTTTTTATATCTTCACACACCTTCCTCATTCTAACATCACAGTACTTGCTTAGTTCCTTGCACATATGATAACTGAATAAATTTTACAGCATAAAAGTAAACACAGACATTTTAAAAAAGGAATACTTACATAAATTTATTGAATCTCTCACAAATTAATTGTATTTTAGCAGATCAGAGATACTGATAATATATCCCCTCCCCTCAGATGAAGGCAAACAGATTTAAAATAAAATGCTTTTGTTTGGAAGATTTTAGTCTTCCACTGAAGAATAAAAAAGTGCAGAAGTTTTATATCAACTAAAAATACTGGGTTTAAAAAGATATAAATGTTAGTATTATTTTTATTAGTATTATTTATACACTGAAAGTGATAAGAATTTCCTCAACTGGATATAGTTTCTTAGTTTAAATAAAATCTTTTACCAAAAAATGTCTTTCTGAAATTTGAATTTCTAACATCTAAAAGAATTTAAGTGAATGACATAAATTCTCAAAGAGAATATTTAATAGCATTTTCTACTTTTTATAAGAAAAAAATTTTGGTATTAAGATTAGTTTTTATGCCACAAATTTAACAGGAAAATAATAAATCTGGAGAATTTACAAAATTCTTATTCAACATTTAAGAAAAACTTTGAATAGCTCTTGAAAAAAGACAAAACTTTGAAATGAATTATTTTGTATATTATTTAAAGACACTTTTGTTTTGACTTTAAAACTGTTTCTTCGCTTTTAGTGCTCAATTTTAGCTGATCAGTATTTTTTATTTTTACAGAAATATAAGTTGTTGCCAAGTAAAAGTAACTAAATCTTCTTAAGTATGATTTGAAGTAAGATTGTGTGTATGTATATATATATATATATACACACTCACACATACTAACTTGTGCAAAATTGAGGAAAAACAACTGGTCATGAGTGAAGTGGGAAAGTCCTGGAAGGCTTCTTTCTTTCCGATTTTGCTTGGCTTCCCACTTCTTGTAAGCCTGAAAATAATAGAATATGCTTCATTTTAATAACAATCTAATATCTATAATGTGTTTGTTACATTATAAATTTATTTGTATTTAATCTTTTTAATCGCAACCCAGCAAATTAATATGAAAGTTGCAAAACTCAAATATCACATTGGTGTTTTAAGTAAATTTACTTTTGTAAGTAAATTCTAATTCAAATACCATATTCCCTCAGTACTTCTCACAAGTTTTCCAATATCTCATTTACCTTTTGCAAATTATTGCCTGCAGTTTGAGATTGTTTTTCATATGATGAGTAAGTTGAACTTATAGCTGAGTTCATATTTTCAGTGCATTATTCTTTTGTATTTAAATTAACTTGCATTTTTTTAAAAGCCCAAGTGGGGTACTGAAAATTTCTGAGCCCAACTAAGCTCTTTTTCTAAAAAAGAAAAAATCTGATATTTGGTTAAATTTAGAACTTTTCAGTACCCTCTTCCTATGATAAAGGTGAAATTTATACAGAATAAATTCAAAAGAAATATGGTCTAATGGACTGAGAGATTGCCATCTTAGATGCTAGTCCCTGTCTCCCTGACCTTTTGATAGTAGTCACCTGGATTTTATTTTTATGTATGAGGAGACAAACATTTTCATCAACCCAACAAAATTTTTTCCCTGCAAAATCAGCCCATAAAATTGGTTTTCTTAATATCTGCAATAATAAGGCCATGAACACCCACAGTCAGAGAGGGTTACTAGCTACTTTTCTGAAATCTTAAAACTCCATGGAGTGTAATGTGAATGTACCTTATGACAATATCTGTGGTGATATTTCCCCCATTTCTTGGCTTTCACTGGCTATAAGAATGACCACCGTCTCTAGATTTAGGATAATTCTGACCATCTCTGACTTTGGAAATATTTAATCTGTAGGTAATGGAAAACAAAGCCAAACCTTTTTCCATAATGTTAGTGTTCAACTTCTTTTTATATTTAATTGAATTAATTTTTCTAAGGAATCTGGTTTCAAGGCCTGCATATGGTTAACTACAATATCTTTCGGCATTATGCCTGCCATTTCTTCTGCAGTTAATCTTTTACTGTGACTAGCACCAGTTGCTATGTCTCTGGCCATATACTCAAAAATGTGCCAAATTACTATAATTTCCCAGTAATTCTTTTAATCTTGTCAGAACTTGCAAAGGTTCAATCAGTTTTCCTTTAATAACAGTTGGGCAATCTTTTTTTTATTCAGAAACTGCAGTCTGACTTATTTCATTTTTTTTAAATACTTCAAACAAAAGGATTTAGTAGCATTTATTTCTATGTAGGGAGAGACAACTATTATTGCAAACCCAACAGGACTTTAATTGAACTCACATAATATAAAAGAAACATGTTATAAAGAAATTTTCAAATTTATAAATACATAAAACAGTTTTGTATTTTAATCAAATACTTTCATGAATTTCTTTTAACTTTATTACTGTTACACTGTATAACAGTTTAATATATAAATATACCTTTATTATATATAGAAAATTGTGACAAACTTACACGATATGCCTGCTTTAGACCACCATTGTCAGCAATGTTTTCACCTTGAGTGAGAATACCATTCAGCTTAAAGAAAAAAAAATGGTTCAGAAACAAATTTGGCATTTTATCTGAATGACAAAAGCTACTGTTTGTTTTAGTAAATCCATAACTTGACTCATTTATTAGAAGTGGATATCAATTACTCTATGATAAGTGCCCAAATAGTGATTTTAGATAGATGTTTATTAAGCTTAGCATAAGTCTCGCACAAGGCTGTGTAATTTCAGGACCCGGCGAGACCTGAACTAATAACCATATTAAATGGCCTGCAGAAGTTTGATAATCATCATTCTGTAGCAGGTGCTCCAAAAGTGTTGTGTACACACCCACAAAATATCCTGAATATCATATACAATATGCTGCATTATTACAATGAAGCTGTTTATAATATAAGCAAATAATAATTTTTTAAAAATTCTTTTAGTTAAAATGTTGACATGTGCTAGTGTATTGCAAGATCCAATAACCATTACCTGAATTAAATCAGGGAAAAATGATCAAATTTAAAATACTACATTTTATATTAAGTTTTTCTTTTATGTATAACACACACATTAATTAGTATGTGCATCATAGCTATCTTAATTTGTAGATATTAATCATTTTTCAGACTTTAAATATCAGTAGGAAATTAATCTGCTGATACTTGAACATTAAATCTATTTGGCCTGTGATTCCATTGATCTCAGAAATCAGTAACAGTAGGTAAGTCAAAGATATTTTGGGGCTTCAGTCTTGACAAAAAAGCCTACATACAATTTGTAATTGTTCTGTTTTTATTAAATTTGAGAGAACTAACATAACTTGTGATTTTTGTATGTTCATTTCAGTGAAATGTACATAATCTATCATAAATATTGTACTATGCAATTAGTTAGACTGTGACGTCAAAAATACAAGAAAAACACATGGTTTCTGTATAATCATTATTAATGTCTGTATTTCACAAAACTATAAATTTTACTAACTTCTGCTTAACATATCCTTTAGACAAGATATACATCAGTTAACATGCTTTTATATTTTGGGAGCAATAAAACAATGCAAAACATTTTTCAAATTGTATAATGAAGTTCAACATTTTAGTTTTTCATCACTTTATAAATAAAATCTGCATCATTTTGACTTAAACTATTGTTTCAGGTATTAACAATATAAATTTTATAATAAACAATATTTTCTCTCGTAATTTTTCTATATCAGCAATTTTATTAATTTTATATTACATGGAAACATTAAACTTAGTTTTCAAAGGGAAGATGACTGAACATCCAGAATAGCCTCCTTCATATTTGAGCAAATCTTTTGCAATAATGATAAATTTGACAATGCAAGGCTTGGTTCCTGTGAGCTCTGGAGACTCAATAACAGGATTCTTAACAGAAACAAATCATTTGTGCTTACTATTATTAATGAACCTCGGATTATTTCATATTTGTTGAATAAGGCTAAGCTCTTTGTAATGAACTTTGTCTCAAACTCCATACAAAATAAACAGAGCCATCCTCTACCAGGTTTCCCACCCTCTTATGGAACAAAAGCTTCGTAACTTCACTTTCTCAGCAATGGAAAATTTCCAGACAAATCAAAAACCTTGATTCCATGAAGGCTACTGGTCTGGATAAAATTCTTATCATACTTAAGAACCTTTTCCCAGAATTATCTCCAATCTTGGCAGTTCTTTAATCACTGCTTGCACAGTTTTCAAGAATGTTGGTGGCTGCTCATCTCCATTGCAATATTGTCCTACCAAGCTTCTGTTACAAAAAAGGAAGTAGTTGATCACCTTACCAGAATCAATCTCCAGTGCAACAAACAATATATTTTGCTTCTCTAAGTCCACTGCTGATGTTTTTCATCACTAGAGCAATTTTTTTAAGTCACAAAAGTTTCTGATAAGGTGTGGCATAGAGGGTTGTTAGACAAACTATCCAACTATAGCATCTCTGCAAGAGTGTACAAATAATAAAGTCTTTTCTCTCAGGTAGGTTCATGAAGGTTGTTGTAAATGGTCAGTCTTTTGAAGCTCATGAGAACAATATAAACATCTATGCAGATGACACCACAGTTTATGGACACACTTCCAAAAATCAACAATCACAGCTTTGCAACTTACATTTCTTCAGTCCAAATTTAACAGCTCAGTGATGGAGGATTTAACTGTTTTGTAACTTTAAACATCCCAAAACCATACTGATCAAATTCTGATTTTTCTTCGGTCACAATGAACAGTTGTACTTGCAATAAGGCTTTGAATATCTATGAGGACTCAAGTTCACTCCAAACCTAAAGGAAATATATACAGCCTGCTGCTAAAGATGCTGCAAAAATGGTCAGTTCATTCTATTGCTCCATGAAGTACCTGACTCTTCCTACTATGACTTGTTTTACAAAACATGTAGTATAGCTGCCCAATCCTTACTTTTCAGTCTTGATAAATTTCAAATTTTTTGCAGTTTTGTTGAAGATTTATACTCCACTCTGCAAGCTATTTCCTACAGATGTACATCACAAGCTCTATTTGCTATTTTCATTACAAATATTCAGATGAGCTCTATTCTTTAGTTCCACCAGTTCAGACAGTTACAGATTGGATATACTCTGTAACTCATCTAATTTCCTCAAAGTTACAAAGGCAAGGAGGCTTATGGTCATATCACGTTGAATACATTGGTTCTCACTCAATCACCGAAGTTAAGCAATGTTGAGCCTGGTCAGTACTTAGATGGGTGACCGCTTGGGAATACCAGGTGCTGTAAGCGTTTAGTGACGGATGTACATTGTGGTTCAGTGGATATCGGCTTGGAAAGAGAAATCGGTGAGCCGAGTTCAAATTCCAGTTAAATACCCTGCATTCACTTAAGCACTGGTACACGTGGGAAAGGTATTAATCCGTCCCTTCCCTCCAGTTATGGGTTAAAAAACAGGGTAAGACTTGGGGACCCAAATCCCAATGAATCTTGATACTTGAAAAGAAAAAACTATTACTAGACACAAAACTTATATAAAAACAATAATAAATTGTTGAAAAGAAAAAGGTATTACCAGCAATAAATAAATAAAATTTAGTTGGCAATAAATGACCTGCCGAGGTTGATATGCCATAAAAACAAAACAACCAACCAACAAAGGCAAGGAGAAATTTCCATTCACAGGTTTTTCCCCAAAAAAACAGAATATTCAGTTAGTGATATCATTTTTTCTGTGTAACTTAAAATGTACTTAATTTGTGGATTTCTATTTTTCTAGTGGCTAGAACAGAAATTTTCAGATGTTCTGAATACAAAAATTCAGTTTCAATGATGGAACAAGTAAAATAAGGGAAAAACTGAAACACAGATTGGCTATGAAAGTAAACAACTACATGAAAATGTTGGTTGAAAATAGGAACAGTTTGGAATAGCAAAGAAGGGTTATTACCAGCTTAGAAACTTTGTTTCAGTACAATGTTCTTATATAGGAATTGTTTTCTTAGTCAGAAGCTTACAATTTCCCATTAAAGACTAGAACATTTTTAATAGAGCAGATTTTAACATCAACTGGCAGCTCATAATGAAAGAAATTATATCAATGTTTACAGAAAAATTCTCATTAACAAATCATTAAAATATTTTTGATATTTAAATCACATTTTATATTCTTAAAAAGTGAAATGTATATGAAAATAGAAAAAATCTCCTGTAAGCTATAGTGAATACCCATTTTACTTTAATTTATACTCTTTTAATTTTGCTCATAGCTGTGACGATTACATGTTGCCTAAAATAACAGAAACAAAAAGATCCAAGTGTTTTATTTGCCACATGGATATTTCTATTCTTTCAACTGCTATTTGTACACTTCAGTTTCTCTCTCAATATCTGTTTGCTAACAAAGATGATTATTATTAATCTTTGAACACTTGGTTTATATTTCAAGTGAGTGTAATGAAAACATGTTAAAGAATTTTATAATTTATTGTTAAAGTTTTTTCTCAATTAAAAAAAAAATAATCTGATGCTATAGATGAGCTGATTGCATGTAAACAACACATTAAATACCTACATTCATTTCGGCTTCAGGAATGATATAGTTACTGTATTGGTCAACAATGCACTGAGTTTGGTTCTTAAACCTTTGAATGACATCATCATCCCACCACTGCTTCAAATCTCCATCTTTATCATATTGGCGACCTAAAAAGTAAGAAACATAATCAAAAAATGAACAAGGAAATTTTCTATATTCTTTATCAGCCATCAGCAAAGTTGGCATCTGTGAAATATGCAAGATATAATTCTTGATTCAAATTTATAAAAGAGAAAAGTAATGACTTACTTTTTTCATTTTTAACTTGATAGCCATGTAGTAGTTATACGAATGCACAACATGAAATTTTAATTTAGACTAAAAATTCGGTTTGCTAGACAAACCATTTTTCTACGTGAAAATTTAAAAGCATATATACTGCTTCATTACACTGCTTTGCTCTCTTTCAAGCAACTTCAAAATTCCATCCTCAAAGACCTTTTCACAAAGAAGCACTCAAAGTACTTTTTGCAGTCTTCAAGGAAATTGAATTTTTTTTTCCATTATGAAAATTCTAGAATGAACGCATTCTAAATATTATAATACAAAAATGCAATATATCATAACTAAAGTGGATAAATGAAGTTTTTCTTTTTTTTTTTTCCTGGTCACTGAAAAAACATGTCTTAATGTAATATTATGTCTTTCATTGATTGTTACCTTAAGTTAGTCTTATGTGAAAATACCCTTGGGAAAGGCATGAATCCACCTCTTCTCCTCCAGCTGTGGGTTAATTAGTAAAACTTGTATCACTAAATTATTATTATCTACAAAAAACATTCTTACAATCTAAAAATATTTTCTGGCTTTAAATATCCTGCAAAGGGTTTATAATCCATCGAAATGAATCCAACAATCCTCAGTTTAATTTTTAGTCGTACAAATTTTATTTGATTTAAATTACTTCAAATTAAACTATTATTTGACTTTCCAGAAGTAGTTCATAATATATAATTCCCTTCTAATCCAACCATATTCACAGCATCATCTTTCAGGTGAAGATAAACTTACTCTGATTAGTTGTGGTTCATTTTAATTTCCCACAAGTCATATTGTAAGTGTTCAATTTTCATCACTATACAAAATTTATTGCACAAACATAACATTTTTATAATGTCTAGCACTGAAATATAATCTTTTTTTTAAGTCATATATCAAAACAGCATAGACAAGATTGTGTAATTTTTATGACCTGATTTGGATATTTTGACTCTCTTCTGTCTTCATTTGATTGTTATTAGCCTCATTAGGTTTATCTAACCATGATTTCAAACATACGTACCGTAATGGGGGCGCTAGAGGATGTCGTCAGTGATGTCATCGCGCGGATCACGAGGGGGTTTCGGGTCTTTCAACATCATACCCCTCTCACCGCGCTGACCCAACCAGAGATGATCAGTTTCTGGCCCACCCTTGATAAGCGCTTTCAGACACTGGAAAATTATGTTTATGCCCGGGACGAAACCTTGCAAATGCTTCTGATTGGCGACAGTCAGAGCCACTTTCCATTTAGAGGCGAACCATACATGAGCTCGTCCAAAACATTAATTTAAACTCAGAATTTCGAGGAATTTTAGGTAACAATTTGTTTTGGAATCCAGGCACTCTCTCTTTTGATCCATAACCAATTAGCTGTTCTTTCCGCTGTTTCGGTTATTGACTTGAGTGCTTTCCTTTTTTCTACTCCCACGATCCCAATATCTGTTAAGACTTTGCATAAGGACCTTGCTGCAAATCCTCTAGCATTACAGTCAGAAATTTCAAGCATGATTCACAACTCCTTCACAGCAGTTTCTCCATAATTTGCACCCTTATTTTTATTTTATATTTTTATGCTCATTAAAAAGTATAATATGCTGAAAAAATTCTCTACTGTTATTAGTGTTAGAATTAGTAAACAAAATTAGGTTTTCTTTTCTTTTCTTTTATTTTTTTTAATGAAAAGCAACATTGACATCACAGCTACTTTTATAAAATGGGAATCTTTTTGAATGACTCAATTGCAATAAGAAAAATAATTAAATCAAAAGAAAGATTTCTATCTGATCAGATATTTGTAAAATTATCCACTATTTATTGTAAATATTTGCTTATTGCATTGTTTACTATGTAGCATTACAGAACTTATCTGTCCTTCACTAACCTATAATTCATACATATGTTAAAGAGTAAAAAATGTGACAGGCTGGCTAGTGATACAAAAATGGAAGTTGTCTTGTTAGTTGGTGTCAATCTCTCAAAATATCTTCATTTACACCAATCTTCTATATTCTTTTGCGATTCATGCCTGAGTTATATCATATACATTGTTCTTGTTGTTACAATACATTTGGATATAATTAACTTCAATATCTTGCAATTATTTTTTATCTATTTCTGGTCCATATCAAGAATCAATTTTTAGTTGGTAAAGCTTAAAAAAAGCAGATCAATATTGTGAAATGGGTTCACAAAGTGTTATGTTGCTGGTCAATAAGTGGGCTTCTTAGTCAGATGCAAAAGTATAGTCATATTCATAATACTCTGATTATTAATGAAATTGTTATGGATTAGAGATTGATGAATTTAGACAAACAGGAAGTCAAAGTAGCTTTCTCATGATGTACTGACATCTAATATCATCTCATCCTATATTATTGTATATTAAAATCCTGACAGCTTGTAAGAGGACAGTGTATGAAACAATCCAGACCCTATCCATCAACTTCTGGGTTCATGGAGAATCTCATCTCAGTATCAGCCAATCCTACTTTCTGGAATTGATATGCTATGTCGATATTTTTCATTATCAGGTTCTTTTATGCATTTATGTTTATTTGTTACTGTTTCATTTTAAATATTTGAGTTGATTTTCATTTTTGGGATGTTGGAAATCAACAAGAAAATCATTTTCATGGTTGGCCAAATATTGATTATATTTAAGTAGTTTTTTTCTTTTTGCTTCATTCATCACATTTAAAATTTATTTTATGGAAAAAGTCATTGATATAGATATACGTATATTTCAACAGAGAGAAAATACAATCTTGTTTGAAATTTTGATATAAGCTATAAACATGCTAATGAATTATTCAGATAATCATTTTCAGTATTATTGTATTATGCATAATGATTCCAGAAGTATACATTTTTAATGCATATTACATTCAGTGAATTTCAAATATTTTTGTAAAATAATCCATTATTTAGAACTCAGGTGAGTTCTTGCTCTATAAACTTGAGAAAGAATATTTTCATATTTTGAATGAATGTTTTTATCACTTTTCAGCCAGAAGATTTTTCACTTTTCATATTATATTTACTGTATTCAGTCTTTAAAGTTGTTCAGTAGCTTTAAATTTCACGTTTGAATCAATCATAATTTTGATTACTTTAATTTCTGTATTGAGCATTCATTGATGGTTTAATTTTTTTATTCTACTGCTATAGGGCTAGCCAATGTATATTCTTTCATAAATCGATGGGTAGATTACTATTTCTTCCTATTCCTTCAAATCCCAATATAAATTAGAATGTCTGCTAGACATAACATGGTTAATAAAATGAGTTTCTGTGGGTCAACAATTGACTCTCTAAATAAGTTACATTAATTTTGAGATGTAACTTAAGTAGAAAGTCTAGTCCAGGGCTTTTGAATTATCTTTCAGCAGTAGATATCTGCCATTAAGCCTTAATGGATATCTCATCTCTAAAGTTAAAATTTAGTAAGTTTTTTAATAGTAGATAGGTTTTCCTATTGCGTGGTCCATACTCCTCCCTGATTCTATTGAACAAGAGTAGAGGCTCGTACCTGGTTTCCTGTTTATTAAGTGGTTCCTGCTTTTTTTCCTTTTCTGTGGCTTAATAGAGGGGCTGTCATGAATCTTTTGTCATATGTCTGGATGGTAGCAACATCCCTTTACACTGAGGATACTGGGATGGCATTTTCTGGTTGCTGAGCCTTAACTCTTGTGTAGCATCTTGTGTAGCATCTAGAGAGGCTACTCTGATTAACAGTTGCATAATATCAGGGTTCTTGCAATGCCATGCTGTGCATGAAAAAGTGTGTCTGCAGTATCTCCAGTGGGCAACTATGAGGCCACACTATATTGCTCTCTGCACATGTTATATTAGATGACTGACTGCTACTACTATTCTTAGTCTTTTCCTTATTGAAATAATGCACCATGTTGATACATCCAACAAAATAAAACTAAACCAGCTCAACAAAAAGCACCTAAACTCCTCAATTTTTCTTTCTCTAATATTCATGGTATTTGTACCAACTTCTGCAGTGTGGAATTGTTTCTATCAAAACAATCTCTTGACTTTGAACAGGTGAAGAGGCTCATCCCTTGTTTCCTGTTTAGGATGTGGTTTCCGGCTTTCTTTTTTCCAATCTTCTTACTGTTTTCTTTTTTTGTTTTTTTTTCTCAATTGGAGTAGATAGACTAAACTATCACCTGGTCCACACTCCACTGACGTCTTTTGAACAGGTGAAGAGGCTCATCTCTTTTTCCCTGTTTAGGATGTGGTTTCCGGCTTTCTCATTTCCAATCTTTTTACTCTTAAGTAGCCCCCTGCACATCAATGGTGTTACCACCTTGCTTGGGGTGATATGATTAAAAAAAAAGAAATCCTATCTGCAAAACTAATATTAACTCTGCAATCCTCAATTCAGAATTCTCAATTACAGGTCATCTTCTCTTTAGGAAGGACTCTAATGTCCATATGCATTATCAAGAAATTTATACCCATGAATATCTACTGCTGGCTAAGGAACTCTTTCTCTCCTGACTACTATTATATGTGCCCCCATTTCCCTCTACTAAACTCAGCTATCTCTTCTTTCTCTACTGTTCCCCTCCTCTCATGACTGTAGATAGATGCTAGATAGTATTTCTGATGAGATGAAAAGGTCATCTCTCGACACCATTTTACAAATATATTTGTGTTTGATGACTTTAATGCCCAACATGCCAGGTGGCTGAACCACTCTGTCACTGACCTTTCTGGCATCCAAATTCTGAACTTCTCAATCTCTCATGCAATTGGTGCACATCCCCACACATTTCTTCAGTAACCCTTTTTCTTCTTGATCTACTCTTTACCTCTATCCTTGACTCATGTCATACTCTGGAGCTCTGCCAAGTTTGATCATGTGGTAGTGTCTGAAAATATCTCCTTCTACTCTCCCACCAGCCAAAAACCAACAACCAACAGAACATCTTTCTGTTATTAACAAGCTAATTGGGGACTTGTTCTGTTACTCACTTTCTGATGTCCTTTGGAATGAAGTCTTTAATCATCTTGTTCAAAAATGTTCCTCTAAGATCTACTCTTAGGGGAAAGATGGTATTAATGCTTTCATTCCATTAAAGAAATACTGAGTGAAAGCATGTTCATCACTTTAGTTCTCACTTGTATGCTTGCCTGCTACAGGCTGCAGGAATCACTTTTTCCAGCTATACTGGAGTGATATATCTGTTTCTTTATCTCTGCTCATAAGGAATGCAAGTGTGTTCTAAAAGAAGCAAAGTTACTGTCTGCTGATAGAATTAACAACGCAAGTTTGATTTTAGAGATTATAGGTAGCGCTTCAAGAGGGTGCTGAACAACAGCAAATCCTCAATCCCTTCTCTATTCAATCAATTTGAAGTTTTGACATCTACAGCAGATAAGTTTGAATGTTTTCTTCAGAAATTCTCTTCCAATTTCACATTTGTCTTACCTGGAGAACCCATACCTGATTTCCCACCTAGAACGAAGAACCTACTGGTTAATATGTGCATAACCTTATAACTGGTTTCAGACATTATTTCTAAACTAGATTCCCACAAGGCAAGCAGAGTTGATGGAATCGCAGCCATCACCCTAAAGAAATGTGCTCTTGAACTAGCTCCAATTCTCCTTAACAATTGCCTCACTGCTTCCTGCTTTCCAGCTTGCTGAGAGACCTTCTCTGTAGTTTCCTGCTTTTAAAATCTCTGGAGAACCTGCTGAACTCTCAAACTATCACCCTATTAGTCTCTTACCACTTTTCTGCAAAGCATTTAGGGCTCTAATCAATGCTGATGTGGTTAAGTATCTTACTCCTCCATGACTTACTCTTGGACAAAGAATATGGTTTCCATTTCACCAGGATGTGCTGCTGATGTGTTAACATCACTGAATATGTATATCACGCACTTGATAACAGTGAAGATTGAGTTGAAGCTCTAGATATCTTAAAGGCATTTGGTATACTGGTCTTTTATGTAAGCTCCAAGGGCTATGGTATCACAGAAGGATTATTTGATTTAATCTAATTGTTCCTATCAAATTGTAAAATGAAGATTTTTTTTTAATCGGATCACTTCCATCCAAATTCTTTTACAGAAATGTGGGTGTTCCCTAAGGCTCTATCCTGGGTTCTACACTCTTTCTGATCTACATCAATGATCTCCCTGATGTTATTAGATGGCACTACAATTTACTCTTGCCTCAATAGCAAATCCGTCAGAACTTACAAAGTAAACCTGGCTGCTGCTCTTGAAAAGAAATTACAATCAGTGGTTAACTGGTACAGGAAATATCTTGTAAATTTTAACACCTCCAAAACACAACTACCATAGAAAATAACTAATGCTAGACTCCTTGAGAGCAACATACTGTGTCTTCTTGGCCTCAAGTTTGCAAATGACTTTAAGTAGAGCGACTTTCTTCCATCATATATTTAGGGGTAGGGTGTTAGTTTTGGTTTGGAAGAGAAGTATGAGTTATGGATTTGGGTGATGATGGGGGTTGATATGACCAGGCCTCTCCGACTTGCCCGTCTAGCTCAGGTAAGGGCTAAAGTGGTGTGTTGCAGGGTTGTGACCATATTATACCTGGGTCATGACCTGCTCAACCACTAGGATCCCGTCCCCAGGCATCACGGGTTGCCACCTACGGCCAACAGGTGGCCCTATCGAGGGACTTTTACTCTCTGCAGTGGGGTAGTTGGTGTATTTTGAAGTCTCACCTACAGAGTGATTAAAATTTAAAGTGAAATCTGCACTAGCCAAATTGAATAGAAAGGTTGGTTGACCAGAGATATCAATACCTTGGTGGATGCAGGATACCTTTCATTTTTTGTGCCGGATAAATGTGTTTTTGATTGAGTGTTTGGTCAAATGATTGTTAAGATTTTTAAAGTCCTGCATTAGTTTTGTCCAATTAACTGATGTCTCTGTCACATTTAAGGATTATAGGGGTGTATTTCTAACACTTTTTCTGTTTTGTTTCTTGTAAATACATCTTGTTTTCATTGGGGCTATAACTTTTTTTTAAAGTTATTTTATTCACCCCACCCAGACAAATTATACATATGAGAACTAGTTAGGACTTCATAGTCTCTAAGGTATTATACTAGCTGCAGTAAGAATATGTTGTTTTGGTGCAAGGATTATTGTGGCATGTTTGGGTCAGTGATTGTGACTAGCTAAGTTTAAGTATAAAACAGATGAAGACTAGTCTTCCCTATCTACAATTTTGGACCTTGTGCCACATTTGTACATACGTTAACAAAAGATTTTGTTGGAGTCAATCTAGCATATTTCTAACAGATGTCATGGTGG
The DNA here is from genome assembly GCA_037127315.1 of Ascarosepion bandense. Taxonomy (NCBI): domain Eukaryota; kingdom Metazoa; phylum Mollusca; class Cephalopoda; order Sepiida; family Sepiidae; genus Ascarosepion; species Ascarosepion bandense. The sequence continues at coordinate 1,042,346 of JBBBDQ010001794.1, forward strand.
GTAGCCTAAGCATGACTCAGTATTATAACTGCTAGAAAACAAGTTATAACGAGTGATGAGAATATTGAAACTAATACTAAGTATAACAAGTATGAATAAAATACTTGGTGCTTTGGCACACAAGATACCAGTGATGATGAGAAATTTGACCATGTTGGTTTAATTTTTTCTTTTAACAGAAAAAATCCATAGATATTCTTAAAATATACAGGAAATATTGGCTTCAGTAATAAAAATTCAACAACAACATCAGCAGTTGTTAGAACTCCAGAAACAACAAATAATTCTAAAGAAAACAGAAAATTGTCCAAGTTCTTTTGCTCCTAATGCACTAACAACTGCCATATTTGAATCCAGATGATGGAATTATCTTTTCTGCTTATTTTCAAAGATATAAACAAATCAGAAAAATGCAGCAACTGGTAAGACGAGAGAAAAATGACTTTTGTTGAGAAAGTTAGCACCAGTAGGACATGAAAAATGCTATAACTTTGTACTATCAAAGAAAAAAAAACAGAAATTTGTTTTGAAGAGACTACAAATTCTGGCTAAAATTTTTAGCCAGAAAAAAAAGAAGACAGACTTTGCCACATATAGTGAAATCATTAACAAGGAGTGTGAACTGACTATAGATATGTTTAAAGGGTTATTTTCATTCAAGGGTTAATGGCAAAATGTAAGTAGAAATATGGACAAAAATGCTAATAAAACTTGAACAGAATAATAAACTTACACTACTTGAAATATTGGACGAATGTCAGAGAATCCTAAATCTGAGACAAGAAAAGAAGAACTTCAAGAAAAAGAATGTGCATACATACAAGCAAAAGAAAAATGTGCAAAAAGGAAAATGAATCCATTTCAGATGTGCAAGATTACATCTCAAAGATAACTGTCTTAAGAATTCAAGATGTTTTAAGTACGGTAAAGTAGGACATGTAAGATCACATTGTAAAGCTAAGCCAATAAAAATTTATTTGAAAAAAGTTGTCCACAGCATTTTGATGGGAAAAATATTCCCAAAAAGCCAAAAGAAATTTGTGGATGTGAAAATGCAACTAAACACTGATGTAATATCCCAATAATTAATGAAGTCACATAGAAAAAATAGGATAACCAATGTTAAAAAAGACTGCGAAAGTTGTGAGTAGCATCTTGGGTGAGAAATTTTTTTTATTGGCAAGATGATTTGTAATATCTTACTCCATAACAAGTATGTAAAGGCTAAGACTTATGTGTTAGAAGTAGGTAACTCCACTTTTTCACTATAATTTTCTATACCTAAATTTTAAAATGAATTTTGATAAATAAAAACAGATTTCTTAAAACTTTAATTTTAGCTTTAATTGAAAGCTAAATTATTAAATTTACTATTTCCAATAAGCAAAATACTCTGGTGTATTTCAAACAGAAATTGTTTTGATTAGAATCTGAAACTTTTCAGTTTTTTAAAATTCTTCAATTTATTGGCCATTTTTTAGTGATTGACACATTTGTAAAAAAAAAAAAGTTAATTCTCAGTTTTAAAAATCTTGCAAAAATGAAATATATATCTGTGACATAATATTTTGGGACAATTAACAAATTTAAAGTTAAATTAATCTGATTTGCACAAATATTACAGCATGAAATTTAGAATAAAAGTAGTTCTTAATCATGAAGCTCTGCTCTTTCTAACCTTTTCAAGTAAGCAATTGATGTGTGATGACAGCCAGAGATGAAGATAAGCTAAGTATGGTTGACTAGAATTGACATAATTGTCCAGATTTTTTTCCTTTAAGGGGAAGAAACTGTGACCTTTTAAAGTAAAAATCTATTTGCTCAATTTGTATTAAACTATTAAACTTTTCAATCTTTGATTATTAAATATAGTCTTCACTTAACCTAACCATGCTGAGGTTTTGAATAATTTTAAAAATTATAATCAAAAAGAAAAAAATGAAAACAATTCTTGTAAAAATCCATTATTCATTGAAAAAAGTTTTTTCTTTTATTATGTTCTTATATATATATATATATATAATTTTTGTTTTTTATAAGCGTTTCACCCCGAGCAAGGCATGTCACTGCCACTACTGCGCAGGGGGCTACGTAGAGTGGAGAAAGGATGATTAAATATAGGAAATGTCAGAGGCTGGGTGATAGGCGGGTAAGGATACTGAGAATGAGGGTTGGGTAGATGAGAGTGTTCTGAGAATAGTTGGGAGTTAGTGTGATAGGAGATGTCTATTGACCCTACATTTAAACACCTGGAGATTGTAACTGTCGGGAAAGCAGACTTGTGGAAGGGAGTTCCACAGGTGGGAAGCGCGAGAAAAGAAGCTATTGTAGTAGAATTTACGGTTACATCTTATTTGTTTAACTGTAAAAGGGTGGGACCTAGTTGCTAATCTAGTATCTCGTGTAAATTCCTGCTTAGGCGGCACCAGTGATCTAAGCTCATCGGAGCAGAAGCCATGAAAGTACTTGTAGAAGAGGCACAGGGAAGCCACATCACACCGGTGAGAGAGCGGCTGCAGCCGGTCTGCCAAGTCAGTATCAACCACGTTACAGATCCTCCTTTGTATTTGTCAAGAAGCCCAAGGAGAGCAGCAGGGGCACCCGACCAGATATGGCAGCAATATTCAATACACGGGCGGATGGTAGATTTGTATATGTGCAGAATAGATTCAGGTGGGAAAAATTTCCGGGCCCTGCACAGGGAGCCGACTTTCATAGCAGCAGATTTGGCAATGGATTCAATATAGTCATTCCATTTGAGGTCCGCCGAGAGTGTAAGGCCAAGGAGGCGTAGTATTTTACTCTCTGGGAGGCTAGCCTGTCCCATGCTAATGGGAGGTAGATGTGATTGTCTATGGTGGTTAGTTGATAACAGCTTTGTTTTAGAGGCATTGAAATTTACCAACCATTTCCTACCCCAGGCCACTACGGATTGGAGATCCCTTTCAAGTATGGCAGCAAGGTTTACTTTGTCGTCCAGACCTGGTTTCTGATCGATGCGAGAGTAGATTGTTGTGTCGTCGGCATACATGCCAACTTGGGATCTAATGGTGTCGGGGAGATCATTAATGTAGATCAGAAAGAGCGTGAGGCCTAGGATGGAACCTTGAGGGACGCCCGCGTTCGTATGGTAGTTTTGGGAGGCATGCCCATTTAATACCACCTTCAATGTGCGGTTAGAGAGGAAAGACTGGATGAGGTCAAACAGATGTCCAGTTATCCCATAGCTCCGCAGTTTTCACAAGAGGCCAGCATGCCAGACCCTGTCGAATGCTTTGGAGATATCCAAGGCAATGGTTCGGGCTTCACCATTCTTGTCGAGTGCCTGGTATATGTACTCGGTAATGGTCGTTAGCATATCAGCAGTAGACATGATGAAGCAAAACCTGTACTGTTTGTCAGAGAGAAGCCCGTTGGCCATAAGATGCTGAATCACCTCAGCGTTGATAATGGCTTCGAAAACTTTGCTAAAGATTGGAAGGAGACTAATAGGACGGTAATTGGTGGGGTCTGAGGGTTTGCCAGAATTCTTAAATATAGGAACTACGCAGGAGGACTTCCAACAGGCAGGAAAGCAGGAAGCAGATAGGCAGAGGTTATAGAGTTTAGAGAGGACAGAGGAGAGTTCTGGGGCACATTTCTTCAGTACTATGACTGGGATTCCGTCACCGCCGCTCGCTTTGTGTGGGTCAAGTTGTGCAATTATCTTGGCGACCAGCGAGGGTGTTATGTGGACGTTATTTAGTTGAGCCTTAGTTCTGGGTGGGAAGTCTGGTGTAGGTATTCCTAACGAGTCCAGTGTCGAATTGGTTGAGAAACTACGGGCAAAGCATTCAGCCTTGTTGGCTGGGGAGGTGAGAACTTCAAATTCATTGATTAGTGGGGGTATTGAAGTCTTGTTCCTGCTGAGCACGCTTTTGCAGAGATGCCAGTAATCTTTGGAGCCAAACTTAGAGGATGCTATGCATTGCCTAATTCTGGTAGCAAACGCCCTCTTGGCTTCGTTCAGTACTTTTTTTACACTTGTTCCGTGCTGAGGTGAAAAGGCGCCTGTTTTGGTTCGACGAGCAGCTTCGATAGAGCCGGAAGAAATGGTTCCGGTGGGCAATGGCGGCCGAGCAAGCGGGTGAGAACCAGGGGGACGAATTTGGTTTTAGTTGGAATTTCCTGGCCGGGATAAAAGCAGCGATGCCAGCCTTAACCCAAGAGGAGACTTCGGAGGCACAGTCTTCGACAGGAAGATCGAAGACGTTGTTCCAGGGGACGTCGCAGAGGAAGTCCCTGAACAAGTCCCAGTTGGCTCTTTGGTAGCAGTATGATATTCTGCTGGTCTGGTTTTCTTGGGTAGAGTTAGTGCTGATTGATATGTTTATGGAGACTACGGCGTGGTCAGAGTTTCCGAGGGGGCAGAGTTGCCTGGTAGTGCAGGAGTCTGGGATGGAGGTAAAGCAAAGGTCGAGTAAAGAGTCCCTTCCGTTAGGGTTTTTAGAGAAACGCGTGGGGAAGTCTACCACTTGCATTAGAGCTTGAGCTATTGAAAAGTGCATGGTGCGGATCCCAGCAAGGTCGGTGACTGAGTTTTCAAGCCACTTGGTGTGGTGGGCGTTAAAATCGCCAAAACACAAATATATGGGCAGATGGGTGAGAAGAAATGGCCCTGTCGATATTAGTAGAGATGCTATCAAGTACCTTACAGTCAGAGGAGGAGGGGGAGCGGTAGAGGAGGAAGAGATAGCTAACCGAGCTTAGAAGTGAGAGACGGAAGCACATGAAGGAATGATCAAGGGATTCAAGAGATGTGACCCTGGCTAGGGGGAGTTGTTCGCTGACATATACACCAAGCCCATGTATATGGACATTGGAGTCCTTCCTGAAGAGAGGAAGGTAACCAGGAACGAACAGCTCTGAAGAGGGGATAGAAGGGTCAAGGTTAGTCTCACATATAGCTAAGATATCAGGTGAGTTAGTTAGAAGGAAAGATTCTACACTATTAAAGTTACTGCGAATACCTCGTATATTTGTGAAGGTAACGCAGATAGGTTTGGGCGATTTATGACTAGCTGGTTTAGGCTTGCTATTTTGTTTGTTTAATTTAATGCTGGTTATAGTTGTGGATAGAGAGAGGTCTAGAGTAGGGTCAGATGGTCGTTAATTGCAGCAGGTGAAGGATGGTGAATGGCGCCGCCTGCAGCATAATGTGGCCTCGGGGTTGCCCATCGGAAATTCATGCAGGGACGCCCGTCCATGCGCGAAATGGCACTACAGGAACCCCGATATTATTCAACTGTTGATCAGAGCAGTCCTTCAAGATGCTACGCAAGAGTTCGGGCTCCTAACTACCAGTCGGAAGCAGCAACCAGGAAACTGCCAACCTGGTACCCTCAGAATGAAGAGACATTGCCACCATACTCACCAACTGCAAAAAGCTTCCAGCCGAACCGACATAAAGACAGAAAAAGAGAGAGATCAACCGGGAACCCCTTCCTAAACAAGAAACAAGGCGATCACCTCTACTCCTGTCCAAAAGAAGGGGGTGGAGTGTGAGACTGGGCGATAGAAGGTACTATCTACTCCAATTAAAAAAAAAGAAAGAATAAATGTGTGCCTGAAGTTAACTAAGTTTTAACTTAGTATAAGTCAAACCTAAATTTGATAATTAAGAACAATTTACACAAACATAGTCGCAGTGCATTACAAGAGCGACAAGTAGAGAACTTAGGTTAGTAACAAAACAGGAACAAAAATTAGACAAAAAATATAAGAACCAAAAGGAAGAAAAAAATTAAAAAATAAATTCAAAAAATTAGATCGCGCTGGCTAAAACTTACCAGTTGCAGGCTGACTGACAGAAAAAAGTTAAGAAAATTTCAAAAATTATCTTCATTTTGTTTTCTCTATTCAGTTCTGGAAAGTTTAACTACCTCTAAGTAAGCAGTAACAGAGAGTGGTATGAGGGCAGAATACATTGGAGTGGGAGGAAAAACCTCAAAGCCATGTGTCCAGTTAGCAAGGGAGGGAGAGGGAACAATAAAATAAAGAAAAACAAACATGGCCGGTCTTAGAATTCCTACATATAACCAAAACCCTAATATACCAAACCTAAATTTGATAATTAAAAACAATTTACACAAACATAGTCGCAGTGCATTACAAGAGCGACAAGTAGAGAACTTAGGTTAGTAACAAAACAGGAACAAAAATTAGACAAAAAAATATAAGAACCAAAAGGAAGAAAAAAATTAAAAAATAAATTCAAAAAATTAGATCACGCTGGCTAAAACTTACCAGTTGCAGGCTGACTGACAGAAAAAAGTTAAGAAAATTTCAAAAATTATCTTCATTTTGTATATATATATATATATATATATATATATATATATATATATATAAACCTTATTTAATTAAATAAAATCATAGTTTTATTGCATTTTTTATTTTACTATTTGAAGCAGATTTAAGGAAAAATAGCCAACTGCTTGAAAAAAAAATTAGATGATTTATATTCCCCAAGGAGTCCTGTATTTAACTAATAAAATAAATTTTTGATACAAAATTTAATTTTTTGAATTTATGTGGAGTGAGGAATAGATGAAAATAAAAATTTCCAAGATTTTCTAAAAAAAATTATTTAAAAAATAGTTTCAGTCATTTGTATATATCTTGAAAGTTTCATTAAAATCTGACATTTGATTTTTGCAAGAATTCCTAAATTAATGTTTTTCCCTGGAAAAAATATGAATTGTGTAATATTACATTACCTATAGTAAACTCTGGGAGCAATTTAGTTACCTGCTGACCAAAAAAAAAAAAAAAGATCTTTTACCAAAATTTTGAACATGTTAGAAAGGATTAAAACATTTGAAAAAATAATGAAAATTTACTTTACTAAAATATTATCTTAATAATAACAAACATTTTGATGGAAAAACTTCATTTTTATTAAGTTTGGGGATGTTTTTCTTCATACTATGCTGTTTTTTAAAGGAGTTATTGGAGCTACCTAGTTAAAAAATACTACAAACTTATTTAGTATTGACTGGTGAGTAGATGAGTAGTTGTAAAGCATATTGAAATATACCCTTTCCTCTTTACTCATAAAGTGACAAAGAAACGCTCTCTTTCTCTTTTTCTCTCAATTCTTCCATATTTCTGGTAACCTAGATTATAACCTGGACAAAGCATATTTGATCAACTGACACCCTGCAAAAGTCAACCAATACAATCCAACTTTGAATATTTTGCTATGTGACGAAGTACTGATATTTGCAAAAAGTGTAGTAATACCCAGTATATTACAAAAGCAGATATTAAATGAATTTCATTGTGGACACCTGGGAATTTTAAGGATGAAATCTCTTATAAGAAGCTATGTATACTAGACCAAAATGGATCAAGACATTGAAAATGTAGTAAAAGCCTACAGAGGTTGTTCTCTGACAGCAAAATTATCTACCACAAAATTACAACTGAGGTGAATACTACATATAGATTTTGCAGGTCTAATAAACAAATCATATTATCTTGTGGGAGTGGATAACTTTACTAAGTGGCTAGAAATTTGTAAGTGCAAAACACCAACTTCAATGTTTACAATGAATTTTTTAAATGAACTGTTTTCGGATACTATAGTCTCAGATAACATTACACAATCCACTGCTTACAAATTTGAAGATTTTTGTAAAATGTTCTTGATCAAACATGTTACTACCCCACTGTATCAAGCTGAACAGTTTGTGGGTAAATTCAAGAGAGCTTTGTAAAAAGTGTCGCTGGGTATGACAATGAACTGCATCTAACAGTAAGGCCTCTGATGTTGAAGGTTTTGAGGAACATGGAACCACCTCTTAAATGTTGTTTCTAGGTTCATATTGACAGAGGGCGGTAGCACCTGTTGGGGTCCCAGCATTAGGTATCTAGTTAATCCCCAAACTTGGGATAATACACTATGAAAATATAAAAATAGACACTTATCATAAAATTGCAGCAATACATTCTTGAAGAAAAAATATTACCAACAGTAATTTTGAAGAAAATATATATCAACAATACATCTGACTCTCAACAAAACCCCCTTTACAAAAATACATCAATAGAACCTGATCTACAAATTCATTTCTTACAAAGAATACATATTTTATTAATACAAATCTATTGTAAAAATTTTTTCTGCATTAAATAACCCATTGAGGACATATGAGGACTAGTTAGGACTTCATAGTCTCTAAGGTATTATACTGGCTGCAATAACCCATTGAGGACATATGAGGACTAGTTAGGACTTCATAGTCTCTAAGGTATTATACTGGCTGCAGTAAGAATATGTATTTTGATGCAAGGATTATTGTGGTATGTTTGGGTCAGTGATTGTGACTAGCTAAGTTTAAGTATAAAACAGATAAAGTTTTTTCCATATCTACAATTTTGGACCTTGTACCACATTTGTACATACGTGAGCAAAACAAACCATGTGAAAAAAGCAAGTAATGAAAAAGTGAGCAAAGAAGCACAAAAACATTCTTGAGAGTATACCAGATAACACCAAATTTCAACACATTGTCAAGTATGTCACTGGCAGAATTAATGTTCACAGGAAAAATTAATTAAGTGTTTGACAAGTTGTTACCAGGTCAAAAAAAAACATAAAAAAAACACTAAGTCTTTCAAAATTCATGAAAAAGTGTTTTCCAGAGTGGACAGAAATAGAAAAGAAATGGGAACACAAAACATTACAATAAGATAAAGAAAAAATTTACTGAAAGAAAGGAAGAATCTATGCAAGTACTGTATGATGTTTTTGATATACAAATTTGTTGAATGTACAAATATGACTTCTAGAAAAAGAAAATGTACAGAAAAACTAGAGGTTGTTCTGCAACATAAAAATTACAAAATTCAGTATACTGACAAAATCACCAGAAAAAGCATGGGGTGATTATTAAGTAAAATAAAATATTTATTAATAAAAAGAAATCTCAGAAGAGGAAGGAGTGTTGTGAAGTAAAGAATCTACTGCTGGTAACACAAATGGACTAGTCTAGACACTTAAATAAAGAACTCCAATGATTTTTTCTAGTGTATTTCTAACAGATGTCACAGCAAGTAGCCTAAGCAAGACTTAATATGGTAACCACAAGAAAAGAGTTATAAGTGATAGATTATTCACAAATGATAAATTGTTTTACTCTAAAAGATGCCTATCCTTCTTTGATTACAACAAAGATTTTGGAAATAGCTAAGTATGGTCTGTACTCTACACTAGACCTAAAAAGAGTTTATCTTCAAGTTCCCCTGTGTAAAACAGACCACCCCTACACAGTTTTTGAAGCTGGTGGAAAATTGTATAATTTCTGAAGGATGCTGTTTAGAATTTCAAATAGCTAAGTTTCAAAGAATTTTGGATGAAATAATTGAAAAGGTTGGCCTAAAGGAAACATTCACATATATAGATGACATGACTATTTGTGGTACTAATGAAAGAAAATGACACTAACTTGGCAAGATCCAAAAAATGATTGAAAAATACAGTCTCACCTTAAATGAGAGTAAATGTGTCTACAAAGTAATAGAAATAAAACTTTTGGATCCCAATTTATTTTATAAATAACACTATATTCCCCTTACCTGCTAAAATAAAAGATTCCTTTGAATGTTTAAAAATGGAATTAGATAGATCTGTATTATACACTGTAGATGAGGAAAAACCTCTTGAAATTGAAGTTAGCTACATGAGCTTAGCTGGGATGTTAAATCAAGGAGGTAGGCCTGTTACATTTTTGTCCAGATCTATAAACCTCTCTGAATAAAACCATTCCCCGAGAAAGAAGCTAATAGCAATCATCAAAGCAATCTGGGAATGGAGTCATTAGCTGAAAGGTAAATATTTTATTCTTGTTATGGATCAAAAAACTCTATCCTACATTTTCAATAAGCATAAAGCTTTGAAGACTAAAAACAACAAAATTCATTGCTGGTGAATTGAACTTTTCACTTACAAATATAGTATTGGATATCAACCAGTCATCAAAAACACATGCCCAGATGCATTAACGAGAATACATTGTGCTTCTGTTATAAATATCGACCTTAAAGAATTACATAATCTATGTCATCCTGGAATATCAAGAATGATGAACTTTATCAAGTCGAGAAATTCACTTTACAGAAGTAGTAAAGAGAATGACTGAAAAATGTAACGTGTGCTCTAGAAAAGCCAAGATTTGGGAGGAGGAAGAGATAAATTAAGCCACTCAACTCTTCAAAAGATTGAATACTGATTTCAAGGGACTGTTTCCTTTAAACTGAGGAAGAAGTAAGTATTTATTGATTATCATTGAATATAGCCATTTCTCTTTCAGTTTTGTGTGTAGGGATATGCTCACTACAATTGTACTGACTTGCTGAAGTAAATTAGTTTGCATATTTATGCCAAGTGATATGGAATCTGATGAAGGACCTAGTTTTATGTTGAAGGAGTTAAGATTTGTTTTAAGAGGAAGGAAAAGCTACAAGCAGATCCACTGCATATAAACCACAGGGAAATGGTCAAGTAGAGAGACTGAATAGAACTCTGGAGGATGATCAGCTTTAAAACTGAGAGGTTTACTTTTGCATCAATGGGAAACCACTCAATTTGTACAACTGTGTACATCCATGAATTGTACATCTCATGAATGGATGTTTTACATCCATTCATGAGACGTACAATTCATGGATGTTTTCTTATGCAAAAAAACATCTACCTCTGTTTGATGATTCCTGGGAAAGTGCTCATGAGAAACTCTTAAGAACAAGTAGAAACCACCTGTACAAGAAGCTGAGCTGATTCAGGTAAATCCTGATTAAATTCTTGTTAAGTTACGAAATGAAAAGAAAGTACAGTTTCTCTATATCACCTAACTTCTGCCAGGGAGGCAACAACAATCTCCAAACCTGAAGCAGTTACAATAGTGACAAATAGCCCTATACTTGATTCAGATGGAAGTTACATAACAAAATCAGAAGATACTATACCACAACCAGTGTCCAGTGATTCAACTGAAGGGACTGAACCAAGAACCTGTAACTTCCCTAGCCCAAACACTTATAAAAAACATTCCCACAAATCATTTAATTCACTCTAAGTATATCACCTTCTATGTGCTATGTCCCTTCAGGACAATCATGGCCCTACACTTCTCCCTATACCTTTTCCTGTTATTCCACTTAACCCTCTAGGGCCATTCGTATCATATTTGATACAGTATGAAAGCAAGCCTTGAAAGAAATATTTTCCTGAAAAATTTTTTAAGAGAAATATTTTATAAATTTCAAATGAAAGCAGTACTGACTGCTCAGTCAATGAATACCAAATGTTTCCTTATAGGGAAATACCAAATGTTTCCTTATAGGGAAATACTGTATCAAATATGATATGAATGGCCTTAGAGCATTAATCCCTGCTTCACCATCAATTTGTTCAAATTCATCAGATATGTTGTCCATCTTTCCTGGTATCCATCCCATAAGCAACAGATTCTTCAAACCCTCCTTTCTAAGTATATTTAGTAATAAATAATATCTCAAGAGAAATTATTAAAATAATTTTTTCTTGCTTTTTTGGTATTTGACAATGACAATTTAATCCAAAGTTTTAAATGTTTTTCTCTTGAAAGATAACTGGAAATATTTCTCACCTTTGTCATCAAAGCCATGTGTTATTTCATGACCAATCACCATTCCTATTCCACCATAATTTAGTGACCTGAAAAAAAAAAAGATTTTAACTTATATTTCATACATATATTTCTTTTTCTGCTGTTTTGTATAAATGATTGTATGAAAAAGCATCAAGGTAAAATATTTTTTTAAAAGTAGTGAGAGCACAAGATTTCAGCTAGTTCCATAAGACTTGGACTTCTTTTAATGTTAACATAGATTATTTCTACAAACTAACTGAACAGATTTGAATCAAGTGACATTTTCGTTTTTGATAGCTTATAAATTTAACATTTTATCATTGACTAATCTGTAAAATTGTTCGGAATATATTTTATGAGATTAAATGTTCCTTCCAAAAATTCTTTTTGCAATAGCAAACATATATTGACTGATTTTTTTTTCTTGAAAATTCTTTGAAGATTATAATCTCACATGCATCTACAAAATAGCTTAAGATCAGAGTCTCATGTACAATAATTCAGTTTGTTGTTTGAGGCATTAGGTCATGATTTAAAAAAAAGTCTTTTTTATATGCATGCACATTAGTAAATATATAAATATTTATAACCAAATACAGAAATATAACTAAATTCTCTTTCAATTCTTTTATAAAGATGCATTGAAAAATAATTTTTTTGGTTCTTAGAACATTTTCTAGACATTCTTATTTCATATTTTGAATTAGTCCAGACAAATTCAATAGGACTTGTGTCAAAAATACAAATTGACTATGGGAGCTGCTTAGTAGCTTTTTAGACTTGCTATTCTCATGTCTTATATATAGCATATAACTATGCTTGATCAAAAGGTTAATGTTTTTTTGTCCAAATAATAATTAGCAGATATTAAGGGGAAAGACCTTAATGAAGTATGGCTATATATTTTACTGAAATGATAATCTGCACACACTCTGGTTTGAATAACCAGTGCATCTAAACTTATTTATAAATGAAACTTTGTGTGTGTGTCTGTGTGTGTGTATCAATTTTCTGTACTATTGTAAGAATTGCAACCTTGAAACTTCTGAATATCATTTCTTATGTCTTTGTCTATGAGTGTATCAAATTTGATTAAAATCGGATCACTCCTTCTATAACCCAATTTTTTTGATTATCGATTTTCTATATTTATCGGGGGTACCTCAACACAAAACCTAGCTAAGAACACTCACAGACGCTTATAGTACAACTGTGTAAATTTTCAAGAAAATCGGTTCAGCCATTTCAGAGTCTATAGGTAACGGACACACACACACACACACACACACACACACACACACAAAGTTCCATTTATAACTAAGTTTAGATCAGAGTAATATTTCAAACAAATGCATATAATTAATTTATTGAAGTCTGAAGTATTGTTGACCAAAAATTATCAACCTTCCTTTGGCTATGGTTTCCTTTTTAGGTTCTTCCATATATAACTCTTTTGGCATTAGTATTTTCAATGGTAATTTGATTAAAATTTTACAGAAAACACAAAATAAATTTACTTACTATTTTAATCAATATAATGACATCATTATCCAGGTTATGAATTTATCTATTTCAAGTTATCTGTGAATAGATTGTTTTTTTTGCTATATTCTGCCTCTTCAAATACTCTGAACTGCAATGTATACATATCATACAACACCTGATAACCACACAGTAACATTTTTATGTCAAATATCCACAAAAATACAGTATTTACATTATTTAGAGTATTGTCCTCATTTTTGTTGCCATTTGTACTACGTTTCGGCCATTGTACGCTCGGCAGTCTTCAGGTGCTAGGAATTTCAAACTGAACCCTTTATTACATGCACTGGTATATATGATCTTCATTCCTTGTCTAGAGATTCTTCTGGTAGTCATGAGTTAACTTAGTCTAACTTTGTAAGTTACTTGTTGAAGGCCGGAGTGTATAACAGCCGAAACAACGTACAAATAGCAACAAAGATGAGGTCAATAGTCCAAATAAGGTAAATACTGTAAATACTACCTCATCTCAGAAATATAAACGAATTCACAAACATGTAAGAAAATTGCAAAATGAAATCTAAATAACCAAATTTGAGGCTACGTATGTATTTATTTTAAGATTGAAGAGAGAAAAATGAAAATTTTCAATCAGAATAGAGCACATAGCTTTCTAAATTCAATAAGTAGTTTAAAAAATTCAATTGCCATGATTTTTGCATTACAAAAAATAGATATTTTACTTCTAAAAATGCTTGTTCATATTCCTTAAAGAACAATTTTATTTCATGTCAAAATATGGTATACAATATTTGAATACAAAATGTAACATTTTAGCATTTTTTTGACTATACAAGAATAGGTCTACTGCTCTAATCCTTTTATGGATGGAGCAGGTGCTACAGGATAGTTATTTTTCAGCAAGTGGTCAGCCAATTGGTTACAATACTGAAGAAAATTCTCATGAAAGGGAAATAACTGTTATGCTTACCAAACACCAGTTAATTTTCCATTACAATTAACTTTAACATAATATTGAAACAATTACCAAATAAAGACATTTAGTTTTGATGAACATCATGATTACCATTTAAATTTAAGTATATAAAAATCAGTTTCATGTGTATTTCATACTCATTGAATGACTTTAAATTGACAGGTATTAAAAGAAAGTACAAATAAAAGGTCGAGAAAACAAAACTATGACAGTATAGTTAGACTTTTGACTGTAAGACATTTTGAATCCAATCAATGATTTTATTCAATTGTGTGCACTAGAAATATTAACTGACATAAATATCCATGTAGGTTTTTGTAGAACTACTGAATGTTGTCACACCTTTGCCTACATCATTACATTCACTCACCATTTGGCTCTACCTACTCTGATGATGATGACTTAAGTCAAAAACTTGAACCATGTTTACTTTGAAAATGAACTTTGGATAATTTCTGATGGAATTTCCTCCTCAGACTAGAACTTTTCATTTACAATCTTGTTTTTTTTTTTATCAAAGATAATTGGAATTTTGGCAAAAAGAAAACAAAATAATAAAGTGAAAAAAAATTTATATTTACTCAAGTAGTTTGTTTCCTTTTTAATAGCAAGAACAATTCACATCTGTTAAAAATTCTTTTTCAGTCTTATACTTTTGCACAATATACTTAATATTAATAAATATTACGGTGATTGAATCACTGAAAATGCATATTATTTTTTGCTTAAATCCTTAGGTCATTTTTTTTGCTCTGTTCCTTTATATATTAAAAGTCCGAACTATTTATTTCTTTTTTTTTTCTCCTATTTTTGACAACATTAATTTATTAACTTTCAAAGTTTATTAAAACTTATTTTCTGATCAAAACTTGGATTTTGAGTATTTTAAATATTTACATTATAGGATACAAAATACTATATTTTACAGCAAATAGCTGAAACGAAAAAAGTAGAAACACACACACATAAAATGAGATCAAAATCACTAAAAACGAACTTTGGTACAAAATACTACAAAATAAGATTAAAATATTAAGTGATTCTGGTTGCTGATTGGACAAAAACAAATTGCACTTTCAATGACCTGTGTCTGTTGTTCTTAGTGCCAAAAGAAATAAGTTTGCGCAAGCAGTCAATTATGTGATTGAGTTGGCTACTTATTTGCGGTTATGTGGCCGTCTACAGTCAGTCATTGGGTAGTTAGAGAACACACCAGACACTAAAAGTGTCTAAAGATACTTCTGCTGACCCCTCAAAAATTAACCATGAGAAGTAGTTTTTTCTTTGATCATTTATTTCTGTGGGTTTTTATCCCCAAAAACAATCACATCTCTCTCTCTCTTTCTCCTTAAATTGATTGACTCTTCTTCTTACTCATCAGCAGCAAAAGAAAGACTCAATATCTGGAAGTTACTACTATTGTTCACACATATAGCGAAACATATTAACTTTGCAAATCACATTTTGCATAAACAAACTCTTTGAACTTTGAAGGTATTTTACTACCCTAACAAATAGGACACTGAAAAATAACAGTTGTCTATTGTGTATTTTATCCGTTAAATTCAGACTAAAATTATGTTAACTGGCAAGTCACCAAATTGTGGTGGATCTGAACCTCCTAACTTTTAAAACTTAGTATATAAAAAAACAAATTTTTTTTTTTTTTTGATTGGAGTAGATAGGTACTACTATCACCTGGTTCATACTCCTTCCCCTTCTATTGAACAGAAGTAGAATCCCTGGTTAAGAAGGGGTTCCTGCTCTTTCACTGTCCTCAGGCCTTAATCGTGGTGCTTTCATGATTTTTCTGTGATGAAGGTGGATGGTGGCAATGTCTCTTCATATTGAGGATACTACGTTGGCAGTTTTCTGGTTACTGTTTACAACTGGTAGTTAGGAGCCCAAACACTTGCATGGTGTCTTGAACAGCTGCTCTGATCAATAGTTGCATAATATTGGGGTTCCTGCAGTGCCATGACATGCGTGAATGGGTGTCCCTGCAAACAGCTCTGGTGGGCAAACCTGAAGCCATGTGTAGGAAGGGAACTGTGCCAGTTCATTTTCCTACACATTGCAGTGGATGACCATTTGCTACCACTACTCAAGGCATCTCCTTACCAAAAAACAAAACAAAATGACAGATACAAAACTAAACCAGCCACACAAAACACACTTAAACCCCACAACATTTCTTTCTCTAACATCCATGATATATGTACCAACCTTTGCAGTGTGGAATCTTTCCTCCACAAAAGGTCCCCCAGACAGCCTAGCATTCTGCAAAACTAACCTTAACCCCACAATACCCTCCTCTGGTTTCTCAATTTTTAGTTATCTTCTTCTCTTTAGGAAGGAGTTCAGTGTCCACCTGTATGGCCTGGGAGTTTATGTCAGCAAATATCTCCCTCTGGCTAGGGTGGTTTCTGTTGAATCTCCTGATCATAAATACATGTATCTCCATCTCACCCTACTAAACTCAGCTATCTTTTCTTTCTCTACTATTTCTGATAATATAGATAAGACCATTTCCTCTCTCCCATTTACTAAAATATTTGTGTTTGGTGACTTCAATGTCCACCATGCCAAGTGGCTGAAAAACTATCACTGATCTTGCTGGCATTCATATCCTGAACTTTGCAATCACTCACTTTCATGCCTATGCTGGATTTTCCCACGTACTTCCCCAATACTCCTGAGTGACATGCTTCTCTGATAGAGCTCTGCTTCACTTCTATCCCTGACCCCTCTCACGCATCTTTGCCCTCTTGGCAAGTCTGATCATGATGTGGCTTTCATTAATATCTCTCTCTACTCCCCCTCCCCCAAGAACCTCCTACCAGCAGAATATCTTACTGCTACCAAAAAGCGAATAGGCAGTTGTTCTGCAATTTCCTTTGTGACATGCCTGGGAACAAAATGTTTAGTCTCCCTATTAAAGACTCTGAGGTCTCCTCCTGGATGAAAGCTGGTCACAATGCTTTCATCCACCTAGGAAGTTCTGACTTCAAACTCATTCATCCCCTTGGTTCTCTTCTGCTTGCTTGGCCACCATTGTTCCCAGGAATCTCTTCCGACTTTACTGAAGCAACGTGACTGACTATAGGCGCCTTTTTGTCTCTGCTCATAATGAGTACAAGCGGTTCCTAAATAATGCTGAGCTGTTTTTTGCTGATAGAATGAAGTGGTATATAGCAGCTCCATATTTGAATCATCTGGAATACCCATACTTAACTTCCCTCCAAGAACTGAGGCTCAACTGACATAATTTCTAAGTTTGACCCCATAAGATGAGTGGAAGTGACAGAATCCAAGCTGTCATCCTAAAGAAATGTGCTCCTGAACTCTCCTCCATTCTCTCCAAACTCTACAATTACTGCCTCTCTGCTTCTTGCTTTCCTGCTTGCTAAAAGTTCTCTGTAGTTCCTATTTTTAAAAACTTTGGAGAACCCTCAGACCTCTCTAATTATTATGCTATCAACTTCTGATAGGGTCTGGACATAATTGATTGATTTTTTTTTTCTAAGTCTTTTTTGCCTCAATCCTCCCTGCCGTGGTGGCATTTGACACACTGGTACCTCTGGCTATATAGTTAGGAATACCTCCAATGTCGAATCTTGACTTACTGGAACGGGAATTTCAAATGGGTCATACAGGACTTCCATTGGAATTTCCTCGGGATTTTCTGTGACGTCTGTAGTGTGTCTGGGTCTCAATTGATTCCAATGTCTTTTGCACCAAAATTTTTTCCCTTTTACATCATATTTGACCTGTCCAATTCTTTTGGTTATAATTCCTTCTTCCCAATACATTTTTCCAGCCCTAAAGTTCTTGAAAGAAATTTGTCACCTGGCTTATACACTTTAGTCATCTGGTTTTCTTAAGTAGTCGTCTTTACTGAACTAGGCAACAGCCTGTCAAACACAGAGCGTATTTTTCTTGCAAACATTAACTCTACTGGCAATAACCCTGACGTTGTATTTGGGTTTGGTGTGATTCTATATACAGCCAAAATTTTCTGAATACTTCTTTCATTCATGTCCATGCCTTGATTTTTCTTCAATGCTCATTTAAAGGTGTCCACAAATTTTTCCACCTGTCCATTCAATCCTGGATAATATACTGGTGTTGTCATGTGATTAATGGACAATGATAAACAGAATTCCTTGAATTCTCTTCCTGTAAACTGCGTTCTGTTGTCGCTGACTAAAGTTTTAGGGAGATCAAAGCGACTAAAAATTTCATTTAGTGCATTTATTTTATTTGTTGCAGTTGGATGTCTGCACTTAACCATTTCTGGTCTCTGAGGAAAACTGTCCACAATAATTAGGTAATAAAATCCATTTATGGGCTCTGCATAGTTGATATGCAATTGAGTCCATGGGACATCTGTCTTTGGTCATGGTTGAATCTTTACCGATGGATCTCTTGCTACCAGTTAATATCCTCTGCACTGTTTCAGCAA
Source organism: Ascarosepion bandense (assembly GCA_037127315.1). Classification (NCBI taxonomy): domain Eukaryota; kingdom Metazoa; phylum Mollusca; class Cephalopoda; order Sepiida; family Sepiidae; genus Ascarosepion; species Ascarosepion bandense. Next base: position 1,060,968 of record JBBBDQ010001794.1, read on the forward strand.
GTTTTCTATGTTTTGGTCTCTCCTTGGTCAATAGATATAGCTTCTCATTAGAGATTTCATTCTCAAAATCCCTGGATGACCAGTGTGAAATTCTTTCAGAATTTTCTTTTGCAGAGTACCTAACATTACAACTCTATCTACGTATAGTAATACCTGTTCGCTGATTGAAAACGGTGACACACTACTTCCTTTTTTAGTTTTCTTGATCAACCAAATTTGCTTTTACATTTTTTAAAATGAAATCATCATACTCCACTACTTTTTTCATATCTTCTAGCATAACAGACCCAACAATTCACTTTCATCTTTTAGCACCGCTATTAATGTTTCTTCCAGTGGTTCCGTATATTCAGGTATCAATCTTGATAACCCATCGGCGTGACCTAGCTTTTTTGAAGGTACATATTCTATTTTGAAATTATAATTCAATAGAATTACACCCCAACACTGTAGTTGATTTGCCATGTGAGTTAGTATACCACCTTCTTTTTTTTGCCAAATATTGATAACAGCGGTTTATGGTCTGTTTGCAGAATAAACTCTCTTCTGTATAGAAACCTGGGAAATTTTTTTTTACAGTGTAGATTATGGCTAAACTCTTTTTCAATTTGACTGTAACTTCATTCTCGAAGCATGTGGTCTTGGATTCATAGATTGGTCCTTGAATTTATGAAGCAATACAGCACCCAGTCCCTCATTACTGGAATCTGCTGCTACAATAATTTCCCTGTTCAGGTAGAAATGCACTAACAATAGGTTAGCTAATAGACAGCTTTTTATTTTTTTAAAAGCATGTTCACATTCTTTTGACCATATCCACTTTGCGCCTTTTTTCACCAACTTATTTAAAGGAGCTCTCCTATCATACATTTTTGGAATATAAATGCTATAGTAACTTACTAATCCTAAGAACGCCTGGTGTTTAGCCACATTATCAGATGCTGGCATATATTTTATAGCCTCAGCCTTTTCTGGATCCGGTTTTCTTCCTTTACTGTCAATGATCTACCCTAAATATTTATGTTCTTTAAAAAGAACTCACATTTTTCAGCACTCAGCTTGAACTCGTATTCTTCAATTCTCTGAAATACTGCTCTAATACACGCTTCGTGCTGAGCCTCGTTTTCTCTTTTAATCAAAATATTATCTAAATATGCAATTATATACTCCATACCAGCCAACATTGGGTCCATAATTTGCTGTAATAGGCTTGGAGCTATATTCAATCCAAATGGAAGACAATTTAGTTTAAAAATCCCTTTATGCATGTTTATTGTCAGGTACTTTGAACATTCTTCTCTGACTTTCACCTGAAGGTAAGCCTCTGAAAAGTCCAACTTTGAAAACACTCTACCTCCATTTAATTTAGTGAATTTATTATCCAGAGATGGTAGAGGGTACACATGGTCTTTCAAACAGTCATTTACACCTGTTGAAAAGTCAGACACACTCTGATCTTTTCTTTTTTACTTTTTTAAATATATGGTTGGAGGTGCCCAATCCGAGTAATCGACTTTTGAAATTATGTCACTTTTCTCCAAACTTTCTAATTCAACATTTATTGTGTCTAGTGCCAAAAATGGTACTTTTCTTTTTGGTCTAAAAATTGGTTTAACCTTTTCTTTCAATTTGAAGTTGACTTCTGTTTTTGTGTACAGACCTAATCTTTCTTAAAAGACACGAGGGAATTCACTTTTCACATCCCTAATAAATCTTTGTTTTCTTCATCTTATCATTCTCTATGATATTAACTTTGTTACAGAAAGCATTTACCAGTAATTCTCATAAGTTAAACAATATGATCTAGTCTAAACCATTTAGGTTTACTGAACCAGGGAGCACATACACTTTCAATTTGTGAATTTTTCCCATGTTACATTTTAATTCACCTTTAAACTTAAGTCTTTTTCCTGACACTCCCCTAGCAATTTTGTCTGTGTTAGTCAACAATGGGTAACTGATTTTCCCTTGTTTGCTCGTTTATTACTGAGAGATCACTTCCTGAATCAAGTAATAATTTTACAGTCTGTCCAGTTATTTTTATATTGAGGTATTTTCCTCCTCAATTTCATTTTTTGACAAAACTACGTTCATGTTTGTTTGCAAATTTGATTTTACTTTTCTCTGCTTTGCCCGACAATGAGAACTCCTATGGCTTATACACCTACAATTAAAGAATATTTTATCTTTAAAGAAACAATCTTTCTTTATATGCTGTCCTCCACACAAACTGCATATAATTTTTCTTTCTTTATTCTGTATCCACTTCTGTTGTTTTACAGTTTGTACTCGCAAATGCTCTTCTCCTCAATCCAAGTATTATCTTTTTTAATGTTTATAAGTTGCTGACATTCTTCCGTTACATCTTGTAACAAAATCTTCAGATCCTGTTCCATGATAGTGAGGATTCTTAATCTAATTTCTTTGTCCTTTGGTGTCTTTAGCCCCTGCACAAAAATTAGACACTTGAACATGTCACTTGACAATTTAATTTAAATACCTCACACTGTGCATTAATCATACCTGCATACGTGACAAAATCATCATCCTCTTGTTTTACGATATTTAGACACTTGTATCGTGTACAAAATAGACTCATTTTATCAAAATATTTTCAAAAAGATTTCTACTGTTTTTCTGAATAAAATTTCTTCTGGCTACTTTGGAAGGATTAAATTTGCATTTTCTTCCGTTCCTAACTTCTGCAACAATAGAGTGATTTTTTTTCCTTGTCGGACTATTGTTCACATCTTTTCACAAATATTGTTTCAAACCTACAAAAATAAGCCAGAAACACTGAACCACTGTCAGGGTCATATTTAAATTCAGAGAGTGAATTTGAAATTCCTTCAGCAGAATAAAATCTAGAACGCGGTTCTTTTGTTGTCCTTGATAATATGTCTTCCCAAAGTGATTCATTGTCTTTTGCCTGTTGTTTGAAAACTTTTCAAACCTTTCTTGTTGCTGCATAAATTGTTGTTGTTGTTGGAATTGTTGCTGTAAAGTGACTTGTAGCACCATAGTTAATTCCGCAATTTGTTCCATTCTGCCAGCATATCCACAAAAATTTTTGCTTCAATTTATGTAGACAATAAAATCTTCTAAGTCCAAACAAGAGGGGGGAAGGCAATTTATTACTTTCTGTAAGCATTGCACAAGTTTTTCCTTTTCTAACTTTCCTTGTTAATAAGCTTGAAAACAAAAAATGAGGGAAAATTTACTTACTTTCTGTAAGTGTTGAACGAGTCTTTCTAATGTTCTTTGTTAGTGTTGTCAACTGTATTATTTATTTTTTGTTTTTGTTTTAGTCTTGTGAAGTCATTTCAAATTTTCGTTGCCAACTGATATATCCCAGAAAGGAATATATATATATATATATATATATATATATATATATATATATATTATTCAAAGTCGCTAAGTGGTTTTGGCAAATGTATGTAAATCTAGCAAGTAGCCATAATGGACTGGTACTCGTTGTATGCAGTATGCTTAGGCATAGGCATAGGCTTATGCCATAGGCGTAGTCAATATGTTTTCCAATAGGCATAATCCTAGGCGTCCTCGCCTTAGACTGTATTTATAGCTGACACCAGCCAATCATATTGCTGTGAGGGGGAACCAAGGTGTATGCATATTCATTGCATCAACTTTCTATAGGATATGAGTGAGGTATGAAAATGAAATTATACCCATTTATACATGATGAAATGTGAACAAGATCAGCTGAGAATATGAGTAAAAAAAAATGCAATTCTTAATAGGTTTGTAAATATTTGGAGAGAAACAATAGAAGAATTAATTTTTCAATATTTTTAAGAGACTATACCACTTTTCTTATAACAATCTGGCAATAGTCATGGGTTGAAGAGTACAAAATACAGCATTTAAAATTTATTAGTAAATGCTTGCTCAGCTAACATTGCCTAGAGGAGTTACTGTTGGCTTTACTGGTGTGGTATTCTATGGGTTGTATTTAAGTGTTAAGCCACTAATGGTTGTTATGCCATGTGTAACAGTGTATCACATATTGAGAATTGAAACTGCAAGATATACCAGACATAACAACTGGAATGACATGTCTGATCACAATAAGCACCTCTTTGTCTCTTCTCATAATGAATACAAGCATGTTCCTAAATAATGTTTAGCTTTTGTTTTCTGATAGAATGAAGCATTGCATAGCATCTCACAAGTTTGATTCCAAACATTATTGGTGGCCCTGCAAGTGTGTACTGAACAAGAGCAAAATCTTGATCTCTCTTCTGTTCAATCAACTCGAACTTCTCACATTCACAGCAGACATGATTAATATTTTGCATGCAAATTCTCTTCCAATTCCACACTTGACCCTAGAACAGAGGCTCAACTGAGTGATATATACATAACTCCGTCTCTAGTCTCAGATATCATTTCTAAATTTGACTTCCATAAAGCAAGTGGAGGTAATGGAATTCCAGCCATCATCCTAAAGAAATGTGTCCCTATGATCTCTCCTATCCTCTCCAAACTCTAAACTATCTCTAAACTATCACTTCACTGCTTCCTGCTTGTTGGAATTCCTCATCTGTAATTCCTGTTTTTAAGAACTCTGGATAGGACTCTGACCACTCTAACTATTGCTCTATTAGATGCTAACTTCTTTTTGGCAAAGTGTTTGGGGCTCTTATCAATGCTGAAGTAGTTAAGCATCTCATGACCTACTTTTAAAAAATAATATGGCTTCCACTTCACTAGGTCTAGTGTTAATGGCCATCACTGCTGTGGATATATATATATATATATATATATATATATATATACCAGGCTCTTAATAAGAACAGCAAAGTTTGAGATGTTACTCTGAATATCTTAAAAGTGTTTAACAGGACTTGGCATACTGGCTTTCGGCACAAGCTCTAGGGCTATGGTATCTTTGGATGATTGTTTGATTTAATCCAATCATTCCTATCAAATTGTGAAATGAAGGTTGTTTTGAACAGAATGTTTTTGGTAAAAATTACTACACCAATATTGTACTGCTAGTGGTACAGAAAAAATTTGTCTTGTGCTCAGGTCTATGAAAGACTTTGCAAATGCAGTATTAAGTAAGCTTGACTGTTTCACTAGCATGGCTATAGAACCAAGTGATTGGTATCACAGTGCTTTGGTATACATAGTATTTCTATCATGGATGTCATTTTTGTTGTTGAATTTTCATTTCTTTGTATTTGCAATAACTTTGTGGATTGTTCAATGTGAAAAAGCAAATTTTAAGTTCAGTCCACACTTATATGCTTAAAATGTGGTACTTTATTTGCAATAAAAATTCAGTGTAAATCAATCCCCCAAAATGGCATTTACAGTTACTTTTTTCAGTCTGTTACACATTTATGAAGATTAAAAAAAATCTAATTACAACAAGTTACTTGCAGTTCAGGGATGATTTTGTCCGCAACAAATTATTATGTCATGAAACATGATTTAATTTCTCATTACATTGCAAACTCCCTTTATCTAAGATGACTGCATGCCCATCTTGCTCTGTGTTGCACTCTTTGTTTCTCTATGTCCCTCTTTCTTTCTGTTTAATGTTCCTTTCTCTATCTGTGATACCAAGCATAATCTACACCATACAAGTGTATTAATATATTTTTGAAGATTCTAAAAAAAATCATCCTTTATTCATTAATTCTGCCATTGTTTACCTAAAAAAATTAGATGTTGGATTTAAAATTGAAAATCTAAAAACATTGTATTTTTTAATATTTTTTCTATTGCTGAGAATTGCATGTTTTAATTTATAAATATCTTTGCTTACTGTCACTGACTTTTTATTGTTTAACATGTACAATTCAAAATTTTCTCTTATTTCATATTTATCAGTCGTGAGTATTTTGTTTATCATCTTTTTAAATAGTCAACTCAATCACCTAAGATGGAATTTAGAGTTGCTTCATTTGGTCTGTAACAAATGTGCAAAGATTAAACAAAAAAGATTTTAATTTCAAAAGGTCACTTGCAGTACATGCACAATTTTGTTCTTAACAGTTTGTTTGGTCAAAAAACATGATTTAACAATTTGCTACAAATAACTGCCTTTATCTAAGATGAATCCCTCCAATCAGCATCTGTCTCACTCTCTTTGTATGATATGAATATTAATATGTAGATAATAATAATAAAGTATGTGATAATTCATTGCCTCAAAATTTCTGGTATAAATAATCTTGAAACTCTTCATACAAACTTTTGCTCATAGTCACAGTTAAATTTACTCAAACACATGAATACTTGCAAAGAAAAGTATAAATGCATCTCCCTCTCCATCTATGGGTTATAAAGTAGAACTTGTATCTGAAAAAATCACTGCTAACCAAAAAAGATTTTAATGTAATATTCACTCATAAAAAAAATTATTTGTACAAATCCAAATATGTTTCAGCTCTTAATAACCCAGAAAGGATTGACAATCTATCAGAAACAAATCAATTGTACTCACAGATCTTCCAGTGATATTGGTGTTATGTTGAGCAACAATCCTAAGTTCTTCTATATGAAATTATAATACAAAGTTTGCAGACATTATTTTTAATGTTATATTTCTTGTGCAAAAATGTACTACTTTGTTTACTAATGTACAAAAAGGTTATTTGTTGAGGTGCCATATGAGACAAGGTTGGTCTTTCAAGTTTGTAAAATCTTCTATTATTATGTGGATTGAATACCACTATAAAAATGAACCTTTTTTTAAAAAAAAAAAAAGAGAGCTCATTTTTGTGGCATTATTTCTCTTATGTTCAGGATATAAAAGTAAGCATGGCAGATCTCACTTTTGGATTTCACTTTACTTTTTGATGTTGCAGGAAAGAGGGTTGTTTTGTAGATTATCCATTTTGATAGTAGTTTCTCTCGCTTGATACCCTAAATGATGAAAGGCTTTTTTTAGAAGTTGGGATGAATTTAGAAAACCCTTTATGGTGATGGTATGAATATTTTCTTTTACTACAGAAGAAAACAGTGAGTATATAACCTTGTTTGGTTTTACTAGAGTTGGAGATTTTAAGATTAGTGAAACATTGGAACAGTGGGGAAGGGGGGATTCTCCTGTTATTTACTTCTTGATTGTCATTACAGATTATGTCTACAGGTCTTTAGACCAATCTTGTTTTCTGCATCAGCTTTCTTCAGCACCATGACTCACCATAAAATGTAATCTTAAATTTTTATATTAAGTGGGTTAATGAATTCTTTTGTAATAAAAATGACCATATGTTACATTTTACCTTTGTAGGGCATGGCAAATACTATTTTCTACTTTTGAGAAAAAGACCCCCACCTTCTCATTCATATAAAAATAAAGACCCCCACCTTCTCATTCATATAAAAATAAAGACCCCCACCTTCTCATTCATATAAAAATAAAGACCCCCACCTTCTCATTCATATAAAAATAAAGACCCCCACCTTCTCATTCATATAAAAATAAAGACCCCCACCTTCTCATTCATACACACAAGAAATGTGATAACATCAAAATAAGCAAAAATAAGTTCAATAGCCGAATGAACTCTTGTTATATTGAATTAACTGTTGCAGTTTACCTTAATGACTTTAGTGCATTAATAACGAGTATTTAAATTCAAAATAACATTCAATGAAAATAACATCAAAGTTCTAACTTTTTACAGCTTTCCCACTGACAAGCCCAACATTTAGCCAAAGAGTAATGTAAAATAATTTTTTCATAAGAAATTGTCTTAAATTTCTTGAAAATAAGGAGATTTTTTTTCACCAATATGATAAATTTCTAAAAAAATATGCCTGTATTTAAAACTCTAAATAACAGCTAGTTTCTTGAAGATTTATTCATTATCATCTTGCAGTGTCACATCAAGTGCTCTACAAATGAATGAGGTGATATTGTAAAATTCCTAGATTATACAATTTAACAGAAATACAACAAATGCTCAATAGTACTGACCCAACTAAGTCATTCTGCCAACAGGCTTTGTGCAATCTGCTCATGTTCATTTACTGTGTAAGGTTTTATAACATTATGTTGAAACAGATCTGCAATCATTATGGTAGCTGACAAATTTTAGCAATATGCCTGCATGAAACTTAACAAATCTGCTACTGAGATAATTGAAATGTTTTATCAAGTTTTTGCTGAACATTATTGAGGTTGAATGCAGGTTTTTGAGGGGTAAACACATTTCACGGTGAACAGTCACCAGTAAGATGTCAGAAAATGTGACAAAAGTTTGTGAAAACTTCTATGAGGACTGTTACCATATATTTCATCAGCTATCTCTCATGAGTTATATTATTTGCTGTTTCTTTTTCTGTTTGTGAAGTGCATGCTAGTTCTGAAACTTTCCTTAAAAATTTATATATTATACCACCTTAGTTGACTTGAGCAAGAAATTCCCATTATAAACACTTAGTGAGGATTGTGCTCATTCTTCATGGTATTCAAGGTTAGGATATTACAAAAAAACTTCTTGTCAAATCTTGACTGAAATAAGATTTATTGTTTTATTGAGGTATCTATCTTCATACTTTTTCATCTTAATTAAACATACATCTTGAGAAAAAGGTAAAATGCAAATCAATTTTTCAGCTTATTTCTGCAGTGAGAAAACTATCTGCTGTAACAGATAATTGCGGAAAATAATCATTTACCATTATATCATTTACGAAATATATAAATATATAATTTATATATAAATATATAAATATATAATTTATGAAAATAATCATTTACCATTATATCATTTACGAAATATATAAATATATAATTTATATATAAATATATAAATATATAATTTATGAAAATAATCATTTACCATTATATCATTTACGAAATATATAAATATATAATTTATATATAAATATATAAATATATAATTTATGAAAATAATCATTTACCATTATATCATTTACGAAATATATAAATATATAATTTATATATAAATATATAAATATATAATTTATGAAAATAATCATTTACCATTATATCATTTACGAAATATATAAATATATAATTTATATATAAATATATAAATATATAATTTATGAAAATAATCATTTACCATTATATCATTTACGAAATATATAAATATATAATTTATATATAAATATATAAATATATAATTTATGAAAATAATCATTTACCATTATATCATTTACTTTGAAATATATAAATATATAATTTATATATGAATATATAAATATATAATTTATGAAAATAATCATTTACCATTATATACTTAGTCACATCAGATCAAGAGGTCTTGCCTATTTCTCTTACACAAATGTGATTTTTATCTTTAGTTTTATTAATTTTCCAAGTGTATTGTTATTTTGTACATCAGGTAACAGAATGTATAGTCTAGTCATTCATGATAAAAAAAAGCAGCCATCTACTTAATAATCTTGTATTATTTGGGGAGTTTCTATTCTTATCATTTTGAATTGTTGGAGAAATCTGGTACAAATGTCCACAGTATATGTTTATTAAGTACAGTGATGTTTAAGATTTACCTCAGGTCTAGAATATACACTCATAGGCTTAAGCCTACACTAAATGTGTTTACATTTATTGCTGGAAGAAATAAATTCTTATCTAGAGAATACAAAACATTCAGTACTTGCATGTGTGTGTGTATGTAGGAATTTGTTTTAATTGTTTAATTTTAAGTGCTGATATCTGTATCTGTTGAGCATGGAGAGTGATTTTTTTTTTTTTTTTTTTCACAAAATTGAGCTGGCCACCTATTCCATTAGATATGAACCAACCCTTTATATAGCATTGTTAATTGCAGAAATTTTATGTCTTTTACCAATACACGAGTAAAATTTTTTTTTTTTCCGAAAGGCACAGGAAATTAGGATAAATATGAATTGCTGAATTAAAATATGTACTCACTTCTGTTGAATTAATTCTACTTTTCAAGATATTGAACATCAATAAATTTCAATAATTTCATTTTCTCTGAACATGCTACATTTTCTCTTACTAATCCTCACTTTGTTTATTTTAGGAAAGATAACTTTACCCAAGAATTCTTCACTTTGAGTACGGAAAATTTCTTCTGCAAAGGGAAAGAAATAAGATGGCTGCCACTTAGACATGTGCACATAGGTTGATTTAATTCTTTTTCATCCACCTGCATCAATTAAGTTGAGACAAAAAATAAATATTGTTTTTATTTAAAATACAATTGCTCTTTTATTTTATATTCTTTATTGTATCAGTCTGGGACATAACAGTTTACATTCCTTAAAATTGTATAATTCTTTATATATTAAAAAGAAAGACTTAATATTGTTACAGATATGAATGACAATATAGAGGCAAAAGAACTTCAGTCAATCTGCTGCTATTAGTGTTGCAAGCAGGATTTGTACATGAAGCTCTGTCAGTGACCGAGTGTCTCTATATTCTAAGTATACAAAACTTTAATCTTGAATTTTAAGTGTTAATGTTGCCACAATGACCTTAGCATTTTCTGCTATATATGTGATGAATATACGATAAAAGTGTACCCTGTCAATGTTTGAGATTTCACCAGATGAGGATGTCAAGCTTATTCTGGTGTGAAGATTAAGAATCAAGAAAAGTTATGGGCTCCTCACAAAGTTTATAAAAATTGGACTGAAACCCCTTGCTTGAGGATCCAAGGTAAAGTGAAGTCAATGAAGTTTGATGTATCAATGGTGTGTAAAGAGCCCAGAAATCATTATGACGATTGCTGCATCTGTATGGTGAACATATCAGATTAGAAATGTTACAAGAAGAAATCATGTCCCTTTCTTGATACTGAATCTGCAAGATGGCCAGTTCAACATTGTAGTGATGTTTCCATTCCAGTTTTTACTTCCTTGCCTGATCTTGGTCAAGATGATCACACTATATTTCAGCAGCAATAGTAGTAGTAGTATTTATCATTCGTATTTGGGAGATTTTCAGATGAAAAGATCTGAACGACTTGGTTAGAGATCTAGCTCTGCCAAAAGAGGAGGTTGAGATTTGTGGGTTCCCATCACCGTGAGCATTGTTCTTGACTCTGAAGCTAAGATAACATTTTGCCATAACCGAGACAAGGAACTTGTTTGTTATTTTGGTGAAGATGACAACTTTGTGTTTTGTAACAGCATCATAACAATGACTCTACCTAGGTACAATCCAGTTGAATGGCGTTTTTTATAACAGCTCTATATGAAGTTTGGAGTGTGTATTTTTTGTACAATGATGGCAAGTTTACTTGTATTCCAACTGCCCAATGAGTGATCTTGAATGAGTACTACATGAATATAAAGACTGTTCTATAAAAACTGTGTTATGATGAACATAAGTACATCATATGTGTTAATTTGAAAATGGTTAACTTTTTGTGAGGGTAGTAAGGTGGTTTTACAAAGTATCCATGTTTCCTTTGTCTATGGGACAGCCTAGCCAACAACCACCACTGAGAAATGGATTAGAATATTTGTGAAGAGCCTGCTGTGGGGATGAAAAAAATTTCATCAATGAATTACAGGTTAACTCTGATCACATCATCCTGCCCCCACTAGATATCAAGTTGGAGTTAATGAAGGCATTAGAACAAGATGGCACATACTTCAGTTGTATCTGCTCAGAATTTCCTGATTTGAGTAATGAGGAACTGAAGGCAAGAAGTTTTGATAGGACACAAATAAAACTGATTAACAATGAAACTTTTGTTTCCCACATAACTAAGATTGAGGCTGCAGCATGAACTTCTTTTATCACAGCTGTGAAAGGCTACCTGGACAAAAAGAAAGTGAGTAACTACAAGAAACTAGTCAAAGTGATGCTAAAAATCTTGCAAGCTCTTGGAGCAAGATTGAGTATCAAAATCTACTACCTGTTCAGCCATTATACAGATCCCCTGAAAACCTTGATGATGTAAGTGAAGAACCACCAAGGCATGAAGACAATGGAGGAGTGGTTCAAAGGCCAATCAAATGCCCACATGATGTTCAATTACTGCTGAAGCCTTATGCTATTGGAAAACTCACAAAAGAAAGTCATACAAGTAAGCTTTCTTCAAAAGTATGACCCGGACAACTTGCAATATTGAACTTGTAAGATATGTCGAATAGCTTAAATTATATATTTTGCTTGTTTACTTTTCATGTGAAATTTGATTGGAAATCATTTTTATTTTATTTTTCATTAATCTCTTATTATAAATGCAGATACTACTGGAAAATGTTTTGGCTCTTTGTTCAAATAGTAAATGCTGTAAGTAAATAATCATATTTGAATTATTCATATACAATAAAAAAAATTAAATAAATAATACATTTATACAACATTGTTTGATTACCAATTAATAGCTTAAATAACATAATCAGTATGGTTTTGTTGCAGTAGTCATGCACCAGTAACACATTAATCCAATCAATATCATTGTGTACAGATTTACAGACACAAAATATCTTTAAAAATAGAGCCAATTAGAAAAAACAGTGTCCCTCTTGAATTCATTGACCTCCATATATCCACGAAACAGTCCCACCTAATATGCTCCCAAAAATTTATTGTCCAGTAGCCATAACATTTAAAACGATTTTCAAGAGGTTTGATTTAGTGTATTCTATATAACTGTATAGTTCTAACAGCTTGAAATTGGTTGATAATAGGTACCAGCTTAGTATCTCAAGAGGTTCTTCAATTTCAATATGATCTGAAAATTTATGGGTTCTCATGAACCTCATGATATGATTTTGAAAGATTTCAATTTTCTTGTATAAAGTTGAGGTTTAATTAACACAGTTCTATAAAGAATGACAGGCAATATGCTATAGATCTTACTTTTTAGCATTATATAAAATATCTGATTATATATAAATAGTTCTTTATTATTCTCTAAGCTGATCTTGCATTGTACAGCATCTGCCCTATCATTTTAACATGGCACAGGTAAATGAATTTTGAAACTTGTCTGATTGGTTTATCATATATTGTAATATGGTACAGTTAGTTGTTTTTGTCAGTTGCCATACATTTATTTTAGGACATTAGTAAAAATGATATTCAGTTGAATATCTAGCTAGAACATAACACTTTGCTTGATCAATTTATTGCAGCAACATCATTGTATAGCTTAAGTTTAAAAGATGTTAACCAATAAAAAAGTTAGAATTACACTCTAATTCAGTTTTCAAAATTACTGAAGCAATAACAATGTCATGAGGGTATTACCTTGTTTAACACCCTTGGGAATGTCTACAGTTTGAGATATTTTATAACTGCTGTAGAGTTATCAGAGGTTAATTTCAGAAGATTTATGTAAAACATTTCCAAAGACAGAGAAGTTTGACACTATCAAGAATAATGTATTTGGAATAGTGACATTGTGAATATATTTGAGAGGAGTCACATTTGTTTTTCAAATTTGTCAAAACTAACTGTACTGAAATGCTCATCACACTACATACTAATTTACAGAAGTATAGCTTCACCTGTTGAAATACTTTCATTTAGTGATTATAATTGTGAACAAACCTTTGATAAGAATAGTCTACTTTGCATATGCACTTTAAAAAATGTTGCTTAACAATGTTCACTGTAAAATTTGGTATTAATTATAGGTTTATAAAAAATATGGCAGCAATATATTTAATTATAACCCATTAATGTTCACTGTGTCATTTTTATGACTGGGCTTTAATAGGCTTAATATTTGGTTGTGAATGTGTCTAGAGTAAGATAGCTTGAAGGAGTTCATTCCAAAGAGTGATTTCTTTTTTTAATGCAGAATTTTCCTTTCCCTAAACTAGCTTAAAGTTAAAAAGCCCAGTATACACTATCATTTATAGAAGTTTTCTTCTCTTAGACTGACTACCACCCAAGGCAAGATAGTCCAGTCTGCTCTGATATTTAACACATAAGGAAGATGGCTTCATATATTTTCTGGATGTGTGTGTGCAAAGTGAACAAAATGAAATTTGAACTTTGGATGCTGATTCCACTTACTATGTTCATAATGAAGAATAAAAAAAATTTTGTTTGCTTTACTGAGGAACACAAAGAGGTAGAACTTAATAAATAAAAATCAAACTTGATGGAATTAAGCTTTTGTGTACATATTCTATCAATCTTTTTTAACAAATACTGCAGACATTTTTATCATGCATTTGGTGACATAAAATGGTTAAACATTTTTATCAGATTACCAATCAAATATTGGTATATGTTGCCATGAATAATGATGTAAATTTTCGTTTAACTGTTGTCGTTTAATGTAGAAGGTAGTGACTCACTGAAAAGTTTTGACTTTTCTCTTATGAATGTCTCTCAATAAAAGTAAAAATTCAAGATTGACAGCAAGCAACATCCAACTGCTCTTCCAAGTTAAATGAGAGCCTAAAGTAATAAAAAAATAGAATTAAGTGCCAACATCCTACCTACTTCTATTATCGATGCACATGGCTGTTCTAAAAGCCTAGAGAAAAAGTGAATTGATGAAAGAGATAAATAAATCTTTTGGTGAATATGCCTTAAAGATTTTGAGTTTTTTAGAAATAAGTAATGATAGCTGAATGCTAAACATCATGCAAGAATAATCTCTAAGCTACATTTGACTTTTGCAACTAATTCTAAAATGCTTTTTCAGGGCAGTTTCTTTCATTTAATGTGTAAGTAAGAATTTAAAAATGAATGCATTGTGAATGAAATTTGCATAATTATTTGAATTTTCAAGTGGTCTCTTAGATTAATAAATTAAACCCTTTAGTTTTTTTCACTTAAATTTCAATATAAACTGAAGAATTAAACAAAATTGTGACAGCAGTACATTAGATAATATACTTTACTCTCTATTTTGACACTTCAGTTTATATAAACAAGGGTGTTATGCATATAATATATATTTTGTACATTTAAATATATATATTTAATATTTTCAATTTTGATTTTGTAAGTAAATTGTATACTGAGACAGACCTACACATGGCTGTAGCTGACTACCGGGCACGGGTCCAGGCCGATACGTGCAATCAGAGTGAAAATCCGGGCAAGGAAAAATGTCTTTGTCAGAAATCAAACTAAACAATTCACAAAGAAAGAAAGAAAGAAAAATGAAGAAGACATCCGAATGAACGCAGTAAAAATCTGTTTATTAATTTTGGGAGAAAAGACTGGTTGTACTCAGAAAGTCTGAACCTGATTTCCTGCTTTCAATCATGTTCTGTGCCTAATTTCGATTGGAATAGCTGAAAAAATCCGCAAAATTCATAATTTCTGGAAATGGATGACACTGATGACGTCATCACATCATCAACTAATAAATCCGGGCAATTTTCTTTGTGCCCGGTGTTTTTTTTAGCATCAGCTACGGCCCTGGACCTACATATGTTTATAAGTTTATATCACTACTACAGAGCATTTTATTTTAAATGTGATAGTTTGTTTTCTGTTGCTTTTTCCATTGATTTGAACATAAAGTTTTCTTTCTTAGCTTGACTTGGGAGCCAGTTACGTAGCTGGAGGGAGAGGAAATGGTTTCATTTCTTTTCTAAGGACATTAATCGAAATTGAATGAAACATTACCAATTCCACTTTCCACACTAAATATCATACACTAATTTTCATATATAATGCAAAGATTAACTTGATCGAATTTTTCACTCATTTACAAGTGTTTCACAACTTTCAATAAAAATTATTCCATCTCATATATATTTTTAAACACTTCATTCTTTGTTCAGTTAGACACTTTTCTGAAAATTTTAATAAAGATATTTTTTGCTTTTATTTATTTTTCTAAATGAACTGTAATTCTAGAATGTTGGTTGGTTGGTTGTTTTGTTTTTATGACATATCAACCTTGGTGGGTCATTTATTGCCCTAAATTTTATTTTATTTATTGCTGGTAATACCTTTTTCTTTCAACAGTTTATTGTTGTTTTTTTTATATAAGTTTTGTGTCTAGTAATACTTTTTTCTTTTCGAATATCAAGATTCATTGGGATTTGTTTTTAAGGGTAGGGTCCCCAAGTCCTACCCTTGTTATTTAACCCATAAGTGGAGGGAAGAGATGGATTAATACCTTTTCCAAGGGTACCAGTGCTTAAGTGAATGCAGAGTATTCAACTGGAATTTCAACTCGGCTTACCGATTTATCTTTCCGAACCAATATCCCCTGCACCACAACTCACATCCGTCACTAAACGCTTACAGCACCTGGTATTCCCAAGCGGTCACCCATCTAAGTAGTGATCAGGCTCAACGTTGCTTAACTTTGGTGATCGAGCAAGAACCGGTGTATTCAACGTGATATGACTGTAGAATGTAAATTATTATTTTTGGTGCAACTGATGTTGATCTTTATATGTCAAACCTGTTCAAGCTTACATGATAAAGTATAAATATAATTTGCAGCAGGTTTGTAACAATCTATTTTCTATGCTTGTTTACTTTTTTGTTATAATACAGTTACAATAATCAATAAAATATTATACAAGATTTTGTAGGGAGATAGAAAGCTTGACACTAATAAAAATTTAATCAATAAAATAAGAATTCACTTGAGTATTATACAAAAACTTGGTTCATAAAAAATTAGCTTTGCACATAAAAATTGCATTTTTTCAAAAGCTTAAATAATATTTTGAATCTAGAAAAATACAAAAAAGAAGCTATAATGAAAAGTAAGAATACTGATTTTAATATGAAAATATTAATATTGTTCAGTACAATTTAAAACTTTTGCACACACACACATATACTTCAGAAATTTTTAAGTATTGAATTATCTTTCTTGATTAACATTTATAAAGAAATCTTATTTGCAGAATTCAACTGCATTTTTCTCTTAAGATTAAAACTAAATATGTGACAAAAAAGTATGACTTTTGCTGCTGTTAACTTTCATAGTAAATACATATCAATAAAGTGACATTAACAATTCAAATTAGTTCCTTTTAGTTTTGTTCTGATTTTCAGAAAAGAATCCCTACAAAACTGAATAGAAATGTTCAATGTTTTCATGATTCATCCTGTTTTTATCACATAATTCACTTAAGTTGTGTTAAGCTAATGTAAAGAAAGTTGTCACAATGGATGAAATCCGTGTGCCAACACGAAGTTCGATCGCAAATCTCTTGTGAACAATCCAGCTGGTAATGTAGTAATGAAAACACGGACAGAAATTCAATTTTCCCCTCACAACAGCAGAAACACACATTTGCTCACCAAGCTCTAAGAAAAAATCCTTTCTCCCATAAGTAAAAAAGTAACAGCCTTTAGTCGCCAAACAATTTTTCTGATTGGGCACACCAGACATGGAAAAAAGGATCATTAGCATAACTTTTGATACACATAGCAGTTCTTGTCATGCTACTAATTCTATTTAGTTTTTCTTCTTGCCACATTTTCCACCGTAGAATACATGACACACTGTTGTTTGGTTTGACAAGATAATTCATTGTTTTCTTTGTCACACACAAAATTTCTTTTACTCTGGATTTTTGTTTTAAATATTTTACTTGAAGTAAGGTGATAAAGTCAATAAGATGCAATGGGTTGATATCAGAAAATGAAAGTCAGAGAAAAATATTAAGCAATGATGATAACAAAAGAACAGAATTAATCATGGCAGAAGATGACGACAGACATTGCGTTTAATTTTGGAAAGCAAGAAGCTGGATTGTTTCTAGCTTATCGTAGAATAAAATACAAAAGCACAAATTTAATGATTTCTTCAACGGGCTAATCAGATGTTGATACAAAAGAATTAGAATGATACTATAAATTACAATATATTAGTTAAAAATTTCATTTAGGTCAAATTTAGAAATATAGTAAACTGATAACCAGATGTAATTAAATTTGAATTTCTTATAATAATCTAAAGTGAAAATGAATTATAAGTTCACTTCATTTTTAGCCACTGTACATTTGAATAGAATGCGTGTTGTGGTGCAGTGGATATCGACTTGGAATGACAAATTGGGGAGCCAAGTTCGAATTCCAGTTGAATTCCTTGCACTCACTTACACACAAATACCCTTAGGAAAGGTATTAATCCGTCTCTTCCCTCTAGTTATGGGTTAAGTAAGAGGACAGATTGGGTTCTATAGCCTTGGCTGGCATCTACCTTAGAAAGCAATGGCAACCTACTGCGGGATAATATTCTGCCCAGTCAGTCATGTCTCTTTCTAGACATGATCACCCAAAGCATGTATCACGTATGGCACTTAATTTAACTGACATTTGAAAAGATGATAAATGTTCAACTAGAAAATTTTCAGCATCAACAATTACACTGATAAATTTATTGTTTAAAAAATAAAATAAACATAAAATAAAACAGACTGTATAGGAGAAGTGCTGAAAAGGTCACAGTAAGTGACCAAATATCAGAATTTGTTTTAGAATTATTTTTTGGATAGGCTCAGAGATTTTCAACATTTCCTTGTACAGTATATTGCATTCTTTTTGTATTATTCTGTTAATATTTACACAAAAATAATGTAAATTCTCCAGCCAAGCATTTTATAAGAAATAATTTTGCAGGTCATGGGCATTCTGTAAATGATGCTCAGCAATTGTTTGCTTTTTTGCCTTTTTTTCTTAAAGGTTGGTACTATATAATTGCTGTGTTGGTTTACTGTGACTTGGAAATATTTTAAAAAAATATTTCAAATTTAATTCCAGTTTACTCTTAGAAATTCTCATATTAAGCAGTACTATTTTATTTTTTTTAGTTAAAAAGCATAGAAAACATTTTTCTACGTTTGTAATGGTACCACTACTACTATTGTTTAGAAATATACGAAATAACAATAGCAAATGATTGACATGCTCACAGGGTGATAATTTTAATTTTATATTAGGTATACATTACTCAATCCTTATTCAATACAGTTTTCACAAATGCCTAACTTTCTATGATTTTCTGTCAAATGCCTCACATTGCATTGAAGATATGAAAACAAATGTTAAAATTTACAAAAACAAAAAATACAAAATAAATAATTTTTTTTTTCAAAATATAGTGTACATACAAACTTGATACTCTTTTATCTAATGAAAAAAAAACAATACTTACTTTGGATAACCCTTACTGTAAAATGGGGGCTGAAGGATTCCTGCCGGAAAAACTGAAATTATAGAAATCAGTTTAAATAATTTAATCATTTCTTAATTAAAAATTTTATTTATTATAATGTTTGTAAATCTAATAGATTTTAACAAATTGAATATGGTACATGTTTTTCAAATGCAAAACAGTTTGTAAATTGCCCTAGTTAAAATGCAGAGTATGTCTTCAGAATATCAGCAGCTAAAAGATAACATTTATTTTCATAATAGAGAATTGTCAGTAAATATATTAATTCAGTCAGTTGGTAACTTATCACAAAAGTCTTGTTGCTAAAAGCTCATAGGCAATAGTGTTATGGTGAAACACATCTATTCTATAGTGAATAGACTCTCCCATCTAATTTAAGTAGGAGTAGTAAGAGGAACGAGGGTCAGTTGATGTTAGACAAGACAGTATACATAGCTACCCTCAGGTCTGTGCATTACTTTGATTTAGAAATCTTCTATGTGTCACCTATGAGTACAATATTTTGTTTTACCATTTTTTGTTATATTTGTTTTGTTGCTCATCTGTTGGATTTTTTAACATTTTTTTGTGTTGAAAACTGTTTTCATAAGTGGGGGCAAGCTCGAGTATGGCTTTGTCTCCCCAGCCATCCACATCAGATGCCCTACCGACGGTGGCACCTTTGCCGTCAGCATGGGCAAAAACCCCAGTTAAAAAGGATTCCAAATATTACATACAGATGCAAGAAAAATACAGGGAATTCATAAAAGATAATGAACTTTTGCCAATTCCAGAACTAGTAAACGTTATTGCAACCAAGACGATCTCCCTGCTGAGATCAGATGTCAAAAACCAAAAAATTTATTAGTGTCAGCAAGGAGAACATGGACGAGGCCCTGAAGACTCTTAAACGATATTGGCGAGACAATCCTGTGCGATGTGGGATATACTGTTAAACTCAGAAGAGGAAGCTAAAGAACTGGCCAGAAGCACAATGTCAGTAAAAGGGATTAGACTTCAGATGGAATACCTAAAAACGTGAAGAACAAGGATAATTGTGCATGGGATGCCAATTGAAGTCTTGTGTGACCATGTGGGTGGTTTCTTCGCCCAATATGGCTTAGTGGACGAGGTGGCGCGAGTCTTAAGCAAGGCAAATGTCCCCACAGAGGACCTCTGTATAAACATAGTGTTGGATAGACCAAACTTTCTGAAAGTCCCCGACATTTTGCTTTGCCGAGGCAGGAAATTGTATGTTGCTGTAGAGGGACACAGACCACATGGTTGGTCATGTGGGGAGGCCAAATACATGTCTAAAACATACCCCAGGAAAAAATCCGAGGAGGTTCAGGCACCACTGGCAACACCACCAGTGGCACAAACAACATCAGAATCAGCAGAAAAGGCCATCCTGGAAACCAGTTAAAGTGATTGGACTGAGGTAGTTAAGAGAGGGAAAAAGTTGGCTTCCCCTCCTCAACAAAAATGTCTCTATTGAAAAAGAAGCCTCAGAAAGAGGCAAAAACAAATCAGAACCACAACAACAACAACAGAAGCAACAACAACAACAGCATCTGGAGATGGAAGTGGAGGAAATTCCTCTTCCACATTCTTCATTGTTGATGGGAGGAAGAGGAAGAAGGTGCAATAAAGAAAAGAAAGAAAGAACCAGCAGAATGCGGCAGGGCAGAGCGGGTCGTGGTTACACCAAAAACACTATCTACCCCTGCATCACATATTAGGATTGTCTACATTGAGGGAAGGAGTTAGTCTACCTCCCCTATGAGACAAAAAACTTCTCTTTTCCCCCACACCTCTCACACCCCACTCCCAACCAGAAACTACCTCCCCTAAAGTGGATAAACCCTCCCCGCAGCCAGAGAAATCCTCCCCAAAATCCCCACCAAAAAAAGAACCCCTCCTGCCATGCAGATATCTGCAAGATAAACAAACCATCCCTGGAGAAGAACCTGTCTTCCCAAAAGAAGACACTCCTGAGGCCACTTTTTAAACTGTCTTTGATCAACGAAAAGTTGGTTGAAGATCCAGTTAACTTTCCGAAAGCCCCCGGTGTTATGACACTGGTCAGAAGCACCGGGAACCTTAAATTGTGGGAATTCCTGCAAGGAGCTATGGAAGCTTTCCTAAATATTAATATGGCCCAAATGGGCACCAAATACTTACAAAGATTGTTACACTTTTGTTCTAGTAGGGTCCCTGTAATTCTCCACCTCTTTACAGGGCCTTAAAACTAATGTTCCCCACAGATGTCAGCGGGATTGTCCAGGACGGATGTATTATATCTGATATTGGTTCTTGAACAAACTCATGGTCTCTACTGCCATTGATTTCCGCTCTGTATGTGACTAGGAATAATTTTTCTTATTCTCTTTACAAGTTTAGAAGAGGTCAATTAAGTTAGCCTGTTTGAATGCGAAGGGCCTTATGGCTCGGAGTAAGGTTGCCTGCCTGCTTCGGGACCTCTTGTCCTTGGACATGGATGTAGCCGCGATCCAAGAGACTCACTTTGTCGTTTATTCAGTATATGGGAACCAGCTGGCCAGAGGTGTTTCTTTGCTGGTTAAGTGTACCCTGGATGCAAAGGTAGATCTTGTCCATGTCAATGCCGAGGGCCAGCTGATCATGGCCAATACAGCAGTGAAAAGCAATGCGTTTTGACTGGTTGTGGTTTATTCACCCAATGACTGGGGGTAGCATGTCTCGTTTTTTCGGCAGTTGGGGCCATTCCTGGTAGATTCAATGTGACTCGTCTTAGTAGGGGACTGGAATGCCATCCTGGACCCCAAGTTGGATAGAAGGCAGGGAGCTAGCAAGAAAGCATGTGATCATAGCTTGGTCGATCTCATCGAAGAATACGGGCTCGTTGATAGATACCGAGTCGATACCAAAGGTGGAAAAATGTGGACATGGGCTAATAGTTGGCCTTCTAACTGGGTGGTTAGCTACCTGGATAGAATGTTAGCTCGGGAAGCCAACATACATCTTTTAGATTGTCCCACATTCCACTGGTTAGGCTGCTCAGACCACAAATTCATTTGTGCCTGAGTAGAATCAGAAAATAGGCCTAGAATGGCTGGTTACTAGAAGTTCAACATGTCCTTACTGGACAGGTGGGACTTCTGGCCCCAGCTAATTAACTTAGTGCAGCGGGCGTTAACTGGGGGAGTCATCAGGAATAAGAAGTGGGAGAATCTTAAGAATAGAATTAGGTCTTTCACCACCAAATTCAGCAAACGGCACAAACTAGATAAGGCTGATAAGGTGAAGGCACTTAGAGTTAATTACTCCTGGGCGGAGGCTGGTGGGGATCCTCTGGAGATAGCTGTAGCTAAGGAGGTCCTGGAGCATTCGACTAGCAATTGTTACATGGGTCAGGTAATTAGACATAGGTTAAGCAAGATATCATCTGAAGCTGTGAACATGGGTGCAGAACTGTTCAAGGAAGAGATATGCTAGGATAGCAACCGGTACATTCGAGAGGTTCACTATCTGGAGAGACATACTCTTTGGTTGACTGACGACATGTGCAAGGCATTTCAGCAGCATTTCGAGATCCTGTTTACCAAGGAGCCTAGTCTCCATGTTCAGGAGTTTCGCAGCTATGACTGACTTCCCCTGGCTTTTGCTGGCTGATGCAGCTAGCTGCAAGGGAGTGATTACAGAGCATGAATTCTAAGCGGCTTTGAAGAAGGTCAGTAGAGGCAAATTGACAGGTCTTGATGGTTTGCCCTATGAATTGTACTTGAGGCTGTTGCACATCTTTGTCCCAATTTTGACTGTCATGTTCAACAACTGGTTCCAGCAGGGGTCAATTCCCAAATGGTTCACTAGGGGTGTGATCACACTGTTGAGAAAAGGCAAGGATGTTGGGAAGGTGCTAGAGGGTTACCGGCCCATAACTCTGCTAAACACAGAGTTAAAGATTTTGGCCAAAATCCTGTCGAATTATTTGCAATTATTTACCGAATCTCTGTTGGGACCTGAGCAGACTTGTGCTGTGAAGGGCCAAACAACTCAAAGCAACCTGCATCTAATCTGCACAATCATAGAGGGTGTAACAGATGATGAAAAAGCCGCACTGATCAATTTGGATCAGTCCAAGGCATTTGATAGGGTTGACCATCGTCACCTGGTGGCTGTCCTTCGAAACCAACTTCCACTGCTAGATTATCCTCCTGTATCAATCCCTCATGGCTGTGGTATGGGTGAACGGAAAGTCATCGGGCATTCTGGCGCTGTTTAGATCAGTCCGATATGGTTGTCTACTGTCACCCCTACTTTATGCTTTGGTGTTGAAGCCCCACCTTCGCTGGCTAAGGGATAGAGCATGCAGTCCAACCCTACATGGAATCACTGTCACTGGTGGGGCTCAAGCCAGGATTTCCGTGTACACTGATGATGTCACTACTTTCGTGTCCTCCCAGAGTAACATTGAGGTGGTACAGAAGGCAATTGAATGGTACGAACAGGTCACAGGGGCAAAGATTAACTGTAACGGTTAGGTGCCTGGAAGGGTGTTACCCTCATGGGGCCCTTTGACTGGACAGATGGCCCTGTCCACATTCTTGGATTGTGGTTTGGGCCCGACCTCTAGTTGGAGAAAAATTGGTCACAAGTACTGGCAAAGATCAGCGCATCGGTCAAAATTTGGTGTCGAAGGAAGTTGTCCTTAAAGGGTTTGTCTGAGGCATGTGTTACAAACATCTTTCCCATTATCCTTTACCGGTTGTCTGTACTTCCACTTTGTAAATGACGTAGGAAGGCGATTGAGGGTTTGCTATTCTCTCTTCTATGGAGAGGATGCAAACATCACATCGACAAATCTGTCTGTGTCCAGCGTTCATGTCATGGAGGTCTGAAAATGCCACACTTGATGGGCCACAAGGTTGCTTCAAGGTTGGTTTTTCTCAGGCGTGCGATTTTTGAACAGTCATTGCTGGTGGGGAAAGTGAGTGACATGTTGCCTACCCTTACTATCACTCCCCTGCCATCTCAAGACGATGCCATAAGCTCAAGGGCGATTGATTTTTCTCCTTGAATGTCTGGCCAACTTGCAGGCCATTCCACAGTCTAGTGGCCTTTCACAGCCTAGGAGAGTCTTCTATCGTGGGTTAGTGGAGGGTGTCACAAAGGATTCATTATGTGATGTGCTCTGCTTGTTGGAGGATGAGTTTTGCTCATTCTGGTCTTGGACGCTAGGTGCCGATGACCTCAGTAACTTTGAGTTTTTGCTTACCTGGCGATTGGCTCAAAATCAGTTATCTCTCAATGACAAGCTTTTCATATGGGGCCTGGCGGGTTTGCCAGATTGTGAACACTGCAACCTTGGCTTGGAAGAAATGGTTTCACACGCCTTCCACCACTGTTTGCAGGTTCGCTCTCTATGGCACCATGTCAGCGAGTTAACTGCTTGTATTGCGCCACATGAGCTCATGCTCATTGATCATGCATTTACCTGTGATAATATGTCACCCCTGTTCTCTGGGATGAAGTGTATGGTGTTTCTGTTGCTGCTGGCCACGGCTCAAATGGTGATATGGATGACACGAAAGGAAGAAGTCTTGCAAGATCAGTGTCTTTCACATCAGGATCTGATCCGATATTTTGAGTACCAGCTCAAAATGAAGATTAGAACTGATTAGAATGTTTGACTTTGACAGCCTTCAGCAAAAGATGTGTACATGTGGTGAGCCTGGTTTGCATTAACAGGGCTAGCCTTGATTTTCTCTTTTAGATCTGCTGGTTACAGCAGAGTGAATTCCTTTGGAACCCTCCTCTGGTTAAGGTAGTTCTCTCTTGTGTACCTAGTTAATGTGAATGAATGGGTTTCTAGCCTGTCCATGGCTCTCTCTTTTGTTATGATCCAAGTCAAGATTCCCAACCTCCCCATTTTGTTCTGGCCTTCTTTTATCTCGGCTGGGTTAGCCTCTGATTTTCCCATGCCATTAATTATTTTATCCTTCCCCAGTCCCTTAGCGAGTGTGCATCTTGATTTTGCCACTTGGTGGAATACAGCAGCCACTCTTTTTTGTGGGATGGATGGGTCTTACTAACATTGATTAATTTTAGTTTTAAAATTATGTTGTATTATAGCATGTTTTTTGGGTTCATACCCCATCCCATCATCTCATTTTTCATTAAATCTTTTATATATATACATCATATTATTGTATGCATTTTTATTGTCATGGGTTTATTTCCCCATTTTTTAGGTGTCTCTTGTAAATATGTGTTATTGTCGTGTGTGAAGGATTGAGAGGTGATGGATGGGTTCTTGTGGTGAATGTGCAAATTGTAATGAGTGATTGGGTCATGATAGTGTTTAGCTAGGTATAGGATAGATTCTGAAGACCACTCTCTACCAACCTCCCTTTTCGACCTTGTGCCACAATTTGTGTATTTTTTATACAAATAAATATTCAGTCAATGTTAGACGATAGTAGTTGATAGTTGAATATGAAAGTAGTCAGTGAACTGGCAAGATTACACTGCGTAATACATATTATATCAAGTTCCTAACATTTTGTACGTCGAACCTATTAGGTCCGATTTTCCCACAAATAATAGTCCCCACTGCAAAAATAACTCCACAACAATTTTGGCGACGAAGATATCAAACTCACGTGGAGAAGATAAAAAAAATTTTTCCACTTGCCAAAAGACAATTTTGGTGATGAACGTATCAAACTCAGGTGGAGAAGATAAAAAGAATTTTTTTTCCACTCGCCAAAAGGCAATTTTGGTGATGAGGGTTCAGATATCAGACAAAGATCCAATTCACTCGGAGTAATAAAAAAAAATTTTTTAATCTCTTTTTCGCTCATCAAAAAATTTTGGGCAACGAAACTCACACTCATATGAAGGAAGACAAAATTCACTCACCACAATAATTTTGGTGACAAAGTCTCGGATACATGTTTAAAAAAGAAAAACTTGGCAAAGTTTCTCACAAGACAAGACGTCAATTTAGTGATGAAATAATCTGTTGTATTCTCAACTGAGAAGAGAAATATTTTTTCGATAATACAGTTTGCTCAAATGTGTCATGAATTGCAAATTCGTAGGACCCCCCCCCCACAACCTCTGCAGTATTAGGCATTGTGATAACTCTTTGCAAAAATGGAAGAATGTAAAAGTCTATTTCGAGAATTCTTGAAGTTCCAGTCGGAACAACAGACTAAAATATTAGAGCAACAAAAAACATTCCAGATGCAGGAGGAAATTTTCAATAGACAAATGCAATTCCAACAAAAAATGGTACAGATACATAGGGCGTTTCAAAACAAAATTCTGGAAATAACTGAGAAGAGGAAAGAGAAAATCTACAAAATGATTCTTTCCCGGAGAATACAATATGGAATTCAAATGAAATTTTCATGTACAATCCAGATAAAGAAATAACTTTTGCGGAGTATTATAAAAAATATACGGACGTGTATAACGAGGACTGCCACTCATGGTCTGAAGGAAAGAAGGTTAGGCTTCTTTTAAGCAAATTAGGAACTGCTAAGCATTACAAATTTGTAAACTACATTTTACTGAAAAAAAATAGTGAGTTGACTTTTACCGAGGTGGTAAATATATTAAGTGAATTAATTAGTAAAAAGACATCTCTGTTCCACAAAAGGTGGAAATGTTTAAATCTGATGAAAGAAGATGAACAAGACTATATAACGTACGCAGCCAATGTGAATAAGCATTGTGAAGAATTCAAGATGACAGAATTAAGCGCAGACAATTTTAGTGCTTGGTGTTTATTCAGGGGCTGGTATCAGAAAGAGACGCAGAGTTGAGAAAATTAATACTGGCAAAATTGGAAAGCAATCCAAGTATTACATTACAAAAATGGGCAGAAGACTGCACAAGATATGTTAGTGTAAAGAAAGATTAAAAAAAAGATAGAACAATCTGGCATTTCATATATAAGGAAAATATGCTACAAAAGAAAAAGTCATTTTACGAAAAAGAATTCTAAAATTGCAGATTATCAAGCAAAAGGTAAAATACCAAAGAAAAATAAACAAAAACTCCTGAAGCCATGTTTTGTTTGCGGTAAATTACAGTGGTACAGATATTGCAATTTTAGGAATAAAAAATGCTTCAACTGTAAAAGAATGGGACATAAAAGCACGCATTGCAGGTCAAGAAATAAAGACAATAAAATACAAAAATTAAAGTCCAATGAGGTAAAAGATGTTTCAATCAAAATAAGTAATAAAAATATAAAAATGCAGCTTGACACAGGTTTGAATTTATCTATCATAAATGTGCATATGTGGAAGAAGTTGGGAAAACCAACTTTAATGAAGACAAAGAAAATCGCGAGGTCAGTGAGGGGAGAAAAAATACAATTTATTGGAGAATTTGTTACAAACATCACGTTAAATGAAAAAAATGCAAAAAGTTAAACTATTTGTCATAAAAAAACCATGAACTTACTTGGTACGAATTGGATAACAGAATTCCAATTATGAGATCTACCGATAAATTCTTTCTGTTACAAGGTAAAAAGTTTAACACCGAAGCCCAAAAATTAATATAGAAACTTAAGGAAACATTTCCTACTGTTTTTCTCCAGGTTTGGGAATGTGAACCAAGATGGAGGCTAAATTCCAGCTAAAAGAAAATGCTCTGAGGGTATTCAAAAAGAAAAAGAATGTGCCATTTGCCTCAACTGGACAGATAGATAAAGAATTAGACAGATTAGAGAAAACCAGTGTACTTAAACAAGTTGAGTATAGTGAATGGACAACACCGACGGTATAAGTGAAAAAAAAGTCTAAAGAAATTTGTGTTTTTGCTGATTTTTCGATGGGTTTCACAGTGGCACTCAAAGATTATAATTATCCCCTACCAACAGCAGAAGAAATATTTGCAAAGCTAAATTGAGGTACAATATTTTCGAAGATAAACCTGGTAGAATGTTAGAAGGTCAGACCCAGAGCAAGCAGTGGCTATAAAAGACATGACAGCTCCGAATGATATTACCATTTCAAAATTTTTGGGATTAGCAAATTATTACCAAATATACATCCCTAAAATGTATGATCTGTGGGCACTATTAAATGATTTATTGAAGAAAGGAAAACCCTGGAAATGGACTAATGAATGCCAGAAAGCATTTGAAAAGATAAAGAAAGTGTTAATTTCAGAATTATTTTTAACCCACTACAACCTGAATTTAGAGATCATAGTAGCTTGCGACGCAAGTGCGTATGGAGTAGGAGCATGCATTACACAAAATGCCAGATGGTCAAGTAAAACCAATTGCTCATGCTTCCAGAGCACTACTTCCAGCTGAAAAGAATTACTTTCAGATAGAGAAAGAGACACTAGGAATAATATTTGTGGTAGTGAAATTTCACCGTTTTGTCTGCGGTCAACATTTTACGCTACAAACTGATCATATGCCTCTAATTTCAATTTTTGGGTCAAAAAAGGGTTTGTCAAAGCATACAGCCAACCGATTACAGAGATGGGGTATAATACTGTTAAATTATAACTTCAGCACGGAGTACATACCATCGAATAAATTTGGCTATGCTGATGGGCTGTCCAGGTTAATTTCTAAAATGAGCGCACCATTAGAAGACACAATAATTGCCTCACTGAGGTCGGAAGAAGAGCTGAAATTTACTGTGTGTAAATTAAAAATTTACTGTGTGTAAATTAAAAATTTACTGTGTGTACTGTGTGTTCGGGAACTTCTGTTAACTCTAGAAAAAATAAAAGAAGCCACCAGGGACAAGTATATCTTGAAAATAAAAAAAATAGCCAAGAGGGACCAGTACACAACAAATGTTTTTTGCTTTGCGATACAGTATTGTTATACAGAGAACATGTGATGATTCCATACACACTGCAAAAGCAAATATGACAGGATTTTCTTACTGGTCATCCAGGCAGCAATAAGATGAAGAGCCTAATGCATATATTGGCTGAATATGGACAGGGACATTGAGAACGCAGTGGCAAAATGTAAAGGCTGTGCCTTAGCAACAAAGGCACCTCATATATAAATTTAATCCCTGGCCAAAAACAGACCTACCATGATCTAGGTTACATATGGATTTCACAGGTCCACTGAATGGATACCACTACATCATAGTAGTGTATAGTTTTTCAAAATGGCCTGAGATACAAAGGATAAGAAAACCGATAATGCAAGTCTAAAAACTTCCTGCTGGAATTGTTCGCAAGGTTTGGTGTGGTAGACACAATTGTGATGGACAATGGAAGTCAATTTACGTCAATACAATTTAAAGATTTCTGCAAAGAATACAACGTCAAACATGTTACCACAGCGCCATATCACTCAAGATCTAACAGGTTAGCTGAAAAATTTGTGGACACCCTAAAAAGAGTTTTAAAGAAACCTAGGGAAATACTTACAGATAAAGCCCTACAGAAGTTTCTACAGGTATACAGAATTACCCCAAATCACAAAACACCAGCCTCACAATTGCCAGCTGAGGTGATGTTTGCACGTCAAGTAAGATTTGTCTTCGACAAAATACTACCAAAAAAGACAAAGCCAAGTTGAGAAAAATTTATTTGAGTAAAAAATACAATCCTGGTGAAAAAGCATACTTTAAGGTCTACAAACAGAATAAATCATTCTGGGAGTTTGGAAAAGTAGGAAAGTGGATTGGCAATATGATGTACTTGATGAAAGGCAAAAAATTCACGTGCAGATGGTACATTAACCAAATCAGATGATGCTCTTTAGAAAATCACAACCTATGGAGGTGATTTTCAATACATTTGACCTACCAATGCCAGCAACAATTTTACTTGAGGTATGCTGATCCAGGAGGAAAAGAAAGGCAACAAAACATTTAAAAGTGGATCCAAAATGTAGGAGATATGCTATGATGTTGCTAAAATATGAGGTGTTTTTTTTTGTATTTTTTTCTTTTCTTCATATTTCCTGTAAAAAATAAAAAAATATAAAAAAAACTGTTTTACTCCTACAAATTAAAGTTTTAGGAGAGGGGTGTTATGGTGAAACACACCTATTCTATAGTGAATAGACTCTCCCACCTAATTTAAGTAGGAGTAGTAAGAGGAATGAAGGTCAGTCGATGTTGGATGATAATAGTCAACAGTCAAATACGAACTTAGTCAGCAACCTGGCAAGATTATACTGCATAATACATATCAAGTTCTTAATGTTTTGTACGTCGAATCTATTAGGACCGATTTTAGCACAAATACTAGCCTCCACTGCAAAAGTAACTAATAGTCATGTTGGTTCAATAAAACAAGATTGATTTTAACATTTAAGTCTTTGAAATCAGTATCCTTATTTGATATATTTCCAAGTAAGCAAAATTACATGAATTGTTTTTAACATTATTTTCTGATATAAAATCAACTTAGTAATCACAAAATTGTTTTTGTGTTTTACAAAAAGTGAAGGAATGTCCTCACTCAAATATTTACTCCTTATGCTTTCCATTCACCTTCAGAAAAAAATAACGTCAAAAACAAATGATAAGCAACACTCAATTCCACCAAGAAATCTGAAAATGCCTGCTCTTTTTTAAATTAACTATTTTTCACAGCTGATAAGTTTTGTATACCCAATGTTAAGACATAATCAAATAAACCTATGCTAACGACCATCACTGAGTATATATACCAGGCTCTCGACAAGAATGGTGAAGCCTGAACTGTCACCTTGGATATCTCTAAAGCATTTGACAGAGATTGGCATGCCAGCCTTCTACGGAAACTGCGAAGCTACGGCATCTGGACTTTTGTTGGACTTAATCTAGTCATTCCTCTCTAAATGCACACTGAAGGTGGTATTAAACGGACATGCCTCCCAGAACTACCCTACAAATGCGGGTGTTCCCCAAGGTTCTATCCTAGGTCCTACGCTCTTTCTAATCTACATCAATGATCTCCCAGATGCCATAAAATCACAAGTAGGCATGTACGCCGATGATACCACAGTTTACTCTCACCTCGATCAAAAATCTGGTGTCGGTGACAAGGCGAACATCGCACCTCCCTCCCATTAGCATGGAACTCTCAACGGACCTCAAGTGGAATGACTACGTCGAATCCATTGCTAAATCCGCTGCTATGAAAGTTGGCTCTCTGTGCAGGGCCCGGAAATTCTTTCCATCTGAATCTATCCTGCACTTTTATAAATCTACCATCCACCCGTGTTTTGAATACTGCTGCCACATCTGGTTGGGTGCCCCTGCTATTCTCCTCGGGGTTCTTGACAAAATACAGCAAAGAATCTGTAATGTGATTGATACCGACTTGGCTGACTGCCTGCAGTCACTCTCTCACTGGCGTGAAGTGGCTTCCCTGTGCCTCTTCTATAAATACTTTCATGGCTTCTGCTCCAATGAACTTAGATCACTGGTGCCTCCTAGGTGTGAATTTGCACGAGATACTAGATTGGCAACTAGGTCCCACCCTTTTACAGTGAAACTGGTGAAATGTAACCGCAATTTCTACTCCAACAGCTTCTTTTCTTGCATTTCCTGCTTATGGAATTCCCTTCCGCATGCTTGCTTCCCCAAGGGCTACAACCTCCAGGAGTTTAAATGTAGGGTCA
This sequence comes from Ascarosepion bandense, assembly GCA_037127315.1. Taxonomy (NCBI): domain Eukaryota; kingdom Metazoa; phylum Mollusca; class Cephalopoda; order Sepiida; family Sepiidae; genus Ascarosepion; species Ascarosepion bandense. The sequence continues at coordinate 1,092,639 of JBBBDQ010001794.1, forward strand.
ATAGACACCTCCTAACACACTAACTCACACCCATTCTCTCCAACTCTTTCCCTATATACATCCTAACTCCTCTATCACCCTCCTTCTGACATTTCCTATACCCAATCGCTCTATGTAACCCCCTGCACTATAGAGGCAGTGGAATGCCTTGCTTGGGGTGACAGGATTAAAAAAAAAACCTTGTTATAACCCATTTGTAGCAGTTATAATATTAAGAACTACTTAGGTTACTCACTATGACATTTGTTAGAAATATTGTTAAAACTCCAACAGTCTTTTGAGAATCACTACGAGTTCTTTATTTAAGGTGTCTAGCCTAGTTCATTTGTGTTATTGGGGGTGTATTATTTACTCTTTTTTTTTTTTTTTTAATCATATCATCCCAAGCAAGGCAGTAATGCCACTGAAGCGCAGGGGGCTACGTAAGAATGAAAAGATTGTAAAAGAGAAAGCTGGGAACCACATCCTAAACAGGGAACAAGGGATGAGCCTCTACACCTGTTCAATAGACCTGGGTGGAGTGTGAACCTGGTGATAGTTTAGTCTATCTACTCCAATTGTAAAAAAAAAAAAAAAAAAAAAAAAAGTGAAAAGATTGGAAAAGAGAAAACCGGAAACCACATCCTAAACAGGGAACAAGGGATGAGTCTCTACACCTGTTCAATAGACGTGGGTGGAGTTTGAACCGGGCTTGTTCTGAGTTCAGATTTACTTTATATATATACAGGTCCATCAAAAGTATCATAGAGTACTTACATAGGTTCTTTTTTTCTCACAGGCCTTTCTTCAGTCAATCTTTTCTTTAACTGATTACAATATCTTTTATGTTTCTATATCTATCTTTTACCATATATATTATCTTGTCAGTTTCTGATATTACACTACCTTCCCACATGTTCTTTCCATTTTTATATACACTGAAAAACACTTTCATTAATTTTGAAAAATTTAGCATCGTTTTTGTCATCCATTTTTATTCTTTTTTGAACTGGTAACAAAGATGCCCTAATAATGGAGATATCAGCAGCGACACACACAGGATAATTTATGCAGGAGGCAAAAGGAATGAAAAAGGGGTCGGTTTAATTCTAAACAAAGAAGTAAAGGAATACATTCTTGGATACTGTCAGCTTTCAGAGAGAGTCCTCTTGGTTAAACTGCAGGGAAGGCCCTTCAATATAGCTATTATAGTAGTGTATGTACCGACAACTCAAAGTTCGGAGGACGAAATAGAAACTTTTTATTCAATACTGGACAGTGCCAAGGCTCAATGCAAAAGCCAAGAAATTAAGATTATAATGGGAGACTTGAATGCCAAAGTAGGTAAAGATAGGGAAGGAAACACGACCAGACCCTTTGGACTAGGGGACCACAACGAATGAGGAGAAAAATGGGTCCAATGGTGCTCAGCCAATGACCAGGTAATTACTAACACTTGGTTTCAAGAGCACCCACGATGACTATGGACATAGAGAAGCCCAGGAGGAGACATGAAGAACCAAATAGACTACATAACTATAAACAAGGGATTCAGGAATGCAGTGGTCCAATGCAAAACATATCCAGGTGTCAACTGCGGAAGTGACCACGTCCCAGTCATTTGAAAACTAAGGGTGAAACTCCGAAGACTAAAGAAATCAAGCACATCACCAACGCTGCAATACGACACACTTGTGAATGACCTCACCCTGCAGAAAGACTACAATGACAGCGTGAGAAAGAAATATGAAGAACAAACTGGAAAAGGGCACTCAAAATGGCATTCACTAAAGGAAGCGATGGTGACCTCAGTGAACAACATAGCCCCAAAGGAAATCAGACGCAGAAGAAAAAATGAGTGGATGACCGAAGAAATTCTCCACATGATGCAAAGGAGACAAAAAATAATGCCAAGACATGGAGCAGAGTACAAGAAACTTCACAGGGAGATAAGGAACAAATGCAGACAAGCTAAAGAGGAATGGCTTAACAACAAATGCGCAGAAGTAGAGAGAATGAGCAGGACCAATAAAGCAGAGATGCATAAAGAGATAAGAGAACTGACAGGACAAAAAACCTGCTCCTCAATAGGATGCATAAAATCCAAGGATGGAACAATCATATTGGAGAAAGAGGAAATACTCCAGCGATGGGAAGAGTATATAAAGGATCTTTTTTATGACAGGAGAGAACAACTGAGAATACACAAGGAGATGAATGGACCGAAAATACTAAAATCTGAAGTGGAAGCTGCAATGACCAAAATGAACAGAAACAAAGCACCTGATCCAGACAGCATAGTGATAGAGCTGCTGATAGCTTTAGAAAAATATGGCATAGAAAAAATTACCGACATAATAAACAAAATTTATAGCAGTGGAATAATACCAGATGACTTATGCAAGTCGATATTTATAGCATTGCCAAAGAAACCAGGTGCAAATGAGTGTGAACTACACAGAACTATCAGCTTAATGAGTCACATCACAAAACTGATTGTCAGAATCCTGATGAATAGAGCGAGAAGCAGAATCAGGCCGGAGATAGGGCAGGAACTGTGCCGGTTCGTTAAAGACACTGGAACAAGGAATGCCATACTCATGATTAGGATGCTCTCCGAAAGGGCAATACAAATGAAGAAAGACTTATACCTATGTTTCATTGACTATGCGAAGGCATTCGACAAGATACGACACAAAGAATTGATGGAGATGCTCGGCAGCCTAGACATTTTCGGGAAAGACATCAGAGTAATTAAGAATCTCTACTGGCAGCAAACGGCCTGCAAATGGACAGGTAATGATCTCAGTAGATTTACAGAGATAGAAAGAGGCGTAAGACAAGGATGTGTCTTTTCACCAGATTTGTTCAACCTGTACAGTGAGATTATTTTGAGGACCCTAGACGACACACCAGGATTTGCTATTGGAGGCCACAACTTGAACAACATAAGGTATGCAGATGATACAGTGCTGATTGCAGACATGGAAAGGAAACTACTGGACCTCCTACAGAAGGTAGCGGTGGAGAGTGACAAAAAAGGACTACAAATAAACTTTAAGAAAACTGAATGCATGGTCATCAGCAAAAGGTGCAACCCAAAATGCCAAATACAGGTGGGGGATACCAGAATAAAGCAGGTGCAAAACTTTAAATATCTAGGAAGTGTTCTAACAGGAGATGGAAAGTGCGACACAGAGATCACAAGACGAATTGGCATGGCAAAGGGCGCGTTCCAGAAGCTGAGTAAAGTACTAACACACAGGAAAATTTCACTAGAAACAAAGAAAAGCGTGCTGGATTGCTATGTGATGTCAGTTCTTCAATACGGTAGTGAGTGCTGGGCAATATCCTCGAAAATGAGGACAAAACTGGAAGCAGCGGAAATGTGGTTCTACAGAAGGATGCTGCAGATATCGTGGACTGAACATGCAAGCAACGATGAGGTGTTGGAAAGAATGGCAACCAAAAGGAAATTAATACCGAGCATCAGGAAGAGACAACTGAAGTTCCTGGGACATGCAATGAGGAAGGAGAGCTTGGAGAACCTGATACTGACTGGCCAGGTAGAGGGAAAGAGAGACAAAAGAAGGCAGCGGATAACATATTTGCAGGGCCTGGTTGGGTGGATGACAGAACGGGGGTTACCAGGAGTAACAGGAACAAACATGCTGAGGGCCACAAGGGATAGGGAGACGTGAAGGGCCATGATCGCCTACGTCCTGAAGGGACAGGCCACATAGAAGAAGAACAACAACAACAACAAATTATTGAACACCAATTTCAGTTTTCTTTTAAACATTAATTCTGCTGCTAACATGCCTGGTGATCTATTGAGATTTGTTGTTATCCAGTAAACTGAAAAATTTCTGTCGTGCTTTGTTGCTCACTTTTTCAAGCTCTCTTGAAAGTACCCACAAACAATTCTCCTTGTTTGACCTTAGGTGATACAGCAGAGTAGTATTATGTTCAATAAAAATATTTTACAAAAATCTTTAAATTTGTGAGTAGTGAATTATGTACCATTATCCAAAACTATGGCACCCAGAATGCAATATCTTGCAAACAGTTCATGTATAAAAATTCACTGTAACCACAGAAGTGGGTTTTTTGTGCTTACAAATTTCAGACCACATAGTAAAGCTATCCACTCCTGCAAGATAATAATAGATCCATTTATAGAACCTGCAAAATCTATGTGCTATCTTGACCACAGAATATCTGATTTTGGCCAACGTTTTAATTTCATGGTAGGCAATTTTGCTGCCAGAGCACAACCTCTGCAGGCTTTTGCTAATTTTTCAATGTCTTGATTCATTTTAATCCAGTATACAAAGCTTCTTAGAGGAGATTTGAACATTGAAATTCATGGATATCTATTATGAGATTCATTTAATATCCACTTTTGTAATATACTAGCTATTACTCTTCTTTTTGTAAATATCAACACCTTATCACATAGTGAATAAGCATTCATGTCTGAATTGTGTTCTTTCTTTCAACTGGTTTTATTTATTTCCATAATGAATATATCTTGCTCTTTTACTTTTGCTTTTATTTCTTCCAGGTTAACTAGTAATTCTTGCATAATATATTTTTAAGCTTTATTTCACTTTTAATGCTGCTGTGTTTACAAATGGTTCAGTATTTTTTGGTATCGATCTTGATATCCATCTGCATGTCCTATTTTTTGGATGGTTGGTTATCCACCCCAAAATTGTAATTTAATAAGATGGTACTCCAGAATTGTAATCTATTCACTGTATGCATAGGAATTCCTTTTTTCAAGCCATAAATTGATGATAGAAGTCTGTAGTTTGTCTGCAACTGATAAATTCCTGTGTATAAATTTGTGAAATTTTTTCACAGTCAATATTATTGCTAATGCCTCTTTTCTGATCTGTCTACACTTTTTTCCAGCTAGCAGTAGAGAATGCGAAACATGTGTCATAAAATTTATATAGAATTACTGCTCCTGTACCATAATCATTAGTATCTGAAGCCAATACAATTTCAGCTTTTGAATCATACAGCACTAATAAGTTGTTTATTTTATTTTATTTATTTCTTCAAACACCTTCTGACACTTATCAGTTCAGTTACACTTTATGCTTTTTTTTTTTAAGCAAATTAGTAAAGCTCTCAAATTCTGCATATTAGGTACATAAATTTGGTAATAGTTTGTTAGTCACAGAAATGCTTGTAACCTAGTACTGTTTTTCATGGAGGCATATTATTAATTGCAATTGCCCTTAACAGATCTGGGTGATGATCATTTTTGTCAATGATTTGCACTAGATACTTGATTTTAGGTAAAAACAATTTGCTCTTTTCCTCACTGAGTTCGAATTCATACTCTCATATTCTTTTTGAAAACTGTTTTTACATGCCTGATATTAAAAGTGTTCCTTAGATACACTTTTAATTAATATATCATCTAGTTAAGCAACTGTGAAATCTCAAGAATTGTACCAATGAATTGTTGAAATATAGCTGAAGCCACCTTTTTTATCAAAAGTAAGTCAATTGAACTTATGCAATTTCTTGGGGAAATTTTTGGTTAACTAAACATTTTTCTTCAACATATATTTGTAAATATGCTTAAAAAAAGATTTTCCACCATTTAACTTCATAAAATTTTATTCTGTACTTACTAACTGATAGTTATGTGATTCCAAACACTTGTCAAAAAATCAGCATAAACAAGAGTTTTTTTTCTTTCTTTACATCCATTTTGCTGCCCATTTTGAATGGTTAATCTTTTCAATTACACTATTTTTTCAAAGTCTACCTGATTTTTAATTGACTTAATCTAATGCTGTGAATGGTACACAATGTTTCAGTTTAAACACTGGTGTCAACTTTTTTTCTCTTGAAATATTGCTTTGAATTTGGAACACCAACCAAACTTTAAATTTTCACTTTTTTAAACTAGTCACTTGTCCATTTACATTTTTGCAACAGACATTTATAGGTAAATACCACAGCTCAAATAATTTCATCTAGTGAGTAATGAATAAGCTTGCAGTATTTTTTAATATATAAGCCTTAGCTTTTACACACTTGTTATGGAATGAGATGTTACAAGTCATTTCACCAATAAAAAATAATTTATCACCTGGCACACTACTTGAGACTTTCAAAGTCCTTTTTAATATAGGTATTCCGTTTGCTTTTCATGTGCTTCAATGATTATTGTGATATCTCTACCAGTGTCTAGTTACCTTTTTACATTCACATTATTAATGTTAACATACCCAAATTTTCTTTGGTTTTATCTGATTATTTTTTCCATCACAACACTGTATGAATTTTTTCTGTGAGAACTTTGCTTTGCTTTGTCTGAACATTGTTTTTCCTCAATTTCTTCAGCATTGTCTAAGATTTAGGGTTCTATGTCATTCATCTGATATTTCCTATAGTTTAAGTTCATTATTCTATTTAAGCTTCATTAGAAATCTCACTCATATTTCTGTATGTTTTTGTCATTAACTCTTGAATGAAAATTAACCCTTTAAACATATCCATAATCAGTTCATTTAATCTGAACTTTTCACACTCCTTATTAATGATTTCAGCATATGTTACAAAATCTATTTTTATTTTTCAATCAGATTCATACATTTCTAATGACAGGCTTTTCTTGCAAAAAACTTTTGTCAGAATATTTACTGTTTCTTCAAAACAAATTTCTCCTGTTTTTAGTTTTGTAGTACAAAAAGTGTTTTTCATGTTCTACTGATGCTAACTTTCTCAACAAAAGTCTCAGTTTTATCTTGTCTTCTGAGTCACTGCATTCTTTGAAAATTTGCTTGTGTCTTCTAAAATAAGCAGTAAAGGTAATTTCATCATCTGAATTGTATTTAAATTTAGACATGAAACTTGCCACTGCATTAGAGGGAGTGAAAGAACTTATGGAATTTTCCATTTTCTTCTGAATTATTTCATTTTGTTTTTGCTGTTGTTTCTGAAGTTCTAACAATTGCTGCTATTGCTTTTGCCATATTTTTACCACCTGAGCTAATATTTCTTCTATATTTGAAAAATATCTGTTTACGTTTTTATTTTTTTTCCAAACAGTAATGTGAAAAAATTAAACCAGCATGGTTCTAAATTTTCATCATCACTATCATGTGCACCAAAGCAAAAAGTTTTATCTTTTTTTCCTACTTGTTACAACTCAGTATGAGTTTTGATATCTTGTCATAACTGTTATAACCCGTATGAATTTGATTCCTCATTGTCACTTTTAAAAATTGTTTCTAGAAGTTATATGAAGTCTTGCTTAGGCTACACACTGTGACATCTGTTAGAAATACACTTGACTTACTTTAAAGGAGTTCTTGATTTTCTAAGAATTCTTTATTTAAAGTGTCTAGATTAGTTCATTTGTGTTACGGTCGGGGTATTATTTACTCTACAACACTTCCCTAGCATGAATGCAAAGCCACTAAAGTACAATAGCTTACTGGGTAAGGCACAGAAAAGCAACTTTACATAGATGGTAAAGCAATTGAAGCTGAGATGTCAGTTCAAGACCAATAAAATTGCTGATTCTCCTTTGGATTTTATCAATAATTTTTAAGTAACAGGAGTACTGGATCAACATGGCAGCTATATTCTAAGCAGGAGCGATTAGTAGACATATATACATAAGATAGATTCTGGAGAGAAAAATTGTCTCCCATGACACAGTGAACCAACTTTTTTAGCAGTTGACCTATTAATAGATTCAATGTAGTTTTTCAACTTCATGTTCCCTGAGAAAGTGCAATGAGTCACTTCCCTGGAGGTTAGTATTAACTATACCAATGGAAGGCAGAAAATGGCCTCTCATGATTAATAGAGAACATTAAATTTTAGAGGTGTTCAAATTTTACAAGCCATTCTTTACAAAAGACTAAGCAGTTTGTGACATCAGTTTCCAATTTGACCATATTGAACTGATCAGACTTACTATCAAGACAGGAATAAATAGTTGTGGTCATTAACATAAATACCAAGTTCAGAGCTGAAGTCATCAGAAAAGTTGTTAATGAAAATTAAAAACAAAGTAGGACCAAGGATAAAGCCCTAGTGGAAACCTTCATTAGTATGGAAGGATCTAGAAGAGTGGTCATTCAAAATAACTGATAAAGCCTGAATCAGTTTAAAAATTTGCCTGGAGACACCATAACTTTTCAACTTGCAAAGATTGGTATGCAAACCCTGTAGAATGCTTTTGAAATGTCCAAATCAACAACAGCTCAAGCTTCAACATTCTTATCTAAAGCTTAATAAACTCATTTCACAAACAGTAATACATCAGTAGGTGACTTAGAGAAATGAAAATTATATTGCTTGTCTGAAAGAAGATTCTTTGGTGTAAGTTGCTTAACTAATTCAGCATTGATTAGTGCCTTGAGTCATTTGCCAAAAATAGGTAGTAAATTCACCTGAGTTCTTAATGACTGGAGGAGGATTTCCAACAAGCAGAGAAACAAGAAGCAACAAGGCATATATTATACAGTTTAGAGAGAACAGGAGCCATTTCCTAATTACTATTACAGCCTTACCTTTGAGAGTATCCAGATTAAATGATATCAGAAAACATAGATTTTATATGCATATCACTCAAAAGGGACTCAGTTCTAAGCAGGAAACTAGGAATGGATACACCAGATGAATCATGAGAATTTATGGGCAAAACATTTAGGATTATCAGCTGTATATGTTAACACCTCAAGTTTATTGAGGAGAGGAAGAATAGAAAACTAACATATTTAATACACTATTATAGTGCCTCAATCTCTCAGCAAACAAAATATTTACATTTATTACGTGCAACCATGAATAGGCATCTGTTTATAATGGGAACTGTCACACTAGTATAGTTAAAAATAGTAGTTCCTGTAGATTATTCTCAATATGAAAGTTAAAAATTTCAGTTCAAGAGTTGTCTTGAAAAAATTCCCAAAGATAATCCCTATTAGCATTCTGGTAATGGAAAAGGTCTTCGAATAGAAGATTCCTGTTTAATAGATGATTAGAACAAAATACCAATAGATACAATAGCATGATCTGAATAGCCAAGAGGACAGTGTTGCAAAGCATAAGGAGCAATAAGGGACAAATCCACCAAAAAAAAAAACAAGTTATTACAATTTAGAAATATGATCAAACAGAAGTTTATTGATTTCATAATAAAAGTAAACAGAAAAGATTTTGACAAAATTTATAAAAATTTACTCATAATAATTTAATAAATCTTTTGATAATATCTTATATGCACACGTCATGGACATGACAGGCATGAAAAGTTTTCAAGATATATTTTGTTCCCAACCTTTATAGTGATTATATAAGTATGATATTGAATTGGTTTTTCAAATGCATTCAGATAAACTGTTAATCATCATGCTTGTGTTGTTTAGCAATAATATATATTAATCATGATAATATATTATAATATAGATAATAATATAATATAGATAATAATATAATATAATGTTTTATATAATATAATATAGATAATATATTATAATATATATATATTAATCATGATAATCATCATGCTTGTGTTGTTTAGCAATAATATATATTACAAACAAATTGAACATTTTGTACATTGTCTGTTTCTCATATAGATACACACACATGCTGTGCATAAAATCCCTCATTCATACTAAACAAAAAGAAACAGTTCAGTATAATTAATAAAATTTTGATAAAATAAATTACTTACAAATTTGATTCTTGGGAGTGCTATAAAATGCATTCACAATTACTGGAGGAGTCAACCACCTGAAAATACGAAATTACTATTGCAAAACATGTTACTAACAAGTTATGCATATTTTAATTAATAAATTTACAAAATAACTACTAGCTTTACTTTAAGAATTTTATACTTGTCTTAATTTCAAACTACAGTTTTATGTACAATATAAAGCTTTCATCTTTATTAGATAAACAATTGCTTATCTTTAAATTATTTGAAAAATATTTATTATAATATAACATCACATTATACTTATATAAATAAATAACTTTTCTTTTTTTTCTCACAATCTTGCATTTTATTTGCAAGTACAAAAACAGGATTTTTTGAAGTGATTTCATTTTGGACAAACATAAAATGAAGTTGAAAAAATATTTACAGGTCATCAATTTTTAATCAAAAAATAGAAAAAGATTTAATTTTACAGTGTTTTCATATAATCCTCAATATGAAAAAGGTATAAAATCAAATAAATTGGGCTAACATTTTAAAGAACCACTTGATGACTATGATGAGAAATTCAAAGTCAAAGAATGAAATAAGATTTAAAAAAAAAAAACCTTTTAGAAGGATTTCACTTAATGAATAAATGAACAACTTGAGGCAAATATGAGAAGGAAACTCACTCACTCTTCACTGTCCACTGGTTGCCTTAATTGTTTTAAGTTCATCATTCCACTCCACTTAATGGCTGTGATGACATTAGTGAAATATGTGTCTGGGTAATATTCTACCTGTCACAAGCAGAAGAACAGTAAGTGCAAATGTCAAGTAATAATATCAATATCTAATAATTGTTATTTTCATGGTAGCAATATTTTAAGGTATAATTATTTAAATAACTTTAATGCTGCCAAACTTTTTGAAGAAAATACATCAAAATATGTATTGAAAATAATACAAAATCAAGAGAATAATTACAGAACTAAATATTGAATTTGAACATATAAAACTGAGAATTATTCAATTTTAATTAAACTTCTGAATACCATAGATATATATATAGTGCTAATGACAAATGACTTGCAGAAATAATTTTCAGATGACACTGTTTTCCTCTGTCAGACAAGTATGATGAGAAGTGTGTCAATCACTTAACTGAATGCATATCAACAAAAAACTTTGACAATTTTTCTCTTAGTATCAATAAAGCTTTAAAATTAAAATATTAACTGATATCAGATGACAAGAAAGTTGATATCACATCAGGTGCTTACAAAAATGTTTAGAAAATGGATTAGGTGAAATCCAAATATTTCCATAAGTTTAACTGCATTACAAAGATTGCTTAAGAGTGCACTGAACACTTTTGAAAACTTGTCACACACGATGTTAATGTGAACACATGAAGAATAAAGATTACATGTTGGCATAGAAATATACAGAGTATTGATTATTGAAATGGTTTTTCACAGTGAAAAAATAAGATAAGAGTCAAGATATTTTTTAAAATATAAAAAGCAGGCTGCTTTAGTGTATGGAAAGAAGATGTGCCAAATTACATATATAACTTTCCCAGTAGATTATAAAGAGTACTTGAAAGAAAATATAAATATGAAAAGTATCAATACTTTGCTCAATAATCCCCTAAAGTATAAAACATAAGAAAGATTAGCAATTTCTCATTTTGTAAATGCAATAGATATTCACAAAAAACAGTCAATACAAACAACTGGATTTTTAAGACAAGACACCACATAAAATAGTTCAGTTTTATGAAATTTCTATTTACTTTAATTTTTTTTCTATTAAAAAAATACAAGTACGTATAGTATATAAATAGTGACAGTTGTACTCTGAACTGTTTTGACATTGAAAAAGTATCGATTCTGTAGATAACACAGATAAAACTGAAGATAAAATCCCAAGAAAATAATAAATATTTAATGGAAAGAGAAGAGAGATGATAGACATCATTAGTGATTACAGGAAAGAGGTGTAAAAAGATTAAAAAAATAGATACACAAGTGGGTGGAGAAGTGATTTGCTGTGAATTGTATAAACAACTTCAGTTCAATGGCATAAGAAGAAATCAGAAGCTGTACATGGAATTACTTTAAGATGTTAAAAAATTACTTTATTTATGAATTACGGATTGTAATATCTTCTTACCTTACACTAGATCAGCCCGCTTTCCATATTTGCAAATATATCTTTGCTCTTATCTCATTTTATGTATTTTAAAATTAAGAAAAGTCCCAATGATTTGTGCAAAAAGATAAAAAGAATTAAAATTGCAAGGAAGAATTGAGATCATTCAGATCACAGCAGTATTGAATTCTGTATGTGCCAAAGATTTGAGAATTTTTACTATCACTTGATTTCCAGTAACCATTAAAGCGTGAGGAACTGTTCCAAAATGCCAATTCAAAGGCCATGGCAAATAAAAATTATAAAAGACAGAAAGTCTAAAATACCATTGCTTTCACTTTAACTTTTTATTTGTTATTGGTGTTAATACATATAATGATAAAAGTTAATAAAATCAGTTACTGTTAAGATATTTTCTGTCCAAAATCTACACAAATAGAAACTGAACTGTTTTTATGAAAAATATATAAAATAAGTTAAAAAGCGAATACTTTACGTACATGATCATACATGTTTGCTAAAATTGTTTCATTAAGTATATATGCTGGGTAACCAATTCTTTCGACGATAGCATTAGCCTGAAAGCAAGATGAGAAATCACTTGTTATTCTTGCATTTAACTTTAGCTTTTAACACAAGCTATTTTTTAAATAATAATTTAGAGGCATCAATTTGAATTCTTCTATTCAAACACACATTTATGGCTATAATTTATAGTTATACGGAAAAGTTAATGAAGCAACGTTAATACAAATTTGATGACAATGGATTGGCTACTGTGAAATTTTGTATAAAACAAGTTATTTTATGTGAGAAACTTTATTTGTACCAAAAAATAAATAAAAAAAACTGAGAGAATCAGAAAAATTTGATATTAGACAGATATCTAATTAAGGAAGTCTGATCATTATTAAGAACGAATTTTGATGAAATTGGAAAGTGAAAAAGTAAACAGAAAGGACTGTTCCATGTGATTCATTTCTAATTTTGAAGAATACTTTCTGCCCATACAAAGAAATTTGAATGAAAGCCTTATTTTTCTGAAATTGCTTGGAGGATATGTATTAGAAGAGGGAAATTGCAAAGATGTATGGCTATTTGTTTAAAATTACAATATAAGTAGGCTCATACTTCAATGTCAGCTAGTGCTCTACCAAAACTAATTTAGTTTAGTTTAATTATTTGTTTTACCAGCATATCTAGCCTTTTGGGTTATTTAATGCTGAAGAATTTGTGTGGTTTTGTTTACTGCTTGTTGATCTTTTGTGAGTCTATTGCTGTCAAGATATAAGTAGAGGTGTTGTGATTTGATGCGTGACGGTTATATGCCATCTTCTTTTGCAACTATATTTTGTTATATAATTTTGTTGCTTTTAGAAATTCTAAAAGGTCATTTGGGTCAGCTTTGTTGAAGATGTTTTTCAAATTGTTTTATTGATAGTATCTAAATCACATTTGTTAAAGATCTATGCAGCTTGTTAGTATATGTTTCACTGTGTAGAGCTCCTGACATGGAATGCAAATTGGTGCCTTCTCACCTTTAAGTAGGTGTAAATGGGTGACAGCGGTGTGGCCTATTTGAAGCCTAGTCATTACTACTTCTTTTCTTCTTGACATTTTCCTTCTGGAAATTTTAACTTTTATCCATTCTTTGCAGATGGGTTTAATTTTGTAGAGTTTGTTATTTTTGCAGGAGTTTCACAACTCTTGCCATTTGGTTGTAATAAAGTTGTTGATTAGAGGTTTGTAATCTGTGTGGGGTACTTTTATATCACTAATGTTGATGTTTAATGTTCTTTTAGCTGCTATGTCTACTTTTTTGTTTTCTTTGAGACCAATGTGGCTGAGAATCCAGCATAAAATGTTTTTGTTTTGGGTGATGAGGTTGATTCTTTGTAGGAGATTGATGATCAGAGGGTTATTTAGATTTTAGTTTTTTAGTGCCATTAGCACTGATAATGAGTCTAAAAATATTAGATATTTGTTGAGGTTAAGTCCAAGAATAAAGTCTAAAGCTAAGTTTATGGGTGTAGCTTCAGCACTGAAAATTGATGTATTGTCTGGTAGGCGTTTTTGGAGTGTGATGTTGTTAGAGATAGTTGCACTCCCTACTTTATTCCTGTCTTTGGAGCCGTCTGTGTATATTTGTGTCCAGTTGGGATGTTATTCAAGGATGTTATTTCAATTATCAATATAAGTTGAGGGATGTGTATTATATTTGGAGTATTTTGTTAATTCTAGAATGATTTCTGGTTGTTTTAGTCACCAAGGTGGGTGTTCAGGGAGTTTAGATTTGTAGGTACTGCTTTTGTCAATTAGACAGTTTGCAAAGGAGTGTTCTATTTGTAGTCCAAATGTTTTATGGCATTTTTTTCCCTGTCCAATAGTTTTGTTTTCAGAATGGAAGACACAGTTGAAGGTGGGATTGGTAGGACATGAATAAAGTTTGATGTAATATTGGAGTGCTAGTTTTTTCCATCTTAGGGGAGTGGGCATTCATGAGCCTCTGCATATAGACAGTTTACAGGAGAAATGTTGAAAGCTTCTAATGCTAATCTCAACCCTTTATTTATGTATGACAAACTAGTGGAAGCAGTCATACTGTTTTGAGTCAAAATCAAGAATTGTTTGATAAAGTCAATCGTATTTGCTGTGTACAGAAATAAAATATTACTTGTCAGTTGTAAAAGGAGTGGGTGGGTAACAGACACTGTCTCCATCTCAAAAAATGGAATGTGAAAAAAAGAATAACTTTTCAGAAATTAATCTTTCATTAATTATTCCAGTTTTAATCATCAAGGAACAAAATAGTAGTGAAATAAATTTTATTGAAACTCCCAAATCCAACTCAGTTAACTTTTTTGGGGATTGTTCATCTGTTGTAATGTGATGCCAGTGATGACTGAGTATATAGTATGACATGCAGATAAATGGGGGTTGTCCATCAAGAAATTGAGAGCAGTACAAATGGTGGGGGTGTCATCTATTCCTTTGCAAATTAAATAAAATTTTGTAAAAAAATTGAACAAGATTAACACTAATTTTGGTTATTATTAATTTTTTTTTTAAACTTATTATTTTAATAAACTCAGTTGTTTTTTTTTCAAAGCAATATTTTATTTAAGCAATAAAAAAACTCAAATATATTATTATAAGGAGTATATTTTGCTTTTTTATATATAAATATTTCTAATATTTTTTTTCTCTAAATAACTTTTAGGACCTTGTAATTTAACTATTTTTTTCTGAAGAATCTAAATATTTTGTGATTTCATTTGCTTAACCTTGGTAAACAAATAATGTATTGAATGTTCCTTTTTTCTCTTTTTTTGAGTTTACAACTGGTCAGTTATCCAGAACTTTTCATAAGTGTGTGATACTTGATGAATTGTCTCAAATGAGATTAAGACTTTATATATGCAACCTTTATTTTGATGAAAACTGACCTGAAGCATTGTAAAAATAAAAATTAGTAAATATAACATTAATTGTTCATAATATCAATATCTAAAACAATATTTTAAGACTCAATAAATAAAATGAAGAAATGTATTCATATTTATCGGGCATTTCCAGGGAGCTTACTTTATTGTATTGGCTAGAAAACTCATAGAATAAAATGAATTAAATACTCAGTGTTTGACATTCTACTGTGGGTTTGTCTTATACTGAGCCTAGTAAATCTCTATAATTCAAGTAGCTCAAAAAGAACCATATATAAAAGTGTCAGTTCATAAGCTGAGAAAGATTTTCTCATAGAATGTGACCAAATGTGATTTATATTTTAACATAGGCCTTCTTGTGGTTGACACACTTCTTCAATTGGTTTTGCAGTGAAGAAGCTTTCATCCTGTTAGTTAAAAAATTATCATCACTATGATATTTGTTACTAGCCAAGTGTTTTTTCATGTTGGGCAACAAAAGTACTGCAGCCATTTATGGTCAGGCGCCCCTGCCATTCTCCTCAGCGTTCTTGACAGGCTCCAAAGGAGAGTCTGTAATATGATAGGTACTGATCTGGCGGCTCGACTGCAGCCACTTCCCCACTGTCGAAATGTGGCCTCCCTTTGTCTGTTCTATAAATACTTTCATGGCTTCTGCTCGGATGAACTTAAGTCACTGGTGCCTCCTCAACAGGTGTTTACTTGTGCAACTAGACTGGCAACTAGGTCCCACCCATTCACAATCAGGTTAGCCAAATGCAGGCGACAATTCTACTCCTGCAGCTTCTTCTCTTGCACTTCCCACCTGTGGAACTCACTCCCGTATTCTTGCTTTCCTGATGGCTACAACCTCCAGAAATTTAAATGCAAAGTCAATACTCATCTACTAACCACTGGACTCTAGCTCTCTCCCCACCCCCGTATAACCTTCCCTTTCTCTCCACCTATGTATCTGTCATTGCACCTGCTTTGTCAGCTTTCTATTGCTTCTTTCTAACTAGTTTGTACTCTTCACTCTTTTCTAATGAATCTTTTTACAGTTATGTAGCCCCCTGCACATCAGTGGCATTTCCGCCTTGTTTGGGGTGAAATGATTAAAAAAAAAAAAAGATGGGGTCAAATCAGGAGAATAGGGAGAGTCATCAACTAGTTGAATGTCACAGCCATTGAAACCAATATGTACTAGAGCATTATTCTGATGAAACAAGACCCATTTCATCAGTTTTCCTGGATGTTTAGTCTTGATAGCCTTTTGTAGCTGCCTCAGCAAGTTGGTGTAGTGATCTCAATTGATGATGTGGCTCTTTTAAAGATAGTCAATAAACACAATGTTTTTATATCCAAAAAAAAACTGATACCATCATCTTCCCTGCAGATGAAACCATTTTGACCTTCTTTGGTGCAGGTAAAGAGGGATGTTTTCACTGCATGGATTGTTTCTTTATCTCTGGCTCAAAGTGATGAACCCAACACTCTTCCTGGATTATGAAATTTTCAAGGAAATCAACTGGATTTGTTTCAGACAATATTTGATTCTCCTGTGATCTGATCAGCCTGTTGTATTTTTTATCAAATGTCAGAAGATGTGGCAGCCACAAAGCAGAAACCTTTATCAAGTTCATATTTTTGACTCTGTCACTGGATATGCTAATAGCATTGGCTACTTGATTTATCATCAATCATCTGGCATCCATCCCTATATGGTGAACACAATCAGTATTTTGGTAGTGCCAGTTGCAGTATGTCCAGACATTGGTTCATCTTCAAGATTCTCCCTTTTCCTCGTAAATACAGATGCTCATGTTTTTAATGTTGATAAAGCTGCAGCATCATTCCCTAATGTAACAAACCATGTCAGTATGATTGTTCTTGATAAGACTACAATGCCAAATTTTGTCCATTTTCAAAAGAAGACACTAAAAGTAACTTTTGAAGTTTCCTTTGAACTTTACTTGGGAAGAAACAATGCTGTTATTAATAAGATATTAAATTAATGCATGTATGATGTCACAACTTCATAGCCTATGAACTTTTCAGCTTCCTCTCAAACAGTCATATTCTTAAATGGCAGTCACATGTTTCTGTTCATAAAACTATTGAAATTCATCTTATGCAATGTTATATTTTCTTATATAAGTCATTGTTTTTCACAATTAAATTAGTATGAATTTTGGTAGAATTTTCAGTATATACTTATGAGTTTAAAACTTTAATATCTATCCTTATTAAAAATATGAATAATTTATGTAATGAGTTTTTAACATGCAAAGTGCAATTAATATTTTTAGTTGCATAATACAATCTAAAAGTATAAAGTGAACTGTTCAGCCATTATTTTTTGTTCATTTTATCACATTGCAAATACCTTTTCTTCAGCAACAATCAATGTCTTTTGATCCATCCATTCCACTTCTCTGAGCAATTCATTAAAAGCATTTCTAATATTGTGGATCATTTCATTTGCCTGAAAAAGAATGTAAATTGGGAAACAATGATGATATGAGTATGTGCTTTTAAAAAAAAATGAAAAAGAAAAAATGTCACCGTAAAACAGAAAATTTTAAAAACTCACAACTTTTTTTGTATGGATAGTAATAAACTTCAAGTAATAAAATTGTGATGTTGAAAATGGAGTGAGATACTGAGTTTCAAAACATTATAGTTGATAAGCAGTTTTTTCTCTTCCCACTGATTGTTTAACAAGAGAACTTACCACCCTTCTCTTTCGACAAACAGATTAAATATTTGTTTATCAGCATCAACAAAATGGCATTATATTATTAAAACTGATAAAGCTATTCCCTTAATTATATCATTGATTAATGTTTTTAAGATCTGATATGCTATGTTAAGACAAAAAATTTAGCATCTTCTTTACAATATGATTCATTTAGCATTAAAACAAATAAAATTGGAATGATGATTGCGAAGAATAATCATCTAATAATTAAAAAAAACAAAAATCAATGAAATAGCAAGAAAAGACACAAATAGAAATAAATAGAAACTTATTCTGATTTAAATAGACAAAACATTAGAGTAGTGAATAATTATTATATGCTACAACATATCTAATAGTTTATAAATATAGCAAAAAAAAACTGTATGTCTGTTGCAGTCTTTCAGAGATATCACTAAAATAATCAAAAAGCCAAAGCACCACATTTATCAGGAATGCTATTTGAATGCTATTTGAATGCTATTTGAAAGAGATTAAAACAAAACAATCTAATTGAATGTTAATAACCCATCCTACAAGAGGTTTTACAAGCCAACTGAATTTTAATGTTGGTTGGGACACCTGCGCCTATTCGGCTATAATGGACTATTCCATTACTATGTAAAGTAATGGTAGCATCTACGTAGGTAGAGTGTGCCGAGCAGCTGATCGACAAGTCAGTCGTAGACTTCCGGTGACGACCCAGAAGTACCCAGTGCTCATACTACATCTTATGACGGTTGAGACGATTAACCTCTATTCTTGTATTGGATACTAATAACCTTTGTAAATACTATTTTCACGGAATACAACAATTAACCTATTCCTGTTGTTGAGTTATTTATTCTTACTCACGACACAACAGTGGCAACGAAGATTGTCAACACAACAATGTCTGAAATCAGTTTGGCAGTAGACAAAATTTTAAAGTTTTATCATATCGATTATCTCTTAAGGAAAGCAACAAAAATATGTACTTCAAATTGTCTATTTAAGTTGATAATTTAAACTGATCATAGATTTTAGTTTTAATCTTTATTTGTTACTTTATTTTCAATCAGAAGTTAACCATATGAATCTATTATCATTAATTTTTAAAATTGCACTTAAAATGCAATTTATTTTATAAGAGGATCAATGAATCTCTTATGCTTGGAAGACTATCAAATGAAATGGGAAAAAGTATATTTTACACTAAGCATTGTCTGCCATTTTGTCTTGCTTAATTATCTTCAACTAACTGCTCAAACATTATATGGCTGAATATACCACCTAACTACTTCATTAAGGATACATGAACAAATGCTCTTTTTATACAAATTTCTATTTGATCAAAGGCACAACAACAATTTATTGGATATAGTCATGTTAACATGGTCATGGTGATCTACTGAATTTCATTTCATGAGAAAAATAGTGATTTAAGTGACTTTTTGTGCAAATTCCATGTTGCATTCAATCATTTTTAGGATTTACAGAAAATGTTCCCAAAAAGAAAAAAAATATCCATTGATGAAAATTCCTTGCTCATGAAACAAGTCAGAGGAGAATGGCTAGACTGGTTTAAGCTAACAAATAACTCTTTCAACTTGGGTTGCATCAGTAGAAGACTGAGTGCTAATTCTATTTGATAAGAACAAAAAAATCGAGACTACAATTTAAGAATGACAAAATTTGGACAATAGATGATTAGAAAATCTCACGATTGGTCTGATGAAACTTGATTTCTACTGTGAAATTTGGATGTTAGGGTTAGAATTTGGAAGAAACATGACCCATCTTGCTTTAGTTACTGCTTCAAACTGATGGTGGTAGTGTAATGGTATAGGGAATATTTTCTTGGTATATACCAATAAAAATGTGTTTAATTGGCATAGCCTACTTATGTATTGTGGCAGCTCACATGCCTTAATTGAAGACTAGAATGCATGCATCCTGCAGAACAACACACAGTGACATAAATAAAAGAAATAGTATCAGATTGGTTTATTGGAACGCAACAAGTTTTCTTTGTTAAAGTGGCCTTCACAGTAACCAGATCTCAATCCCAAAAAGTACTTCTATAGAGATTCAAATGGATGAGTAGCCAACCAATCAGGAACTGAAGATGATATGATAACAACATGAGCCTGTATTTCTAGAGTGCTTTCAGAACATCATGAAATCCATACTAAAAAGAATTGAGGCAATTATAAAGGTAAAAGGGAGTTCAACCCAGTATTAGAAGAATACACTTCATGAAGTGACTATCTACTGTCTTCCTGATTACTCTTCTATTGTTTTTACACCCTAGCAATTTTTCTCTTTTAATTCTTCACCACCCAGTAACTCCGTGTCTTAGTGGCTTTACTGCCTTGCTTGTGTTAAATTCGGTTAAAAAAATAAAATGCTTGTAGTCTACTATCATCTTTCAAGCCCTCTGTGAAATAAATTTAACTCAGTAATGATAACAAATTGCATGATGTAATTACAAAAGAAATCAATAATCTATTTTATTTTTCTAAAAATCAGATTGATCTAGATTTGATTTAGAATTATTTCTGAAGAGACATAGATGTAGTATTTGATTTTAAATTTTAATCTTTGGTTTGGCAGTGGGTCACCAGTTTTTATTTGCATTCAGATGAAAGAATTTGCCTTGTGGCCAGTTCAAAATGAATCTTGTTAATTCATAATTCAGTTAACTGATTTTCAAGAGGAAAATGTTCTTCCTTCATATATTTCAAAAGTAATGCCATATTTAAAAATGTGTGTAGAAGTTTAAAAATCTGAGTTTTTAGTAACTTCTCAGAAACTGTAAAGGTTTTCTACTTTTGTTATAAGTATTCTGTTTCTTGTTAGTTTTCTCAAATGTGCTTCAAAATGACACAATTCAAGTAAACACTTGATTTTCTCTAGCAAATCAATATGTACTTTTAAAATAAGATATATATGTGAAAAACCTGATTCTGTTAGAAATTTATATCACATTGCCACAGTACATAGAAATTACCTATTGATATAGTACCTTTATAAAGTTAAAAACTGAAAAGAGTTTATATGAAAGGCAAAACAAAAAAAAAGAGATGGAAAATGGTTTCTATGCAATTTGGACCTGTTGTTAAATAAAATTCCAACCCTAAAGAATGCACAGAAATTAATGAGAGCTGATGACTTAGGATTAAAAGTATATAAAAAAAAAGGAACATTAATGAAGAAATAAAATGATAAAAAAAAGCAATATTTTTTTGGTGGTGGATAAGAAAACTATAAAAAAAAAACTTTTTTTGTCAAATTTTAATTTTTAAACTTATATTAAAACATATTAGCCTTTAACTGAATTGAAACATTTTTTGATAAAATTTGTACAAGCAAATAATTTATAGCATGCCTAAAACATTCAATTTAGAACTTGATCACTGAAAAAGCAATTATTTTAAAGTTCAGAATGTTAATTATCTGATTTTTAAAAACAACTGAAATCATCAAAATGACAAGGTCTTTAATTAAAGCCTTCAATTTTTATCACTTTTCACACAAATTTACTACAAGATATTGCATGTATGAACTGACATTTAAATAATGGTTTTAGTGGAATATCTAAACCTTTTAGCTATGCATATCTAAAAATCCTTTCAAATGCATTGTTTCATGATAAAAACCTGATATTTTTAAAGAAGCGCACTCATTGCTATAACTGTATATAAAAAAAAACAGTAATTAGACATTAATAAATGTTAAATATTTTCTTTGAATATCCAGAACATTATATGCTCAATGTTATCACAAAATGAAAATTTAATTTTTTTTAGCAATCTCAACAAAAGCAAGGCAGGAAAGTCACTAAGACACAAGGGGTTACTGAATATAAAAAAATATGTGGAAGAGAAAATATTAAGGAGAGAGAAAGCACAAAAGAATGAGAATTAAGAAGACAGAAGATAACAGTTAATATTGCTTTTAAATCTTTGAAGATCAAACTTGACTGGAAATCAAGAAGCTGGGATAGATTTCTAAAAGTGGGAAGTGTGATAGAGAAAAATGTTAGCATAGAGCTTATGGTTGCATCAAGCCATTTCGACTGTAAAATGATAAAATCTTGCTGCCAATCTAGTATTCTGCTTAAATTCATAAAAGTTTAGGTAACAAAGAAAGCCCATCAGAACAATTACCATGAAAATATTTATGAAAAAGGCACAGGGAAGCTATTTTATGGCAATAGGAAAGAGACTGAAGTCATGACGAAGCCAGGTCAGATTCTAGCATTACAGATTCTTTTTGTATTTTATTAATAACTAGCAGTATAGCCCGGCATTGCTTGGGTGTAATGAAAGCTTTAAAACTAATCCATGGTCCTGGAGTTCAGACTCAGTCTAAAGAATATTTGTGTGAAGTTTGGTGAGAGTTGGATAAAAATTGTGGATTTGTATAATGGACATACAGACAAATAAACAGACACATACACAAACATCTTGCCTTATATATATAGATATATATAGATATTATTGATTTTCTGCACTACTGTAAAAACAGCAACCTTGAAACTTCTGAATATCGTTTCTTATATCTTTGTCTATAAGTGTATTAAATTTGATTAAAATTGAACCACTCTTTCTATAACCTAATTTTTTCAATTATCGATTTTCTATATTTATTGGGGATACCTTGACATAAAATCTAGCTAAGAACACTCACAGATGCTTATAGTAAAACTGTGTAAATTTTCAAGAAAATCAGTTCAGCCATTTTGTAGTCTATAGGTAACGGACACAGACACACACATACACACAGACAAAGTTCCATTTATAAATAAGTTTAGATCTCTAAATACATAAAAGAAACACTAGACCAGATAGCAATATTTGATGCATGAATGAATGGTATGCTTATGTAACATTTCATAAGGTAGAAAATATTGCTATTTCTTCATCCTCTAACCATGTACAATTAAAGAAATCTGAAATATTACTGCTAATTAAAATACAAAAAGATTATGTTGACTTATTTATGCTTTATTTATAAATCATATCTCAATGATTCATTCTTTATTAATAATCACTAATCTGCCCCAATTTTTTATGTATCAAGTAAAAAGAGAAAGACCAATGTTCCTTTTTGTAAATTTACATGGAACCCATTTTCTTAACTTCTGAAATTTTACTAAGCTTTTTATAGAGTATAATAAAATTGATTCATTTTCTTATTTTTCTTTTGTACTGCAAAAGTTGTTAAAATTTCTTAATTTTTATGTTTTGATGCCTTCTAAACCATTCTTGTTCATGAGTACAAAATCTTTTTCTTAAAATATCTACATTGAAACATTACAATTAATGAAAAAGTATTTTATTAAGAAGCAAAATGTATACAAATAAACAGATTCTTATACATTTATACCAAAGTATCCTAATATTTTATTTTTTAGATAAATTATAGTTCATATTATATACTTCACCTGTGAGAAATAAATTGTAAACCTCATGACAAAGACTCCAATGTTTTCATCAATACTCACTTTACAAGCATGAGTAACATTTCATAAAGTAGACAATAGTGCTATTTCTTCATCCTTTAACCATTAGTTTCTGGGTTTTGTCATATTTGTTGCTATTATAAGCAAACCTCATTTATCTTCCAAAATGAATTGATCTAGTAACCACCTGAACTTTATTCCAGTCTTCAAGCCAATATATATGTTTACTAGTATACAATCTATACATTCCCCAAAACATTAATTTAAAAATGTTCCTACACATTATATATATATATATATATATATATATATATAAACCATGATTTAAGTGTTGAGGTGATTAGTAACCACATACATTAAATTTAAAAGAATTATATGACAGAAAAAATATTTATTAGAGTTTGCCAACAGAAGGCTGTAATTATTGAGATAAGTTATAAAGAATTTTCTGTTAAAAAAGCATAACAGCAGATCCTGAAAAGTGCTCTTGTTAGCAAGTTATTTCCTTTGCTGAATTAAGAGATTAACTATAGAAAGCTATTCTTAACAGTAGAGCTATTTAGACAGAAAGAAATCTCATAACTGTAAAAATTAAGTATTATTCCTGAATAATGAAAATCAGAAATTCATATACACAGGTAATTCTTTCCTGTCTATTCCATCTGCATCCTCAAACAATATTTTCAAAGTTTCATTTAAATGAAACATTAACTGTAGTGGTACGTTAATTATTTAATCAACATATCTGGAATACCTGATCTATATAATGACTTCCATTAGAAGGAGAAAAAAACTATGCATGAGTAGTAACATGAAGGACTTAGGACTTTGCAACCATAGTGTCATTAATAGAAAAAATTTTATCGTTAGAAAATCCTGATTTTGTGGATGAATGGATAAGTGCTCATGACTAAAGTGAAATTAAGAGACAGCAAAAAAAAAAAAAAATATATGAAAATTTCAACTAATGCAGTTGAAAAGTTTGACTTTAAACAAAATAAGTCAAATAATACAGAAAAATTATGCAACCAAAAAAGAACTTAGTCATTGCAGAGAAAGCAAAATTAATAGATATTCAACCAAAAGTGAACAAACCAGTTATAATATTTTTCAGTCAGTCAGTTAAGTGCCATACGTGATACACGCTTGGGCAATCATGTCTTGAAAGAGACATGACTGACTGGGCAGAATATTATCCCGCAGTAGGTTGCCATTGCTTTCTGCGGTAGACTGGTTGCCGACCAAGGCTATAGAATCCAATCTGTCCTGTTATTTAACCCATAACTGAAAGAAATAGATGGATTAATACCTTTCCCAAGGGTATTTGCGCATAAGTGAATACAATGAATTCAGCTGGAATTCGAACTCGGCTCCCTGATTTCTCATTCCAAGCCGATATCCAATGCACCACAACTTACTTTGTCTAAAAAATGCATCTGAATATTGTGAGTTTCAAAAACTCAGAAAAGAAAGCTAAATGATTGAAGAATTAATTCAGATGAGGTTAATTGAAGGATTGCATAATGCAACATTATAAAATGCTAAAACAATTACAGTTAGGAAACATGTCTTTGTTTACCTGCATTGAATTTATTCAACAGCAGGAACTAATACAAAAATTTCATGTCAGACAATCGACCAGATTATGTAGAGGTTGCTGACACTTACATGTTGAAGATAACTGCAATAAAATGCAGATTCGATGGATATGAACATGACATGAAGAAAGAGAAATTGAAAAGTGTGTAAAATTGTCTAAAAATGAAGATTTTCAAGTTATGTACAGCTTTAAAAAGTGGAAAGAATAAAAAAAATCATGCCAAAACAAATATGAGTCTTTTAACTGAAAAAAAGCAACAAAAACCTTATTATTAAAAACCAGAGGAGCATATGGACAAACTAAATTACATAAAAGCCATAAGCTACACCAATTTGTGGGTTAGTTATAAAGACATTTAAAATTGCATAAAAGCAAGACTAAAGTTAAAAGAAAACATCACCTTTGCCTACAATGAGACACGGAAATCTGACCTCATAATTATCACCTTCCTCCAGATGAGGTGCATGCTTATTCCCTTTAGGCTATATCCTTGTTAGACACTCAGGCAATGTGATTTAGAAGCCTTAAGTATCTAAGTTCTTTTCTTATTAGAGGCTGTTTCCATATTGTGTTCTTGTCTATAATAGCTCTACTCTCTTGGTGACTCTGATCATGCTGTGGTTTCAATTAATATCACTTTCTACTCCTCCTTCCAGGAACCTTCTACCAGTAGAATATTTTACTTCTACCAGAGTGTGGACTGGAACTTGTTTTGCAATTTCCTTTGTGATGTCCTTTGGAACAAAGTTTATAGTCTTCCTGTTGAAGACTGTGCCTCTGAGGTTTCCTCTTGGGTGAAAGCCATCATTGATAATTTCATTTTTTTGTCTTAAACCTCATTCATCTTGATTTTCTCCTGCTTGCTCAGCCACCACTGGCCACCAGAATCACTTCTTCTGGCTTTACTGAAGCAATGCATCTGACTGTAAGATGTGCCTTTTTGTCTCTACTCATAATGAATGCAAGTGTGTCCTAAATGATAAGTTGTTGTTTGCCGATAGAATGAAGCAGTGTATAGCATTTTGGAAGTTCGGTTTGAAAGACAACCAGTGGATTTTTAAAAGTGAGATAAACAACAGCAAATCTTCAATCCTTCTTTTATTCAATCAATTTGAGGTTTTCACAGTCACAGCAGACTAGGTTGAGTGTTTTGCTCACAAATTCTCTTTTAACTCCACACTCGACTTCAAACCTAGAACTGAGGCTCAAGTCAGTGGTGTATATATATATATATATATATATATATATATATACCTAACCCCATCACTGGTCTCTAACATAATTTCTAAGCTTGACTCCCATAAGTCATTTTCCTAAAGATATGTGCCACTGAATTCTCTCCTGTCCTCTCCAAACTCTATAACTATTGCCTCGCTGATTCTTGTTTTCCTGCTTGTTGGGAGTCCTCCTCTGTAGTTTCTGTTTTAAAAAATTCTGGTCAGCTCTCTGAACCCTTTAATTATCGACCTTTTAGTCCTCTTATTGCTTTTTGGCAAAGTGTTCAAGGCTATTATCGAGGCTATGAAATGATTTATCATCTCGCATCCCACAACTAACACTCTGACTATCAGTATGGCTTCCACTTTACCAGGTCTCCCACTGATGTGCTAATGGCTATCACTGAATATATATATACCAGGCTCTTGATAAAAACAATGATGATTGAGCTGTTGCCCTGGATATTTCAAAAGCATTTGAGAAGGTGTGGCATGCTGATTATTTGTGCAAACTATAGGGCTATAGTATTTCTGGACGATTTTTTGATTTAATCCAATCATTCTTATCAAATTGTGAAATGAAGGTCATCTTGAACAAGCACAATTCCAGATCCTTTCATACAAATGCAGACATACCTCAAGGCTCTATCCTACATCCTATACTTTTCTTGACCTTCATCAATGATCTTTCTGATGTAATCAATTCCCAAGTAGGCATCTATAGATGGCTAACCAAGTCATAGTTGGTTAGAGCCTCTAGCACCAAACAAAAAAAAGAAGGCTAATAAAAGGATCAGATGGTTTACCTGTTATTTTAAGGACAGAAACAACAAAGGAGGATTTCCAAAAAACAGCAAGGTACTTGTTTAAAGTGAACAGAAGCCAGTTCAGGAGCACATTTCTTAAGGACTATTGCAGGGATATGATCAAGTCTACATGCTTTCATTTGATCCAATTTAGAGAAGATAGATGGAATTATATACATATGACTCGATAGGGGCTCCATTCTAAATGGAAAGGGAGACAAAGATACCCCAGATGTGTCAATAGTAGAATTTAAGGAGAAAGCATTCTGCTTTATTAATAAAAATTAACACCTCGCATTGGCGTATAAAGACTTACTGTTATTTCCGACACTATTACAAAGACACCAGTAGTTACAAGAGCCAAGCTTGTTAGAGGCTAGACTTAAATAGGCTTCTGTTTTGATCAAAACTATCATAGTGGAACACCAGAAAAAAGAAATTCTTATGGGTTACAGAAGTAGAACAGGCTGGTGTAAACTTAGAAGATTGTATTTCATTTGGTGTTCATGAGAAAAAAACCCTCTGTGACACAATATTCAATAGGTAGGTTAAGAATCTCAGTCCAAGAGGCATCTCAAAGAAAGTCATGAAAAATATTGCATTCTGAAGATGAAGAATTATTATTTGAGTAATAAATTTAAAATTTTTATCTTTACTGAAAAAAATCAAGATTAAAATAAATATTACTTTAATTTCCAAATTAGTATAACTATATTATCAAATAATGTATCATCATTTATAGTGTTGGCCACCTTTCAGTTATAATTCTTAGTAGATAATTATAAATAGAGAATATTAAAAGCTACAGAAATATGCACGCCATGACTAAGAAAAAGGAGTCATCAGAGATAGAATGTATACAACATGTATATTTGATCATTTATCTGACAATATGCTCAACCGAAGTAAATGTTATTAAATATTCCCCAAAATGAATATTATGCTAAAACAAAGATGTGTGATTAAGGAAGATGGAATGTGTTACATTCCAATATGAAGATTTGATGGTGAAAGACTTTGAGCATACAGGTAAAAATTTAAAACATAAAACAAGTAAACTGTCAGATAAAAAATTGATAGGCCTCAAACAGGGTAAATTTTTGTTAGTCCTAACAAATTGTAACATGAAACAGACAATGCCAGAGAAATACTCATAATTATCCAAGAGATAGGATGAAACAGTCATAAAAACCAATTCCAAAGATGTAAACTTCTTACACGACATATTCAAAATAAAAGTGAAACTGTATATCTGGCATATAGAAAATCATAGGACAAATTAGTATAACTATATTATCAAATAATGTATCGTCTTTTATATTGTTGGCCACCTTTCAGTTATAATTCTTAGTAGATAATTATAAATAGAGAATATGTTTTGCAGTTTTGTTGATAAACTGTCAAGTTGTTTCATTATCAAATTTTATAAGAACATTACATTTTGTATTTAATAACAATTTCTCAGAACAAAATATGAGACTTAGATGTCAAAAGCAAACTTTAATATTGCATTCAGATTGCACAAAATAAAAAAATAATACAAGTTCATGTTTTACTTGGCTATTGAAAAGCT
The DNA here is from genome assembly GCA_037127315.1 of Ascarosepion bandense. Classification (NCBI taxonomy): domain Eukaryota; kingdom Metazoa; phylum Mollusca; class Cephalopoda; order Sepiida; family Sepiidae; genus Ascarosepion; species Ascarosepion bandense. The sequence continues at coordinate 1,121,276 of JBBBDQ010001794.1, forward strand.
ATCCTGAAAATCATGCTAAGACATTTACGAAAAGGATTTCCTTATTGTCCAGAATTGATTGAAATGGCTAACTTTTAAAAAGTTTTAAATAAGTATTCAAATTCATGAATGGACACTTTTCAATATTCAGATAAAATATATATGCAAAGCTTCAGTTAAAAGTAACTGAGAAAAACTGTTTTTAAACATTTGGTGATCTTTTTTGTGCATAGTCACTGAGATGTGTATGTACAAATTCTCAAATTGTGAAATGAAACACTTTCAAGTAATCTACAAGATTTTTAAAATATATAATTTTGAATTTAAACTTTCAGTGTTTAACATACATTGTTTATAGTAGCATACAAGTGAAGGTATGTATTAAAATTATAAAAAATTATTGATTGGTGATTAAGATACCAGATTTTTATTCTTTTGTAATTATTCATCACTAGCAGTATAGCTCGGCATTGCTTGGGTGTAATGAAAGCTTTAAAACTAATCCATGGTTCTGGAGCTCGGACTCTTTGGACGTTGGCACAAAAGACTAAAAAGCAATAGTTGTTTTCCAGTTAAAGTGAAACCGTAGACTGAAAGAAAAATGAATGGATGTCAGTCAAATTTTGATTTCATGGTATTGATATCAAATTTTCTGCACTATTGTAAGAACTGCAACCTTGAATGTTCTGAATATCGTTTCTTATGTCTTTGTCTATGAGTGCATCAAATTTGATTAGAATCGGACCACTCCTTCTATAACCCAATTTTTTTTTATTATCAATTTTCGATATTTATCGGGGGTACCTCTATACAAAACCTAGCTGAGAAGACTTGCAGATGCTTATAGTACAATTGTGTAACTTTCCAAGAAAATCGGTTCAGCCATTTCGGAGTCTATAGGTAATGGACACAGACACACACAGACAAAGTTCCATTTATAAATAAGTTTAGATTTTGGTTAGAGACATTTGCATATGGATTTTTAATATTTTTCAGTTTACTGACTGATGTTTTTGTTACTGCTACTCTTTTTATTATTAATATTTTTTGTTCATTAACAAGTGAGATGTGGAAACTTTCTTGATATGTAAATTTTTTATACCTGCTTATTATTCAGTGCTGCAACAATTTTACTAAAGTAGATTTTTCTTTTATCTCTTTTTTATTTTTCTTTTACCTAATATTTACATTTTTCCTTCTCTTTCCTTTCTATGCTACTGGCAATTTTTCTTTACAATCCATTCGCTTCTTTACCCTACTTCTTTTTCTTTACCCTTTTCTTTTCATTTTTATTTTTTCCTGCAGAGCTGCCAAGGGTATTCATTCTCTTTCAAGCATTTTATCAATTGCAATGTAATCAAATAATAGTCAGACACTTTAACTTGATTTCTTAGAATAGAAACACAAGCAGAAACTGAATAATGCATCAAGCAACCTGATGGTATTTCCAGGTGGATGACCTATTGACAAAAGTCAACAGTGTCACCGTAAATAAGACCAGATCAAAGTAAATGAGAAGTAAAGTTTCTCAACAGTAAGTGCAAACATAGTCATTGTCTTGTAAGTACTTTTTGCACCTATTTAAGGACTTAATAGAAACTATGTGAGACAAAATAAGATGAGGAATGTTTTCTTTTTTTTGTTCCCTTGAATGGAGAAAAAAAAAGAAAAAAATTTAAATAAATGACAAGTTTTATTTCATTTCTTTTATTAGATTCATTTTTCTTGCTTCATTGATAAGTTAATCAATTTTCTAAAATTTTAGAAATAATGTACAAGCAGAGAACAAGAAGAAAATCTATATATAACACATTCCCATTATCTTGGTATCTGCTTGCTTCAAAATTTTGTTTTTATATTGCATTTTTATTTGTAATTCTAAAAAATAAGATTTGTATATGCATAAATCACTCATGCATATGAGTTAAGGTAAAAGTACTGTTAGTTTCTTATAAAATTAATTGAACTAAACTGTCAAATGAAAATAGTGATATTTAATTTTATTCCACTTCATTTTGAAGGGTACAAAATCTTAGCATTGAACCTGCTATAACTGCTATAACATTATTTAGTTTTCTCACTTAGTCTGTATTTTAATTTGAAATACAATAATTTCTTTTCATATAACTGTGTATTAAACAAGTGTTTGTCAGTGGATATTGCTACATTTGATAAAGGCTAGTATAACTTTTGAACAAAATTACAAACTGAAATTTTATGCAAAACATCTGGTATTTTTTTATTTACTGAGTTGATTTCTTTTGCAATTTTACTTTAGAAGTGGTTATAATATTGATACAAGTTTACGGTCTGATGAAGAAAACCTACCCTGCCAAATCTGATGCTTTATCATGTGGGTTACATTTTGAGAAGTATATCAAAACAAAAACTTTTCAACACATATTTGTATTTTAGAGTAAGAATGTAATTTTTTTCTTACTCTTTTGTTGGCTTACACCTATCTTATATATACAAAATTTAAATAACTATTTGAATATTTTGATTTCAGTACTGATGGAGATGAGAAAAAAAATGTTAAAATATCTTTATAAATATCTACATTTCAATGGAAATACAGTTGTAATTCAATAAAGTACATAGAATATTTGACAGATTAAACACAAGTTCAAATTTCATTTATGCATATATTTAATTCTCCTGTGAAGTTTTAGTAGTGAAAGTTAGTGAGGTGACTCATTTATGTATGAAGTCACAAAGACTATAAATAGCTATGGCTATTACCCATGAGGCATTTGAGTGTATGTTATTTTCTGTGAACCAGGAACAATACACTAAAATGGAATTGCTGAGATCTAATGAACTGAATGAACAATTATCACTTGATAATTATGAATACACAGCAAGCATGGCTTAGAATATGAGCTGCTAAAGTGAGATCAAAAAAGCTAAAGGATTAAAAATCAATCAAAGGAGGACAGATCTTTTGTAGTCAACTGCTGGTTGTTAGGCCATTATAAAATTATTAGCAACTGCACACTCAAGACAGTTGAATGAAACGATGTTTGATGATATAAGTTACCTAATAAATATAACACAAGAAATACTAGTGAATACAGACAAAGCTAAGTTTATTAATATTTCTCAAAAAGTGAATGAACCAGTTCTCAAATATGTTCTTATTTAAAATATGTTGTTTATACAGTGAATTTGAGAAACTGAGATTGGAAAATCAGTCACTTGAAGAGGATTTGATTCACATGAAATTGGTAAATGGCCTTCAAAATGAGGAGTATCAGCAAATGACTCTAATAGGAAAGTTGTCACTAGTACAGTAGGCTGAATTTGTTCAGCAACAAGAAATTGAAAGTTTAATAGAACAAAAATTACAGATTTGGTAGAGGATATGAATACATAAGAAAAAAGAATGTGTACAACAGAGAGCAAAATAAAAACATTTCTTCCTAGATTATTGCTAAGTTATAGGACAATACCACATGCTGGAAGATCAAAAAGCCCAACATCATAGGCCATGTTTTATGCCACTAATGAAAAACTGTGGTATAAAAAGAATAATGAATCTAATCTACAAGTAGGAAGATTCATAATGACAAGTGGACAGAACACTATGTTAATAGACAACAATGAAAATGGGATATTAGTGCATGCAGACCATTTGATTTCAACACAATAGTAATGAAGTAATGTCCAGTGAGCCTGAAAGTAATGAAAGTGAAAGTGAAAGTGTCATGTCTAGGCAAGATAAACATGACAAATCAAGAGTAATATAGATTCTGAAGATAAACGAGAACAATCATTGGAGGAAAACTCCAATGAAAAAGTGAAAGGTCAAGATCTCAAGATAGTGAAGAGGCAAAAGCTCCCAGAACAAGTATCAGGTAAAATCTCTTCAATACAGAGAGATGAGATGAGATGACATTTAAATATGAAGGAGGAGTATCAGCAAATGACTCTAATGCATTTACAACTGGGAAAGTTGTCATTTGTAAAGAGATAATGAACAGGAAAAAGATTTATTCAAACTCAGTCTTTGAAAATGATACATAAGTTCTTGGTTATTTCTTTTTATTTATATGTATTATTATTGCTTAAAAGAAATAGGTTTTTAAAAACATCACATTTCATTATTGACATGCATAAGAAAATCTGTAGATTTACTGCTATTACCCATGAGGCAGTTGAATGCATACTATTTTCCATGAGTAAGTAATACTAGCTAACGTTTGAAAACAGTGAATTAGTTTGTTGGCTTATTTTATGATTAACTATTATCCTTAGATACAATGTTGAACAGGGAAGGTTTTTTGGCAGCCAAAATTATCACATATCCAATTAAAAACTGCACAGATAATTATGGAAGAGTGAAGTATCCATGTATTCTTACATACTCTTTTTCATCATGACTCCAAAGAACAAGGTACAGGTTAAACATAAATTCATGCCATTCTAAAAGGATATTAATCAAACCAAGACAAATTGACTTAATAAACATTATTAAGGTGACAATGCTTATGCTATAACCTGATACAAAATTATGAAAATGATAGCATAGTGATAAAGAATAAACTTTTATTGATACTTTTGTTGATACTGCATACATTTTTTAATTTTAATAAGAACTAGCAGTATAGCCCAGTGTTGCATGGGTGTAATGAAAGCTTTAAAACTAATCCATGGTCCTGGAGCTCAGACTCAGCCTAAATAATATTTGTGTGAAGTTTGGTGAGAATCGGATAAAAATTGTGGATTTGTATAAAGGACATACAGACAGATAAACAGACACACACACACAAACATCTTGACTTTTTTATATATGTATCATCAATTTTCTGCACTATTGTAAGAACTGCAACCTTGAAACTTCTGAATATCATTTCTTATGTCTTTGTCTATGAGTGTATCAAATTTGATTAAAGTCGGACCATACCTTCTATAACCCGATTTTTCGATTATCAATTTTCATCGGGGGTATCTTGACACAAAACCTAGCTAAGAACACTTGCAGACGCTGTGTAAGTTTTCAAGAAAATTGGTTCAGCAGTTTCGGAGTCTATAGGTAACGGATACACACACACAGACAAAGTTCCATTTATAAATAAGTTTAGATACATGACTACTTGACTGTCTCTACTTCATTTAAGCCAACAAATGTGATGCATTAAAGAAGAGGTACAATAACAAAAAACATTCATAAGTTAATGGTTGTAAAAAATCCAGTAAAAGAAAAAAGAAATTGGATAAGGATTGCACACTTAAAAAACAGAGTAGTCAGTTTATGCATGCTTTCATTTTCATACATGGTTGCCATAAATGTAACTGCTCATCACAATGGAAAAAGATTCACATTTCATAAGTGTTTTTATCCTATTATTCAGGAAATACATAGTGAAAACTAGAAACAACAATTACATCTCTCAATTAGTGAGATGGCTAATCAAAATACATTTCAAAGGAATACACAAGGAAAACAGTTTTCAAATAATTATAATTTAAAACAACTTGAAATGATAAAGTGTCTTAAAGGTAAATGAGACTTAGCAGAATTACTGTGTTGCCTCTTTGACCACCAGTACCTAAAGAACACATGGTAGCAGACTTGCAGAAATTAAGGTTAATCACATGTATATATGTGAAAATATATAATTTTATATTTTTAGAGAACATTAAAAATTATCATAATTTTTATTACTACTACTACTACTTTGATACCACGAAGTAGCAAATTATCTACGCCTGGAAATGCATATATCAGTCTCTTTTTGACCGTTACAATAGATGTAAGACATCATATTATCTGTCAGTGTGAAAAATGATTTAAATCTACCCTGTCTTTTGCAGTAATGACAGATTCTAGATTTTATACAAAAATTAATTAAATCCTAAGAAAAATCAAATCAGTTTAACCCTTTCATAAAACAAATTTAAATGCAAAGTCAATGTGGTTAGATTTATAAAAAAATTCCTTTAAAAACAGAACTATATGGTATAATCATACACTTACTGAAAAAAATCATTAATTTTAATTTTTCTTACTCTAGCCTGTTTTAAACTTACCTCCATAGGCATTTGTAAAGAGATAATGAACAGGAAAAAAATTTGTTCAAATTCAGTCTTTGAAAATGATACATAAGTTCTTGGTTATTTCTTTTTATTTATATGTATTATTATTGCTTAAAAGAAATAGGTTTTTAAAAACATCACATTTCATTATTGACATGCATAAGAAAATCTGTAGATTTAATGCTATTTATATACTTCAAATAACTGACAACTTGTCTACAAAGGTTGAAATAATTTTTTCTATTTGCTTTGCTTTTAGTTCAAAATTTACAAACCCATTTTCTTTTTATCTATTTAAGAAATATTTTCTTGATATGGAAGAAAGTAAAACTGTTGCCCAGAACATGGTTATTATTTGTTTACTGGCTACGTTTATATTTGTTACCTTTTTAATAAGAAAAATATAATGAAAAGTTACCCCTTTTATTGCTTTTATTATTATTTACATTAAAAACAACATTTAAAGTCTTCCATCCCATAAAAAGATTTGGAAATCTGTTAGCTTACTATAAGCATTTACTTTTTTAAGTCTAAAATGACAAGCTAATAATTATATTTGTTTCTAATGAAAAAAATTTTAACTTACATTTTCTTTTGCTTCTTCGTCAAAATATTTTTCAATGAAAAGACGACCAACTGCATTTCCCATATTTTCTTTAGTAAACATTATACAGTCCCGCCACCGAGGAGTATCAGCTTGTTTGCCAAAAACTTTCTGTTTTAAAATAAAAATATATTTTTGACAATAAAACAAGAGTAGGAATATAGAGAATGTTCATTCCTCTTACCATGCATAAAGTTGTAATAAATTGTTGTAGAAATTATGAAATACAAAGTAATATAAAGCTATCATACAACATAAGCCATAGATGACTATATACATAATCAATAAACTGTGTACTTAGAGGAATTAGTGTTGTTCTTCATGAAGATTAGTGATGCAATGTACACAGAAAGTTTAAATTAGGGAAAATGTCTCAGGCTCTCTATAACTTTAAGAAGAGCATTATCATTGCAATTTTTTATATAGATTGAAATCACTTGTGTCCTTGGTGATATTATGAGGTTTTTTTTATGTATTTAGCATTGCTGAAATGGACTGATCCAAATATTATATAACAAACCATTTTCTGAAAAGAAACAAATTTTTTCACCACATTCTTTTGGAAATTATATACCTGAAGAATAAATCAGTCAAAATATTTAGTAACAAAATTAAGACAAGAATTCAATTTTCCAAAATTTAAAGCATAAGAAAGTAATTTTGACACAGAAGTTCTTGCATTTTTGTGGAGTCTTCACATATTTGCTAGATCAACAAAAGAAATACTTCAATATTTTGCTTTCATGTCTGCTTTTAATTGTTAATATTTTTTCATGTACAGCTGTTTTTGATTCATCACGAATTTATTTGTTGAATCTAAGTAAAAAGCTGATTGAAATTAAAAATCAAGGGAAGCTCACTTAAACTTAAGTTTGATAATATTATTTTAATCAATCAAATGAGAAGTTAAAAAATGAAAAAGGGAAACTAATTTTTCAATAAGAAAACAACATAATTTTTTATTTAACTGAGACTTGCAGAATGAACTGAGACTTGCAGAATAAAAATGATTTCATTTTAAAGTTAAGGCTATTTAAATTTCAGGATTATTAAAATTAAGTTTCTCTGAATATAACTCAAGGTAGGGAAGCATCAAAGTTAAAACTAGTTTCAAAACTATCAAAGATTGGTCTTTAATAACTGATACTCTTCTTCAAATGTTCATATCATGTTTAAGGATATATTTTACTTTGTATTCTTTTTTAATTAAATAATAAAGACTTTCATTTTGATCAAAAAATTAACTTTTACTGAATACTTATATCAACAATTAAAGCTTTTCATTTTAAAGAAGAACAGTGTAAAAGTTAGATGAAAAGTGTCTCACTATAATATCTCAATCTCTTACACAACTCAAGATGTTTGATATATATAAAGCCTATATGAAACAGACTAATAATTTTTCCTTATGGCCTATGATGAAAACTTAATCTACCAGAAAAATCAGTCAAGAAAGCTTTCCTAACCTTAAGAGATTTAATGGTGAGACACCAAAACCCTACACTTCCCATAACTGGATTTTCACTTCAGTACTAGATTTCATCAATCTTATTAGTTACAAGCAGAATTACATATGCTGTCTGAACAGCTTCAATATGGTGTAACCTTCACAGAAATGTTGTTAGACATATAGTTTTACTGAGTCAATACTGCCTATAACAAAGACCACCCCACTCATGTCTCCCATAGGCCAGGGTCCTGACTTTGATATCTCAGTCTATTCAAGGGTCCTATCCACTCTACATTATGTTTAACTCATTGATCTGGAGAACGTTAGAAAGAAGCTGGTTGAAATGAACTAGAAGCAAAGTGGGTAAGTTACAAGAAAAGTAAAGAATGAAATAATTTTCAGGATATTATATTCCTTGTAGAAACAATACTGTACAATTTAATTATTGAAGGTTATATTTATAAGAATAACCTCTTTCAATTCCTTGAGAAGTTTACTTACAGCCAGTTTGGGAGTTAGTAGGCATCAGTTTTATTCCAAACACATTGGAATGCCTCATACTGGTGACTGGTAGTCAGTTCACTGATTGAAACAAGGAATTTTTAACTGAAGACTACAGACAATCTATCACTAACTCTTTCAATAGTTGATAAGTGTACAAATGAAAAATCTTTTCAGTTGACAAAATTATTCTCAGGCAGTATCACAGAGTGGGTGATGAAATCTATTTATATATCTCATCTAACTATCTACTTTGAATTGTTCTATGTATTGTGACTATATCATAAATTCTGATAAAGATTGTCCTTCTGACTGATCCATACTCATATATGTAAAATAACTTCCTTTCAAGTGTCAGGTTACAAGTTGAGCTGCATACATACTTGGCAACAAGGTAGGGTTTTGATAACTTCATCTCCCAGTCTCTCAATTAGTGAGGTCCAGACCAATTCTTTATATTAGTTTGTTACAAAATAGCTGATTTCAGAAACATAATTTTATTCTAGAAAAAATTAACTGTAGAAATGTTGAAATTAGTCAAAATATGAGCCTTGAGTATCTATGCACCTTTGCCATCTATTGATGAGATCAGTTATTCCTCGTTGATAAAAAAAACTATTGGCTGTGATGCAACAAAATCTTTGAAAGTTGATTCCACCTCTGGTTTAGACCAAAAAGTTTTACCATTTAAAAACATGCTAAACAAAAAAGATAATCAGTAGATAAAAGATCAGGAGAATGTGAAGGATGTGGTAAACTTTTATATCCCAAGTCTGTGAGTTTTTGTAACATCATTCTTGCAACATGTGGCCACGCATTATTGTGAGCAGAATTGAACCATGTCGATTCATCAAAGCAGGTCTCATTTCTTGCAAGTATGCTTGAATTTCAGCAAGTTGATTGCAGTAATAGTCTGATTGGTTTCCAGAAAGCTGTAGTGGATAACACCAATTGCAGCCCACCAGACAGACATCATAATCTTTTGCTGATTCAACTTTGGCTTTCGGAAATGTTTGGAGAACAAGAGTAGGAATATAGAGAATGTTCATTCCTCTTACCATGCATAAAGTTGTAATAAATTGTTGTAGAAATTATGAAATACAAAGTAATATAAAGCTATCATACAATGTAAGCCATAGATGACTATATACATAATCAATGAACTGCGTACTTATAGGAATTAGTGTTGTTCTTCATGAAGATTAGTGAAATTTTAAATTAGGGAAAATGTCTCAGGCTCTCTATAACTTTAAGAAGAGCATTATCATTGCAATTTTTTTATATAGATTGAAATCACTTGTGTCCTTGGTGATATTATGAGTTTTTTTTTTATGTATTTAGCATTGCTGAAATGGACTGATCCAAATATTATATAACAAACCATTTTCTGAAAAGAAACAAATTTTTTCACCACATTCTTTTGGAAATTATATACCTGAAGAATAAATCAGTCAAAATATTTAGTAACAAAATTAAGACAAGAATTCAATTTTCCAAAATTTAAAGCATATAAAGATAATTTTGACAGAAGCCATTGACCTGATCATTTACAATTATCATAAAGGATCCACTTTTCATCACAAGTTACTATTCCATCAAGAAAGGGATCATTGCTGTTATGCAGAAAAAGCATTGAGCATACTTCAACATTTTTGATTTTCATTGGGATCATGAGGAATCTATCAAGCTTTTTCAGCTTGCCAATACTCTGCAAATGTTGCAGTACTGATGCCAAGTGTCTGAGATATTTCTCTGACACTATGACATGGGTTTTGCTGAACAACTGCTTGCAAATATTTGTTTTCAAATCTGCATGACCGCCCTCTACCTTCTTCATCTTCAATGTTCTCATCACCAGTTCATAATTTCTGGAACTATCTTCATACTGTTGAATCACTTGTAGACCAATCCCCCATGCTCTTTTGATATTGGCAGAAGTTCGGGAAGCACTGTTTCCAAGATTGAACTCATGGAAGAAAAGTAAATGAAGATCATGTTTTGTCATGTTCATAAATAAGGGCTTCTCTGCTTCAAGAATATTTCTGTTTGAAAATAAGATAAAAATTATCAAATAGCACATATTAATTATTATGTATACCAAAATTTACCTAATATATACGTGAATTCTATGTTAAAATGGCTTTTCAAAATACAACACTTTGAGTGACCATTATTTTTTATAAAAACCTAATATCAATAGAGAATAAAGAGAAAGTTGAAGAGCATTAAAAAAATAACCAATGCAATTTTTAATTTTTGTCAAGATCTAACCTAATTTAAAACAGTTATCATTTATCCAGTGGTCAGGGGTAGCTGTATCTTGTTTCATTCAATTCTACTAAATAAATCTTTGTTAATTCCCAAGTTCAAACAATTCCAAACATTAAATCATTTTAATTAAATTCTTTTTTGCTTCTCAATAGAATATCAAGGCTAGTCTTTCCACATAATCTTCACTAGTTAATTCTCATTCCAGTTGGCACCAGGTATAAATTCACATAACATCTCTATCAATAGCTCTAAAACATTTCTCCCTCACCTACTTGTAATTTACCCTCCATAACAAATTAAAACCATAGGAATTCACATTCTAACTAGCTATCAGTAACAGTTGCACTTACTGGTAAAAATTATAACAGTAATTTTGTCACACTACTAACTGTAATAGAAACTGTTAACATTCAGTTAAATTCAGAAAATAATATCAGCAGTGAAAGCTGTGTCCAGGGGTATTATGAATTTGAAGACTGATATGATACCAAATTTGACGCCCCAGGCATGAAGCAATGTTTATAGCCCACAAAAATTTCCTAGTCAAGATTTTGCCAATTACACTTACCATGTTTCCTTGATAATTACTCACCAGAATCTTGTGTCACATGAGAATATTATGATTGGCCTTGAGGCCTGAAGAAAAAATAAGATGCTAAGCAAAACTACCTAAAAAAACCATAAAATCCTTGAAGTAAAAAAAAATTAACTACATGCATGCAGCCCACAAAGAGTTCCAGTCTTTTCATCAAGATGGTGACATAAATTACATGAAGCTGATTATGACTGAAACTGCGGTGGACGTAAAAATCAATCCAGATGATTCTTGATACTAGTGCAGCTCTTTTGATTCATGCCAGAAAATATTTTCAAAACCTTTTTAACCAATGTGAAGCTTAAGCCAAATTCAAAGAAATTAAAAATATATATAAGATAAGTAGTGTCCTTACTGGTAGAAGTAGAGGCAAAAGTGCTTCTAAAAAAGCATCAGTAGAATTGCCACTCATTTTTGTTCAGGACATCAAACCATCCTTTTTTGGTAGAAATTCAGTTAGCCCTAACTATTAATTTACAAATGTATCTTATTGTGGAAGTACTGAAGAAATACCTAGAGTTATTCCATGATGGAATTGGTCATTTATGGAATACCAAATAAAAACATTTGGCGATCAGCCCTCTAAATTTTCAAAGACTTGTTTATTACTTTTTGCACTGAAAGTTAACTGGAAACTGAATGGATCATAGAAGCTATGAAACTTTCAGAGTGAGCTGCAAAAGTAGTTTTACTACTGAAACTAAATGGCTGTGGTGTCTGTGTGGTGACAATCATCAGTAAATCAAGCAAATAAATTGGAAGAAGACCATTCCCTTGATTGCCAAATTATTTTGTATCTTTATCAAGTGGAAAAATCTTCATTAAGTTGGATTTAAGTCAGACCTATCTGCAGGTACCTCTTAATGATGAATAAAATTCATACACTAAAATTAATAACTAGATGACAAATAAAAACCCTTAGTTAAGTCTGAGATGGAATTTAGCTGGATTAGGTTTGAAGTTGAACAAGTGTAAATTGATGCAGTTGGATATAACTTACCTTAGATATAGGGTGTCAGCAAAAATGTTAAAACACATGCCTGAAAAAGTGAAAGCTGTAAAATAAGCTACAATTCTAACAAATGTGACAGAACTTAAAGCATTTCTATGCTTAGTAAATTATTATAGTAGGTTCATACCAAATCTAGACCATGTGTTTGGAACCACTGAAATGCTTTTTACACACTGTGGGAAAAGATGACTCCTGAAGAGAAAGTTTTCCAAAAAATAAACAGCAGATACAAGTATCAAGAATGTACATTCATCATGACTCCTCTTTTTTTGTTTGTGATACATCATCATAGAACTTATGGGCAGAAATTTTCAAAATGGAGGGTAGAACAAAAACCCATTAAGTTTCATGTCAAGAAGTTTACTGCAGCAGAAATTACTTCCAATTTGATAAGGATAAATTGAACATTATGCTCAGGAAGACAAAATTCAACAATATATATGGTTGTCTCTTTACTCTGTATACTGATCACAAACCTTTATTGTAAATACTTATAAATAACAAAAGTTTCACATAAATGATTACAATGACAGTTTTTACTTATTTCTGTGTTTGACATTAACTCCAAACCTTGCAGTGATAATAGAAATGTCAATACCTTAAGCTGGTTACTCTTTATCTGTGACTAAAAACTGATATGTCTGAGTTTGTACATTTGTTAGTATATGTGAATCCATAAGCTGTGGCATCTCACGAGACACTCGCACTGGTTTGATATTGTCTCATGTATTGAAATATATGTTATCTGGTTGGCTGAGCCAAGTTACTTTGATGAGGACTCCACACTATCAACAAAGCCATGAATTTAGTTTTCTGAAGATTGGTGTTTATTATTATGTAATAATACTACAAATGGCACGGCAGTAAATATTTGAGTTAATTATTTAGCATTAAGAGAGATCAAGTATAAAAATCACTGGAATGCAGGATTAATTGATGGCCCCATATTGCCAAGAAGACTGTAGCTGTTGTTGACTAAACAAATTAGAAACTTATTGCAGTTACATTGTTGCTGAGTCCAAGAATCAATGATCAAGAATTCACATTCATTATGTACATCCATTGATGTACCAAATGTTTCTAGTTTTGATTGGATCTTATTCCAAAAGGATAAATATTTAACTAATGAACTCAGTGAATGGAAGTCAAATGCTGATTAACTGACACTTATGTCATGCAAATTATGGTATCCCAGAAGTGATAAATGATGACAGTTCTTATGGCATGTTCAAGGAATTTATGGAAAGAGCCATATCAAACGACTTATCAAGTAAGGTTTTGGCAGAAAGGGCTATCCAAGCCTTAAGAAATGGTATGAAGGTGTTCTCAAAAAACATCTTTTACTCAATTAGCTATATTCTTGTTCACATATCACAAGTTTCTTCAGCAGAAATCCTGATGAAATGGAAATTACATTCTTGACTGTGTAATATAACAATCTGGCCCCACCCGAGGAAGGCTGATGCAAGCGAGGGTGTTTCCGGTCGTTGAAAGGAACGGATGTCGTTTGACCTTATTTCCGGCAGCAGCGGAAATAACTACAGAGGCAAACAGAACAGGTGTCTCTGAGAATTACGTGGGCGAGGCAAAACCGGAAGAAAAAGTCCCGGTTCTGGAAGATTATAAAAAGACCTCGGCACATGGATTCGCCAGTAGAGGAGCAACAGAGATCGGCCGGTGAAGAGTGACACAACAGATAAGACTACACTCCCGTCAACCCATTAGAAGCGCGCTCTCTCAATTCTCTGTTCACTATTCTAACCGGCTCAGTCATTAAGACACATAATTGGTGCCTAGTGACTTGCTGTTTTGAGACAACAAAACAGTTAGATGCGAGCTGGTTGCCATGGCAACGATTGAAATTCAACGGACTTAAAACTACCAGATAGAAAGAAAAAAGAAGACGAAAATAGAAGCAGCCGCACGACTATAGACATCAGCCAAGGTAGGTGACTCTTTGATTTGATAGTGTGTGTGTTCTCTGCTCTTGTTTATAATAAGTCTAGTTAGAAAAAAAAAAAAAAATGGAACAGCATACTTTTGCCGATTTTGTTCAAGGTCTGACCCTAGAATTGAGAAATGTGGATTGTTCGGTGTCGAACACATTAAGGGTAGAACGGAGGGGTGCAGGACTACATGCAGAGAGTAGTACGCCTAGCGGAGAGTGCATAGGTTGGAGTTGACGGGAGGAATAAAGTTGAGATATTTACCTATCTGTAAGTATAAAACATCTGAGTTAATGATTTATTTTTTTGTTAATATTTTACCATATATGTGAAGTGAGTTTACTGGTACATTGCTTAATTAATCTTACTTTTATTGAGTAAGTGAAATGTAAAATCATGTAAAGGAAGTTTCTTCTACTCTTTAAAGTGGATAATTGGATTAACTTGTTGATAACAATGTTTTCTTTGGTTTGTGCAGTGTTAGGTTTTCTTTTTTTGGATTTCTTTTCAATGACTGTACACTACAAAATGATTTACATTTCTATGTTTGTGAATTATGCTTTTGTGCAGGTTCCCATCAATTCAACATCCTCTGTGAATTTTCATTTATGTGACTTGGGAAATATCTTTTGAAGATATATTAATTTCTGAAAACTTTATATTGACACGGATAAACCTGCAGATTCCACAGTTGATCGGAACAAAAAGAAAGAACAACTGAAAAGTCTTGTAGACTTATTGGCTGATATGCTATAGGATTGGGAAAGAAGCAGTGGGAGGATTAACGATAGTTTAAGTGAAATAGTTAGGAAGATACAAACGTGGAAAATTATTAATAGTATCTAAAGCATAAAGTAAATTATTCGTCTCTGGTTCAGTGGTTTGGTCCCCAATTACGCAGAAATTTCCCAATTTTTCAGTGGACACCATGCCGGTAGAATTGCGCGATATGGAGGAGATTCCTATCCGCAAACTAGTAAATACCTTGGAACAGATAGATATGGAAAGATTTAGTGAAGGATATGAAGAACTCCCGAAGAAGTTGACGATAGGAGTCATTGCTGGCATAGTCGGCGTTATGATAATCCTTGGAATAATAGCTAGGAAGCGGATTTTTAAGTGTGAAAGAAGCAACAGTGCTTCGGGAAAGGAAAGGGAGTTATCCGTTGTGAATAGTACTCCGGGGTCAACGGGTGTTCAACACTCAAATGTCTCTGCGTTAAACAGAGAGATGTCAACAAATCAGATATGCTTGGATTCGAATCCAGAGGAAGTAGTTCAAGGAATAGAAAACATTGTACAAACTAAGGAACTACGAGTCACGGGTCCATTTTTTTAGACTAAATTAATATAGATGAAACCTCTAATCCTCCACAAGTAAATTGCATGCGGATTAACGTTGGAATCAGGGTAATTTTCTTCATTTTCTATTGAACATTTCTCGGTCAGACTATGAATGATATGTACTGCAGATAATGGCCATTTTTCTGTGTTCAAACATAGTATATTTGAAATTAAATTAAATTAAATGAAGTTACATGTGTAACAATAAACTCGAGCAGAAACACGCATGGTGTTGGTCAAAGGTCATTTACTCGATGTCAGTTTAGAAACTGGGGCGCGGTTACCGCCTATGATCATGTGGTGGTGCATCAAGGCGTCTACGCTTATGGACAGAGTCGAGAAAGAAAATGAACATTTTTAAGAACTTTGCCCAATTCTGTGAAAATGGATATTAAAAAAAAAAAAAAAAAAAGAACAATGAAACATCGAGCTGGTAGAACAATTTTCACGATGGACACGAACATTGTTGGGTTGCCGATGTAGGCTCCCCTATATATTTTTTTGTTGTTTTTTTTGTTTCGGCATGCACATGTTTTGTTGTTTTGGTGTGCACATGTTTTATACAATTGTCGGGCTTGTGTGGCATGGGGAGGAGTGTGAGGGTGTTGCGCTTAAAATGTTCTCAGGTGAACATTTTGGAAAATGGGAGGGCGAGGAATGTAATATAACAATCTGGCCCCACCCGAGGAAGGCTGATGCAAGCGAGGGTGTTTCCGGTCGTTGAAAGGAACAGATGTCGTTTGACCTTATTTCCGGCAGCAGCGGAAATAACTACAGAGGCAAACAGAACAGGTGTCTCTGAGAATTACGTGGGCGTGTGTGGGCGAGGCAAAACCGGAAGAAAAAGTCCCGGTTCTGGAAGATTATAAAAAGACCTCGGCACACGGATTCGCCAGTAGAGGAGCAACAGAGATCAGCCGGTGAAGAGAGACACAACAGATAAGACTACACTCCCATCAACCCATTAGAAGCGCTCTCTCTCAATTCTCTGTTCCCTATTCTACACGGTTAATCGTCATTAATAAAAATATAACTTCATATTTTTATATATATGCGTATTTGTTGTTTGTCGATATATAACAACTGAAGTACATCTTCCCTGATTCCACTCCTAAGATGAGAGAGAAATGCTTACAACAAAAATGAGCCTATAATCAACATGTCTGTCAATGAAAGTTCCAAGAAGGAGATCATGTGTCTGTGCTATCATCATCATCTGAAAGACAAATTGAACCTTAAAGTTATATGCTGGTCAAATGTCATTCAGATAATAATATTCAGATAATTCAGAGCTAATATTGCTACAAAGGATGAAAGGTGTGACTCAACTTTAGTGAAGATTAAGAAGATAAGCCAGAACTCCCTGACATAGATTTACCTGTATAAAAAAATAATTGTACATGAAGTTTATCCTTTAGTTGGTGGTACCCTTTTCTGTTACAGGAAGCCCTAAATGTCCATCTGTTCTTGTGGAAAGAGATTCTTCAATTCCTATTTTAAGACTATCCATACATGAAGAGAACTCCAGATAAACTAAGTTTAAAGCAAGAATGAATTTTATCTTAAAACAAAAACACTGATGTTCATATAGGCAATTTAATTTTGCAGTTATCATAGGTGAGCAGACATAACCAATCTGAATTATTTTAAAACTTGTGTATTTCTGAATTATATATTTATTGAGTTTTTTATTACACTGTTAAGAGTAGCTACAATTTTAAGTAGTTTAAGTTTACAAAAAAAGAAATAGTAACTTGTCCCCCCTAGCACAGAATAAGAGAGTTTTGTATCTTCTTCTATGTGCCCTGTCCCTTCAGGACGTAGGCGATCATGGTTCTCCACGTCTCCCTATCCCTTGTGGCTCTTAGTATGTTTGCTCCTGTTACACCTCACAACCCTCATTCCGTCATCTACCTGATCAAGCCCTGCAAATATGTTATCCGCTGCCTTCCTCTGTCTCTTTTTCCTTCTATCTGGCCTGTCAGTATCAGGTTCTCCAGACTCTCCTTCCTCACTGGGTGTCCCAGGAACTTCAGTTGTCCCTTCCTGATGCTCAGTATTAATTTCCTTTTTTTTTCCTATTCTTTCCAACACCTCATCGTTGCTTTCATGCTCAGTCCACGATATCCGCAGCATCCTTCTGTAGGAACACATTTCTGCTGCTTTCAGTTTTGTCCTCATTTTCGATGACATTGTCCAGCATTCACTGTCGATGTGTATATAAAGAGAATGTTATGCAATTCAAGCTGAGTATATATGTTAAGTGGTGACCACCTACTGAATAACTAATCATTTTATATTCTGTCAAATCTATTTTTACATGAAATTAATTTATTTTCAATGTAAGTAAAGTCATGATATTTCTGTACTCCTTTATCCATGATCATTAGCTAGTGTGGTTATCCAAATGAACACTGACATTTGTCTACACACAGCTATCAGTGTAGGTATTTTCTTACATCTGATTTGAAAGTTATTGGTGCCTCTTTGTACTGACAGATATGTGTTTTTTTATGCATGGGAGCTTGGAATTACATGTCTTAAAGCATTAGCATTTTAATGAATTGAGGTTGAATTTGGACTTGAAAGCCTTCAGCTTAAAAACTTTATTATTTGATAAATGAATACCTATACATGTAAAATTGAGATTTCATCACAAGATTTATGTATGCAGTCATGTAAAAATTTTAAATTATATAATTTTTCTGACAAACACTCTAGGCAATAAAAATATCACTATATAAATAGAAAAAATATTTTTAGGAAATTGTCATACAGCTGTAGCAAAATAAGAAACCGAAATGTCTAAAAACTGTGTGTTACTAATGAAGCTGGTCTATTAGCCTGCAAAGATCATAACCAGGAAATATATCATTTTTTTGATATCTTAAATAATGCAATATATGTTTATTTTCTACAGCTTATAAACCGTTTATAACTTATTTAAAACCATGAAATATTTTTAGAGTGTAAGAATTGTTTTGAGACAGTAATGATATAGTTATACAAGTCTTACTAACCAATATCTAGAGGGAGAAGAGATGGATTCATACTTTTCTCAAAGGTATTTATACATGTAAATATAATGAACCCAAGTGAAATTAGAACTTGGCTCTCCAGTTAACAATTCCAAGCCTTTATCCATTACACAACCTGCACACCCAAGCTTACAGCACATGCTAGTCCAAAGCAGTCACCCATCTAGGTACTGACTAGGCATGAAGCTGCTTAATGTTGATGATGTTATTTGATATGATTTGTTTTAATTCATGAAAAGTAATGACCAAAAATTCTACACTCCTTAATGAGTTTCATGTTAAAATTATACACACATACTTATGTATACATCTGCCTAGTTATGTATATAAATACATTTCTTATGTATTTATATAAAATATTGATATGTCTTACTCTGCACTAGCACAGCCATTGCCATTTTCATTGCAACTTAAAAATATTCATGTATACATATATGATTTCATACATGACTAACATTTATCTATACTTATGAAATGAGATAGCATTTACATTATTTACACTGTTTGAACTGTTTTCCTCATCTTTATTGCCATGTTTATGACATTTCAGCTCTTGTACGCTCTGGCTATTTTCAGGTGTTCAAAATTCTAAATACCTGAAGAAGGCCAGAGTTTACAAAATGTCATAAACATGGCAATAAACATGAGGACAACAGTCTTAACAGTGCAAATAATATAACTGTAACAAATTATTACACACTCTTATTACAACTATGTAGATGTAAATATTATTTAAACATATTATTATAATGTTAGCATGAATGTTATTTTTGTCACCACCTCTATAATGATGGTTTTTGTAACATTAATCTGAAGGGAACTCACAATTTGCAAGTTATAATATTTCAGTATCTTTGTATAAAGTCAATGTACTAACAAATCCTTCAAATAATACACGATAATGCTGTAGAACATTGGAATGATGCAAATTGCCAAACACCTTGAATACCGAATACACAGAATACAAAATACGAGAACGCTGAATAAACAGAATACTGAAACACACTTAAACACTGGAACACACTCAGGCTAAGTGCTTCATATAATAATATTTATGGTCAGGTGATCCCAGTAGCACAGTGCATGCAACAGATATATTTGTCGCCTGGAGATCTGTGTTTGACCACACGTGTTGGCATTGACACTTTCTTCTTACATAACATATATTTGCATGCCTATATAAAGACGTATCTTTATCTTTATAGATTGGTGACTGCAGCCCATTATAGAGAAAGACAATTGAATAAGAATGAATGAATGAATGCACTTTAGTGGTTAAGTCATCAAAACTCAAAGGATTTGCCAATCACAAATAAACATAGTCTCATTAATATGATTTTATAAAATCTATATTGATGGACAAAATTTCCAAGGAAAATCAAGAATAAAAGAAATGATTAATTTGGCTGTAGAAGACAATTTTACAAATCTATGAATTATAGAATGTAGGCTTTCATAGCTTGTATTTTCATATCGTTTTGTTACTTTTGATTAATAACAAACCGTTCACTTTTTCTACATTCATCTCATTGCAAACAAACTATCCAAGTATTTGATTTCATACTTTTCTTTTCAAATTTTCATTATGAAGAGCAGAAATTCATCTCTGTACTTTATCTTCAAACTCTTCGTAAAAGATAATTTTATTTTTTTTAGAAAGTTTTAGAAACCTTTTAACAAGCATGTCCCAGCATCAATGTAGATGTAGCAAGTAAGAAGTTTGTTGACACTGCAATTTGAAAAAAGTTCATTGCAAAATAAATTTTCTGTATATTAATAAATTAGCTTGAGTAACTGAATCCATGGATATTCTTGAATATATTAATAAAAATAAGTAACAAAAGTAGATTACCTTTTGATATTCTTCCATCATTGCTTTATACTTTTCAGGTAGATTATTCACTCTGTTCATCATGATTCTCCAAACAAGATAGTTTGCCAAAAGTCTATTAAGAAAAATGTTGAAGCAAAATTTTAAATCAGTCTGTATTCTTTGAGTAAACAATAATAAAGATAAATTTAATCTACCTAAACACTGAACAACATTAAATACCAAATAGTAAGCTGGTATTAGTTGAAAATAAATATTTTTCAGAAATGAAAACCTACTTAAAGCAAAAAAATTTAAGGAAATCAAGCTTTTATCAAGGGATTCGAAAATTATCTGATGGGTGCAATAAATTGCTTCAACTTTGTAAAACATGTATAAAATATTTAAACATGTTAGGCTATTATCAAAAATAGTAAAGCCATTATATATTTACAAGTTACTAATTATGCAAAGGCACAAATAAAATGTTCACTGAAACTAATTTTTTCCAATGGAAGGTAAAGTGTTTATGAGAGAAAAAGATTGACCCATATATAGAACAGTGTATTTAACCAATTTGATATGGGTTGATCTAAAATTTACATGCTGGAATTTTCTTGAAGACATTTTCCTCTAGTTTTAACAATTTGTGAAGAACTAATTTACATTTTTTAAGAGGAAAAAAGTTGATATTAAAAAAACAACAAACCAAAATCTTTGTAGCACTTTGTTAAGTAACTTCTTTCCTCTGTGTTCTTTTCTCAAGTGATAATTCTCTTCATAGGAGCTCTTAAAATTATCACCTTCATATTTTCCTTTTTTCCCCAAGGAGTTTGGTAATATTTCTTCAGTAACTTACTCTAATCCAGATATATCTCTTTTATATGTTATTTATGCTTTATAGCATTTCAGTAATGCTAGAACTATTTCAGATGGCAACACATTGTTGCCAATATAGTTTGGCAGTATTATTAGATTTAAAAGTATATTTTCTTGTCTAGATTTTTTATTATTATCAGTGAAATTGTTGTTGCAATTAAAACTAAATTGTCTTTATTGTGAGTATACAAAAATTCTTATTGTTTCTACAAAATTAATTTACTTGATGTAAGCATAAAATTTTATTTTCTTTAAACTAACTTAGTGATTATTTAATGAGTTTGATGTCTAGTAAAGAAGAAATACATTATCAGTAGTATTTTTAATGCAAAACTAAATTATCTTTTCTGTAGAAGATACAATACAACCATTTATTTATTTAGAGCATGTAATGTCTTATAAACTTTTATTTATCAAAATATTAAATATACATAATATTATATACATAATAAAAAGTTCAAAGAAAACGGTTGAATTCCCTTCATTTTAACATCTCGTGACTTTGCACTACACATGAAGGAATTCTTAAACTAAAATATTCTGTTAATCTTTTTGAATGATTTGTGAGCATTTTTGTAGTTGCCAACACTGTTTGTTTATAGATATGTAATTTAGAATAAAGCTCATTTTGTCTTTTTGCCTTGATAAAGTCCATCACAGGACAAAACGTGTAGAAGATTTAAATACAGGTTTCCTCTTGTGTTCTTTTTATTTAACCATCCTGTCCTTAATCTCAGATCATAACTGAGTATATATATATATATATATACTAGCATCATAGCCCGGCGTTGCCCGGGCAACTCAGAACAGTTTAGAAGATGCCACTTTTTATTTTACATATTTTGTTTTTATTTGAAAAAACACATTTCTTTTTTTTAAATATTTCTTTTTTTTCAAAATTATGGGGAAAAATATTCACGTTTTTTTTTTGTTAACTAAATGAATCTTTAAAACGTCAAAATAAAAATTAAATATAAAGGCTCATTTTTTTAAAAAATTATTTTAGTCACATTTGACATGTGTGATTTGATTTTTGTGACATAATTCAGATCTTAGATGTTTTACGGAGCAAATGTAAGCAATTGTGTCCATTATCCAAAAAGTGCGAAAGGCTGAACTTAAACTCAAAAAGTATGTGTCAACCTGGCTTCCCTGTAGATATGTGTCCCTAGAAAGTTTAAATGGTGTAGCTTAAAAAATGTAGGCATGCATAGGGAACAGTCACACAAAGACTCACAGATTGCCTTTTATATATATATATATATATATATATATATATATATATATATATATATATATAATGTGTGTTGTATTATGATAATGTTTAGTGCAAAAATTGTTGTTTTTTCAGTATTTTTACTGATAAAAATTATTTTGGCAAGTAGTTTTTTACTGTAAAGTTCTCAATACAGGGGTGATAGCTGGCATGATTCTGCTCAGTTAAAGTCATAAATTCTTCACTCTAAAATTATATATATAAACATGTTAGGCTATTATATGTGTGTGTGTTTTTTCTTTCATTTTTTTGACAAACGGACGCCCATTAATTGTATGGATATTCAATCAATTTACTGAAAAATTATTCTCTGCTTTGATATCTAAATGTTAAATGAAAAACTAAAATAAATTTTTATTTACTCAATAATTTTACATTTAATGTATTTTGATATTTATGCACTCATGTCAAGTGCTCTAATTCTCATATATATGTGAGAGAAAGAGAAAACCTTTTAATGACATGACATTTATACACTGCTAGGGGAATTTATACATAACATGAAAAACAAATATTAGTAAAAATGCATTTCTTTCATTCAAATAAATAAAGCAGAGTTATTTCATGGGATTTTTTCACTCTATATTTGAATGTAAAGAATAGAGATCCTAGGCTGTTTTTAGAAAGCTTTATAATTGAATTAAAATATTTTTGTACATAAGCAGTTTATGTGAGATGTTATGCACATGTATTCATTCATTCTGATATATCATAATCTGAACTATTATACACTGCTGTCTGTACAAATGCATAAAGTATTTATACCAAAAATTTATTACAAAAATGTTGAAAATGTGCCAAAAGCATAAAATGTTAATAGGATCATTTTTATGTTTTTTACGTACACCTTGTAACTTGTTGAGTTGCAGGATAAGTAGATGTTTATTACTGTGCAATTTTCTCATTTTAAAGTGTTGAGCATCTTAGTGCAACACAGAAAATATAAAAAGGAAACGATTTTGAGCACAAACAAGACAGTATACTTTGTACCTGCTTTAGACTAAATTTTCTTTAAACTTTAAGTTAAAAAAAAAGTTATTGCACAATGTTGTCTTATTTCTAACTGAAATATCTATCCTGTGATGTCTTTGATACTTGATTGCAATTGTTATAATATATTATTATAAAACTGTTTATTTAACTCCAGTAAATGTTCTGCAAGAGTTCAGAATAGTAGTTTTCTTATAAAAGAAGAGATAGGTCCACACTTCAAACAAGAATAGAACAGGAATTTTTTTTTATTTTTACTGTATTCTAAGGTCAGAAATTAGTTAATGAGCTTGATGTTAGTTTTATTTGGTTAAACTTCCATTTAATTCTTTATAATAGACACATTTTTTTTATAAGCCAAATTTCATTCTATAACCTGCAATACTATGATCTTGGCTGCTTCTTGCAGCTTTAAGCAGGTATCAGATTACATGTTTTCCAATTAACTACCTGATAAAGTTGAATGAAAGCAACAACATTCTATTAATCTAAACGAACAGTCTTTATTCACCATCAAAACTGACATTTTGTATCAATCATGCATTGAAACATTTAAAAAGAAAATGGTAAATTTTGGTTTTAGGTCTCAAAGGCTTTTATCCCTTGAAATTTTTCCAAAACATCTTTATTTCCATGCAAATGTATATGCTGAACACCAATCAACAATTAGTTATTGAAGAAACCTACCTTTTTTGATGTTAACCACCAGAAAAAAAAATCAAACTTCTCGCTCTTTTTCTCACCCACTACCACTTAATAATTAACACATTTCCTGCTGAATCACTTTGAGTGTAGGAAGCTAATGTCGGCCTATTTACTTCCTTTATTGAAAACTCTGTGAACAAATTACTATGCGATTTATTTTTTGGGGGAAAAGTTGTGTGTTTTTGTGTGTTTTTTTCCTTTTTTTTGGTATAGAATTTGTTTTAAGAAAGTTAACTTTCGAATAGAAGTTTTTTAAGAAAGTTAGCTTTCAAATAGAATTTTTTTAAGAAAGTTAACTTTCAAATGTATGAAAATAAGTGTAGTTTAATTAACCTTCAAATGCATTGTGTGTATTTGCGTGTTTTTTTCCTTTTTTTTTAATTTCAAATATATGAAAATAAGTAATAACTGTAGTTTTACTTAACCTTCAAATATATGAAAATATATTTGCGTGTTTCTTTTTTTCTTTTTCTTTTTTCTTTTTTTTTGTTGGTATTGAATTTAAGAAAGTTGCGTGTACTTAATTTGAGAAGAATGTTAACTTTCAAATATATGAAAATATGTGATAATTGTAGTTTTACTTAATTTTTTCAATGAAAGTTAACTTTCAAATATATGAAAATATAGAATTCTTTGTAAGAAAGTTAACTTTAAAATGTATGAAAATAAGTGATAAGTGTAGTTTTTTAACCTTCAAATAAATCGCATGTATTTGCGTGTTTTTTTTTTTCCTTTTTTTTCAATTTCAGAAGAAAGTTAACTTTCAAATGTATGAAAATAAGTGATGTGTAGTTTAATTAACCTTCAAATATACTGCGTGTATTTGCATGTTTTCTTTTTTTTTTTTTTGGTACTTAATTTCAGAAGAAAGTTAACTTTTAAACATATGAAAATAAGTGATAACTGTAGTTTTACTTAACCTTCAAATATATGAAAATATATTTGCATGTCTTTTTTTCCTTTTTTTGTTGGTAATTAATTTAAGAAAGTTGTGTGTACTTAATTTGAGAAGAAAGTTAACTTTCAAATATTTGAAAATAAGTTATAATTGTAGTTTTACTTAATTTTTTCTGACAAAAGTTAACTTTCAAATATATGAAAATATAGATTTTTTTTTAAAGAAAGTTAACTTTAAGGCTAAGTAAAACTACACTTATTTTCAAATATTTGAAAGTTAACTTTCTTCTCAAATTAAGTACCAAAAAAAAAGAAAAAAAAACATGCAAATACAGGCAAAATATTTGAAGGTAAATTAAACTACACTTATCACTTATTTTCATACATTTGAAAGTTAACTTTCTTCTGAAATTAAGTACAACTGCAATAGCATAGTAATTTACAGTAAAAGAAGTAAAAAGGCCAAAATTAGCTTGCTACGCCTAAAGTGATTCAGCAGCTAATGTCTTCTGATTGAGATGATTGTGGGTTGAGAAAAAGAGCAAGAAGATGTTTGATTTTTTTTTCTGGTTGTTAACATAAAAAAAGGTAGGTTTCTAAAATAACTAATTGTTGATTGGAGTTCAGCATATACTTTTGCATGGAAATAAGGATATTTTGGAAAAATTTAAAAGGATAAAAGCCTTCAGGACCTAAAACCAAAATTTACCAAGAAAATTTCTTTTGTTAATGTTGCATAATTTATCTATAAGTTGGTACTAATGATAAATGTTGTTATATTTGATATTTCCCAAATTAAAAATTAAATTTTCAAATGTTATTCAGTTTTAAAGCTTAAAACAATATTATCAAAAATTTTTGGTCATTACTAATTCTTGACTAGTATTCCTTTTGAACTTAATTTCTATTGCTTTTTACCACAACTCCCTATTTTTCACTCAATGAGCATTAGTAAGTGGTATGTATTGTAAAGAAAAAATTCTACAAGACTGACTTGAATTCACATCCCTTAACCTTTTCATAGATGTCGTATCATTAAACTACAAGTACCACAATCTGCATATAATTCAAATAAAACAAGATGTGGGATTTGAAAAAAAAAGTGAAATTAAAATTAAAAAATACTAATGAAGTATAAATAATGATTGGCTTAGAACATTAGTTATATAAATGAAATTGTTTGATAATACTGAGACAAATACAACCGAATTTTAATTAATTTTTACTGAAATACCCTATTTACTTTTATATATTATAAAAGTGGTATTTATAGTAATAAAATAAACTATTTTTAAACTAAGTTACTTAGAAAATAATGTCTTAACTGTTAACAGAAATTGTCAAATTTATTTACAAGATTATCAATCAAAATATAAGTTTATACTATCTGGGAATGAGAAATAAAGTCATTTTTATCTTTAAATAAACAAATGTTTTTTTTTTCTTTTTTGCTAATTGAAAAATATTTGCAAATGTTTTAAAAATGGTAATGAGTTGGTGAACAGAAAACAAAATAAAACTTCAAAACTCAATTCAGAGAGATATTGCTGTGTCATTTGTGTAATATATAACTAGACATCATTACGGATTATTCAGTTAGGTAAGTGCCATACGTGATACACACTTGGGTGATCGTGTCTCGAAAGAGGCATGACTGACTGAGTAAGAGATTTTCCTGCAGTAGGTTTCCATTACTTTCTGCAGTAGACTGGTTGCCAACCAAGGTTATAGAACACTATCTGTTCTGCTATTTAACCCATAGCTGATGGAGAAGAGATGGTTTCATACCTTTTCCAAGAGTAATTGTGCATAAGTGAATGCAGCAAATTCAACTGGAATTTGAACTCGGCTGTCCTACTTCTCATTTGAAGCTGATATTCACTGCACTACAATACACATTTTATTACTGAATATTAGCAATCCTTTTTCATTTACTAATTTTGTTATAGCTTCATAGAATTTTTTTGTACATTTTTTTTAATTCTTAACAGTAAATTTTAATGATTCACATTTTGTTGGTACAACACTGATTTGAAGCTTCATTGAAATCAAATTATGAAAATAATTTCTGGCTACTTAATCTTTATCAGTCAAACTTGAATAAATTTTGTTCTGAAATCTTTTCTGATTTTAAGTGAGATGATATGGCCAAATTTATTTACACTTTCAATTCGTTGCAGGTGTTAAAACTGAAAGCTTTAATTCTAGAACAATTTATTCAATAGTTTTGTCAGGATTTTCTTATTTTTTCAATCCATGATATCATACTGTGGCAAGAAACCCATGACCCACTTCTTCTTTGAAACTTACATATTTATTCTAGAACTTGAGAAATCAATGTTGTAATATTATAATGAAGTACAAATAGTACTTGCAAATTGTGTGTATATGTATGGGTTTCCATAGTTATAACTGGTGCCTCATGATATAATTGGCAGTAGTCCAACCATTAATTTGAAGAGATTTTGGAAGCATTCCTCAAGATTTTAATTTTCATTACACATACAGTTCATTCTGAAGCAATACCTTCTCCTCATGTCTAATATTAGAATATTATCTGAGATAACATTGGGATCAAGTTCATGCAAGAAAAAGATGTGTAATTCTTTAATGAAGTTGGTCTGTGGAAAAAAACATTGCGAATTCACAAAATCTAACAAAATATACATGTAAACATGTATACTAGAAAAACATTCAGTATATATTTAAAAAAATATATAAATATATATATATATATATATATATATATATATATATGGGGAGATAGATAGATATATATATACTGTTTAGATAAATAACTGATTTTATTATATTTTCCTTTACTTAGGTTTTTATATAAATAGCTTAATGATTAAATTATTTACTTTCTACACATTACAAACAAATATTCATAACCTAACATTACTTGGAAATAACTTTCATAACCTTCATGCTTTAAGTAAGAAATGCATATAAACAATTTATGTAATTTAAATTTATAAATCTTTGCTCAAAGCACCAAACAGTCAATATAAAGCCTATAGTAATGTTTAATCAAAAGATGAAAAACTATTACACATAATTTATCAAAAATATGTATTCTTTCCACTAAGACATACAATGGCTTTCATATTATTTAACTGACCATAGAAAATATTTATTACAGCCAAAGCAATTTAGTCATTTAAAAGAGGTATGTGTGTGTTTGGAAGTGTACATAATATACACAACACTCAAACTGAAGATTCACATTGGATGGTATATGGGTTGCCACTTAGTGTTTTCACAATTTCTATATATATATATATATTGTAGCATTTGATTAAATTTACCTGTAATCACAAAATGATTAATGAATGTAAATAGTCAAATCTGAACATTTTTTTAATTTTAAAAATGAAAGTACACGAATAAAGAACTTAATATATAGCAACAATAAAAGGTTAGATTAGAGGTAGGGTTATGGTAAAATTTTGGTATTATAGAGTTGCTATACATTTGATAGTAAAATGAGGAAGTAGACGATTCAGTCAAAATACAGAGAACAGATTAACTTCTTACGTGTTAGGTTTATAAATAGACTGGCATATCAAAAGTCATGTGATAACAGTATGGAAAGGCAACAGTAGATAGCACCTGACGTCATGAAAGCCGCCAGACATATATCAGTTGTGTCCTGTCATCTGTTTAATTTCTAGGTTGCTCATGGCAAGGAGACTTGAATTGCTGAAGTTCAGACAGAACATTCTATTTCTGGAAATATCTGAATTCGACTGTAGTCATGTAATGGAAATATCCAACTGAAGACATTGCTATGTCATAGAAAGTACAGTGGTTAATCATGAGTACTTTTATGATTGTAACTAGAGGCATCTGGCAAGAAATGTTTGCTGTAATGGACAAGTGATATTTGAGTCAATCACATTCATTTTTAATAAAGCAGATACAAGATCTGCAGAAAAATTAAATAAAACCAGTAAATAAGATAATAATGAAAAAATATATGAATTCCTTTTCCCATGATGCAAATAGTAAAGGAACTAGAAAGAGCTTTTCATCACCTGCATGATTTTATGATCCCACTTTTGGAAAGGACAGAATCTCCCTCTTTTCCACTTTCCAACAACAGCATTTGGGTGTGTTTTGGCAACCCTACTTACCCTAGTAAGTGAATTGGTCATTCCAACTTGGCACATTTTAATTAATCATATGAAGAAGACCAAATAATATTTTGGTAAAACATTTCAAATATTATAGTAAATCAAACTCTATATATCTGATTGGGTTGAAATTTGTATCAAAATTTTTGTAATATTTATAATTTAAAAAATAAGTTATGAGCAAATATATTTCTGTTTGTTCATCAATTATATGAAAAACCATTTTCTCTTCCACAGCTACTATGCAAATACAATTTTTGAATATCCTATATTAGTATTCAAAAGTGGATTTTTATCTTTTTTAATGGTCACATTTCATATTTCAGACAGTAGCAACCCTACATTTGAAAAGTTAATAAATGTTAATCTAAATTAATTTTTCTTTTAAACACAAAGAAGAGATAATGTTAATATCAGTTAAAATTGCTTCATCTTCATGTAGAGTAAATTGTTAAATAATAAATGAAATCAATATGGAAAGGTCTTACCTTTTTGGTGCATTGCTGAGAATCTTCACCAAATTTACCATGTAATCCAAAGCATGAATTCCTATTGGCTCATCCATGGTCAGAGTGATGTTTACAGAAGCAAAGGTTTTTGAAAAATATTCATTCCAATCAAACTGCAATATGAAATACAAATATTAAAGCAGCCACTTTATGGATTAGTTCATTTCATAACATTTGGTCATTGTTAACTAAATAAATTGTATACAGGTTTTACTATATTTTTCAAACTAGAAATGTTTGTTATTGAAGACATCTGTATAGCAAATATTGGCAGTTTTTAAAATATGCTGCTAAAAAGATAACTGAAGCATCATTTTACAATTCTTATTCCTTTTTATTTATAATGCTGAAGCTTTAAAATCTAATGATGAATGAATTTTAAAAAAATAAAATGTAAAAGTGACAAATATTATTTCAGGTATGCAACAATGTTATCCATAACCATAAAGGTAAGAATGATTGTCTCAATTGATATTAAGGAAAAATATTCCTTGCTAAATAATTAAATCAGGTAAATGTTTCTTTTGTAGAATTCAAGTATTAGTTTTAATGCATTGACATTATGATATCTTGCTGTGATTGTATCCCATAAAAATGTTTTCAATGTTGTTTTAAAATGATATTAATACCAAACCAGAAGCCAGAAAATTATTAGTCCAGGCTCTCACATGGGCCTAAGTAACAAAGTGCTTTTTCCACACTTCTTTGTCTATCATAACCATTTTCAGTTCTTAGGAATATCCTAGGCCAGTATCTTCTTTAGAGTATCAATGTATATGATACATGCCTTTTCACTCTTGACTTACAGAGGAGTAAAGTTAATACTTCTTCAGAATGTCATTCACCATATCCTGATAGACAAATTTCTCTGATCTTTTCACTTAATTTTGGTAGATTTCTATGAAAGCTAAAAGCATTCATTTGTGATTCACTGATACTACTTCATAACCAAATTTTCCATTTGTTTCATGAGTTTCAAAGTCTTGTTGCTATCCAGTGGCATTAAATCAACAGTGGCTAAGAACCTTTGCTGCAAAACAAGAGAAGTTTTTTTTTTTAATCATATCACCCCAAGCAAGGCAAAAACTCCACTGATGTGCAGGGGGCTACGTAAGAGTGAAAAAATTGGAAAAGAGAAAAACTAGAAACCACATCCTAAACAGGAAACAAAGGATGAGCCTCTTCACCTGTTCAATAGACGTGGGTGGAGTGTGAACTGGGTGATAGATCTATCTACTCCAATTGAAATAACTATTGACAGGCAGAGATCAAGTTAACACAGATTTGATGCTGACATAGATAGCACTGTTCTCTAATGAATTTTAGCAATGATTCTTCACACCTAAAAAATAAAGTGTTTTTATATTTGAGCTTATAATATCAGACTAAATGCATCTGTTAGTGAAAAAACAAAAGAACTGATAAATATATTCATGTTAGTACTGAACTGAATTATATGCCAAAAAAATGTATCACTAAAAACTTTTATTTTGAAAAGTATTTATATATTTTTACAGAATTATTTCCTAACATCTCAAATGTTTTAATATTAGATTTATGGATTAATAATGATATAAATTTATGAGTAATATAAATTATATATACTGTACTGGGTGTAACTTTGTTATATATTCAGTATTAGAATACAATTCTAATACTAAAGATATAACAAAATAATTAACATTTCTGATATTTTATGTTTTTTCTTTTAAAAAAGAATTAGACCTGAAATAGCACAAAAACAGTGGAACAGAATGCAATATTCATGCTCAAAATGCATACCTATGTTTCATAGATTATCAAACACTTGATAAAATACATCACAAAGAACTGTTACAAATGATAGGCAAACTTGATTTATTTGGGAAAGATATTAGAATTATTTTGAATTTATACTAAAAGCAAACCACCTACATACAGATAGAAAATGAATTCAGTAAATGTACAAAAATAGAAATGAGCATAAGACAAGATGTCTTCTTCTTCTTCTTCTTCTTCTTCTTCTTCTTCTTCTATGTGTCCTGTCCTTTCAGGACGTAGGCAATCATGGCTTTCCACATTTCTCTATCCCTGGTGGCTCTGAGCACACCTTCTCCTGTTACACCATGCAATCTTTGTTCCATCATCTACCTGATTAGGTCCTTCAAATATGTTATCCGTTGCTTTCCCCTGTCTCTTTTTCCCACTATCTGGCCTGTTAGTATCAGATTCTCCAAGCCCTCCTTCCTCATTGCATGTCCCAGGAACTTCAGTTGTTTCTTTCTGATGCTCAGTATTAATTTCCTTTTTATTTCCATCATTTCTAAAACCTCATCATTGCTCACATGCTCGATCCATGATATTTGCAGCATCCTTCTGTAGAACCACATTTCAGTTGTTTCATGTTTTTCCTTCATTTTTGATGGTATTGTCCAGCATTCACTGCCATATTGAAGGATGGACAGCATGTAGCAATCCAGTACTCTCTTTCTTGTTTCTAGCTAAATTGTCCTGTTTCTTAATACCTTACTCAACTTCTGGAATGCTTCCTTCGCCATGCCAATTCACCTTTGGATCTCTGTGTCGCACTTTCCGTCTTCTGTTATAATGCTTCCCAAGTATTTAAATTTTTGTACCTGAAAGAGGATGTCTTCTTACCAAACTTATTTAAACTTTACATTAAAGCAGTTCTGAGAGAATTACAAGTCCTATCAGGATTCATTATTGTCAGTCACAATCTTAACAACATAAGATATACAGATGACACGGTGTTAATAGTAGACATAAAGGAAATTAAAAGAAATCTTACAGAAGGTAGAAAATGACAGTGAATACAAGGAACTAAACATCAATTGTAAGTAGACAGAATATATGGTTGTCAGCAAAAGAAACAGCTAAACTTCTTAATTACAAATTGGAGATACTAAAATCCAGCAAGTACAAATATTTAAATATCTGGGAAATGTTTTAACAAAAAAAAAAAAACAGGAAATGTGATACCAAAATCCAAAGGTGCATTGGGATAGCAAAAATGCCTTCCAAAAGCTAAGCAAAGTAGTAAGAAACCATAAAATTTCATTACAAGCAAAGAAAGGGGCACTGAAATGTTATGCAATATCAGTTCTCTTACATAGCAGTGAATGCTACACAATCTAATCACAGATGAAGAAAAGATTTGAGGCAACAAAAATGTGGTTCTACAGAAGGATACTGAGAACACAATGGATTGAACATATGAGCTACAAAATATTAGGGAAAATGGAAACAAAGAACACTTATACTGAACATCAGAAAGAGTTAAAATTTCTAGGGCACATAATGAGGAAAGAGGGAAGATTAACACTCACATAACATTTTGAAAGCAAGAGGAATAGAGAAAAACATTGCATAACCTACTTAATGAGCTTGTATAGATGGTTGGTAAAACAGGGTTTAGAAGAGACAGCAAAAAAAACAAACCTTACAAAGGATGGGAAATTGTGGCGAGTATTGATCACCTATGTCCTGAAAGAATAGGACACTTAAAAGAAAAAAAATTAGAAAGATTTGTTCAATTTATAGAGAAAGTATGATGAATGGTCAAATTTGGTTTGAATCATGCTGGAAATCTTTTGTAGAATGAGTTAAACTCATTGAAGTTGATAGTTATAAAAGAATACACTGAGAACAATCAGCATTTTTATAGTGCAGGAGATAGACAACATACTTAAAATACCAAATCTAGTGTAGTTTCTTTAAGTGAAAAGAAACTACAAAATCATTTGTACAATTTCTATTTTTGAAACAAATTGTGGCAGGTTATGAAAAGTGAATACTTTATAATATGAAATGCAAAAGATTGTAAACCTTCTTCCAAAAGTGATGCAATATATATATATATATATATATATATATATATATATATATATATATATATTTTATTTTACTTTAATCTGAAATGGAAAAGTAGGAAGGTAAATTCCAAGAACCTGATCCTAATTAATATTAAAAATGATACAGGAGGAGAGCTCAATGTAATTAAAATTACAGAGCCAATATAAATTAAAATATATTTTCAAAATTCAAAAATATTGAATGAACATTTCAACATGAAATCCCTAAGAGAGAATTCATGTCTCCTCAGAAACACAGTCTATATCAAAATGAAGAAAAATAAGATTAAAAAGGAGAAAAATATAAATAAATAATGGTTAAGATTTGAGAAATATATGTCACAAAAAAATTTGTTTTTTTTTTTAAATCAGTCTATTTTGGGTTTTTATCTTTTAAAATCAGTCTATTTAAGTTAGACATGCCAAATTTCCATCTCTTCACTTACAACTCTATCAAAAAGTAAAAACCAAAAATAGACTGATTAAAAAAAAAAATTTTTTTTATATTTTTCTCCTTTTTAATCTTATTTTGCTTCATTTTGATATAGACTGTGTTGCTGAGGAGACGTGAATTCTCTCTTAAGGATTTCATGTTGAAATGTTCATTCCACATTTTTGAATTTTGAAAATTTATTTTAATTCATATATATATATATAACACATCACTCAATAAGTCCCAGGCCTGACATATAAATGGCACTACTAATAAAAAATCCATATGATTTTTATTAAGTACTAACCTTCAAATGGCATGTGACAATATTTGGGCCTAATCAGATTATTAGTTTACAAATTACGGTTATTTAAGTGTTGCAAATTTTCAAAACAATGGAAAAATCTAGATTTCATGTGTTAATAAAGCATTGCTTTCTGATGAGAAAATTACTGTTCAAGCAAAGAAATTGCTTGATAAGTGTTATTCAGACTCTGCTCTGTCAGAAACAACAATTAAGAGGTGGTATGCTAACTTTAAATGTGGTTGTACAAACACAAATGATGCTGAATGTTCAGGTCACCCAAAATTGAAAGTTGTCCTGGAAAACACGAAAAAAATCCACAAACTCGTTTTAGCCAATCATAAATTGAAATTGCATAAAATAGCAGAGGAGCTGAACATATCAAAAAGCAGTGTATTCACCATTTTGCAAAAAATTTGTCAATGAGAAAGCTGGGTTCAAAGTGGATGCTGTGTTTGCTCACAGTCAATCAAAAACAACAACAAGTTGATAATTCAGAGCATTGTTTGCAACTGTTTCAATGCAACGAGGAGTTTTTGTGTAAATGTGTGATAGTGAATGAAATATGGATTCGCCACTTCTCTCCGAAGATAAATCAGCAGTCAGCTGAGTAGGCAGCAGCAGGTGAAAGCCGTTCAAAGCAACTAAAGATGCAAACATCAGTAGGCAAGATTTTGGCCTCTGTATTTTGGGATGCACAATTATTGCCATGAGATATTTTTCAAAGAAAACAGTTGAATTCCTTTCATTTTAATAACTTGTGACTTTGCACTACACATGAAGAAATTCTAAAAACTAAAATATTCTGTTAATCTTTTGAAATGATTTGTGAGCGTCTTTGTGGTTGCCAACACTGTTAGTTTATAGATATGTAATTTAGAATAAAGCTCATTTTGTCTTTTTGCCTTGATAAAGTCCATCATAGGACGAAACGCGTAGGGGATTTAAAATACAGTTTTCTTCTTGTCTTTATTTTATATATATATATATATATAAGTGTTGAGTTATGATGATGCTTAGTGCCAAGATTGTTATTTTTTTCCAGTGTTTTACTGATGAAAAGTTATTTTGGCAAGCAGGCTTTTTGTTGTAAAGTGCTCAATATCAAGATAGAATCCCACTACAGAAGTAATAATCAATTTTCTACATAAACTGTTCCCCAGCTTTGGGGTAGTCGATTCTTTAATGTCAGACAATGGGACACAATTTACGTCCAGTGAATTTAAAGATTTCTGTGAGACTGTCCAGATCAATCATATCACGATTGCTCCATATTACCCAAGTTGCAATGAACAGGCTGAGCACTTCATTGAAATGCTAAAAAGAGTTCTGAGGAAAGCTAGGGGCGCACCTACAGAAAATGACCAACAGTTCCTTCAGGTGTATAGAATCATGCCCAATGGCAACACACCATTGTCATTACCCACAGCCAGGTTATGTTCGCACGTTAAATCAGGTCTATGTCCAACAAGCTACTTAAAAAACAAACAAAACCTGGATGAACAACCACATTAGCTACAAAATGCTACCAACCTGGAGAGAAAGATTTTTATGGGTGTTTCAGCATAATAAATGTTTCTGGGTACAATTAACAAAGGAGTAGGAAATATGATCTATATATTTAAAGTTGCCCAGTTCACTCACAAAAAAACATTTAAATCAGGAAATACCTGTTGGACAATGCTGACAGCAAGTAGTCCTCCTGAAGAAAAAGAAGTGATGGACATCATTTATGATACTTTTGACATGCCAATTCTGCAGGTGGCCCCAGAACAATGCTGTTTATGGAGGAAAAGAAAAATGATGAATTTTCTCATTGTGAATCCAAAAATGAATAAAATTAAGACTCCTGTAGAGTTAATACTTAGGAGGTGGGGTGTTATGGTGACTTGCCCATATGACACATGAACTCTTCCAAGCAATATATAAGAAGCAGTTCTGCTTTCTAGAGAGCAGAGAGTGAGAGTGGAGTCTATTCCTGCAGATATCTCTGACAGCTGGACTAACTAATAATCTCTCATTGGTATATGTTTGTAGTACTGTCTTTGTTAAATATATTTGTTTAACTCTATTCCTTCTTTGTGTCTTTATTTCTGGCCCCAACAAGGCCACAACACTCTTCAAAACTATTTTGTTTTCATTATGTGTACCAACCAAGAATTGAACACAATAAAGAAAAGGCATAAATTTCAAAACAGAAATTATTTAATTAACATTACTAGATGCTCAGTGGGTAGGGGAAAATCAGTCTTTGAGACCAAATGTTTTAATAAAATAAATATTTTGTAATGTCCTGGAAGAATGGAATTATGAAGTTGTTTTTTTTTTTTTTTTAATCATTTCACCCCGAGCAAGGTGGAAACGCCACTGATGTGCAGGGGGTTACATAAATGTAAAAAGATTAATTAGAAAAGAGTGAGGAGTACAAACTAGTTAGAAAGGAACAATAGAAAGCAGGTGCAATGACAGATACATAGGTGGAGAGAAAGGGAAGGTTATACAGGGGTGGGGAGAGAGCTACAGTCCAGTGGTTAGTAGATGAGTATTGACTTTGCATTTAAATTTCTAAACTTGGAACCAGAATAAAAAAATATATTGAAGGCAAGAGAGACAGAAAAAAGCAGCAAATATCTCATGAGCCTGTGTAATTGATTGGCAGAGTGGGGATTAGAAAAGATAGCAAAAAGACAAATCTTACTAAGTGACAGGAGATTATAGAGAACCATAATCACTCACATCCTGAATGAACATCATATGTAAAAGGAGAAATATTTTAGTGACATAAAAATATTTAATATGTCATATTTCAAGAGAATTTTTAAAGTTCTTGACAAAATATACTAATATTTCCAGCTTTTGTTTTCAGGAAAAATATTTACATTTTGTTGCGATCAAGATTTGTTTCAGGCAATGAATAAAAAATACTTACATCAGGTATTTTCTGCATAAGTTCACCCAGCGTCATCTTCTTGTATACTTTTTCAATGTCTCTTCGTGCTTCACGAGGAACTGATATCTAAAGCAAAAAAAAAAGAAATATAAATATATATAGTGTTTAATTGTGATAATGTCTAGTGCACCAATGTTGTTGTTTTTTCAGTGGTTTTACTAATAGTAGGTTTTATTGTAAAGTGCTCAATATTGGGGTGGAGATAGTGCATTGATAAACACAAAGAGTTTGTTACTATAACTGAGCAGGTCCATGCCAACTCTGAGGTTTTATGAGGGCACTATTATGATGTTCTCACTCATCAGGGCTGGTTTGCCATTAGGTCTTGGTTTTTTCTAATTTATATAGAGTATTGTGTGATTTGTGTGGGAGCAATCTTATTTGTGATTGATTGATTTTATTTGTTTATTTCCCCTTTTTATTTTTATTTTGCAGGTGTTTGATTTATTTTTATTACCTAGAGTGTTTGCTGAAATGCTTTATATTAGTTTTTTTTTTAGTTTAGGTTGTGCTCTTTTGTTGTATTGACCTCTGTTATTGGTTTGACTTTTTCTTAACATGTTGGTATGTTTTGCCTGAGGCAGTTTATTTTTTCTGGGTTATTGTTAGCTGTTTGTGTTTTGTGAATATTTGTATTTCTGTGCTCTATGTGTGTCTTTTTTTTCATTTGGTGGTGGTTGTTATTTTCTGTTTTTTGTCATGATTTAGTGCTGGTATATATATTTTTATATTTATATTATTAGTAGGTTTAGTTTTTGTTTATTATTTTCTGTTTTTTGTTGGAATTGAGTGTTTGTATATTTGTAGTTATATTTTTTATTTATATAATTTGAGTTTTTATTTTTTAATTTTTTATGTTGTACATTTATATTGTTTGTGTGTTTCATTTTTGTTTGATTTTGTTATTTGTGTAGAAAAGTAGATATTTGTTGGCATGTCTACATTTTCCCATTATCTTGTTTCTTTTAGTATTTTACTTTGATTTTTGAAGCTGTTTATTGTTAGTTTCTCTTTTAGATTAATTTACAACATTTGCTATTGCTGCTGTGTTGTGGTGCTCTATTTACTATTTCCCATTTAGTTTTGGTAATGTTATTTTTTTTCTATTTCCAACAAACTTAAGTCACTGGTGCCTCTGCAACAGGTGTTTATTCGTGCAACCAGATTGGCAACTGGGTCGCACCCATTCACAATTAGATTAACCAAGTGCAGATGACAATTCTACCCCTGCAGCTTCTTCTCTTGCAGTTCCCGCCTGTAAAACTTGCTTCCATATTCTTGCTTTCCTGATGGTTACAACCTCCAGGAATTTAAATGCAATGTCAATACTCATCTATTAACCACTTGAATCTAGTTCTTTCATCACCCCATATATCCTTTCCTTTCTCTCTACCTTTGCAACTTTCATCACACCTGTATTCACATCCTTCTCTTGCTCCTTTCTAACTGGTTCGTCTTCCTCTTCACTCTCTTCTACTTAATCTTTTTACTCTTATGTAGCCCCTTGCACATCAGTGGCATTACTGCCTTGCTTGGGGTGATACGATTAAAAAAAAAAGGCAAAACATTTTGATATTTGTCTATATTTTGATAGTGTTGTATTGTTTTTGTACTTTTTTATATTGAATGATGTTTGTGGTCCCTTTATTTGGCACTAATGATTCAAAATATTTTGAAAATAGAAAAACAGGTTTCTCACATTGAGTAGTTGTTATTGCTTGTTCCAGTACTGATGGGAATTTCCTTCCTAAACTTTTATTTAAAGTAGTGCAGAATATCAACAACTTGTTTATGCCATTATTTTCTCTTTGAATTACACATGCTATCCAATTTAGCTGTTAAATTTCTCAAGTGATACGGCTTCTGCTATTTCGCAAAGGCAGATGACAGAATATGTGTGAATTATTTTTCTAAGGAAAAGATAGTATCAAAATACACATTGGGAAGCTAGTAGAAGCAGTGTGATGGTTTGGAGAATGTTCATGTTGAAAATCATTTACCTCACCATAATTGAGTACTAGGTACACTACTTTGTAGCAGCAATTTTCTCTGATGGTAGAAGGTATTTTCTATCAGGAAAACACACACTGCTTCACTGCATGAGCTTTATGGATCCAAGGTTTGCAGATCTCAACCCTATAAAGCACTTATTAGATATGTTGAACTAAAATGTTTACTTAGTAGAACCACAATTTACAACACTCAGTGGACTTACTGTTAACTTTCTGTTATGTTGTGTGTAACAGAAATAGTTGAATAAATAATCACAAACAACAGAAATAAAGTAAATGAAATATATTACTGGGAAAAAGGTATGTACAACAGTGTTATTAGTAGAGTGCAGGAACAAGGGTTTAGTAACACGTGTAGTAGTAAGATGTAGAGTCCGTGTATAGCACACTTCCAGTTCACTACCGGAGATACTCAACTGACTAGGTATCAAGCTGAGCAGTCAACACTGAACGCAACGCTTGAGGTCTTTCCACTACCACTTTATGTAGTGATAGGAATAGTCCATTATTAGAACAAAGAGGGAGAGTGCCCTAACACTGACCCAAGAGGAAAAAAGAATAAACATAAAAATGAAGGCAAACTAATTAAAACAAACAAATCCATAGTTACTTTCGGCATTCACAAATAAAAATTTAAATGTGATACATATAATAAACAACAGTTTGATACGGTTTCCAGCAAACAGTTACTTTTGAGACAAAAGAAATAATATTAATTACATCATACATTTATCATTAGGGAAGCTTTCATAAAATACACCAGTTAGTAGCTTTTTCTTGATTTGGAAAATCCCTACAGCATCTCTTAGAAATATGATATTATAAGAGACTTACATGATTCTGGGCTATGATGAGACAAACTGTCAAACTTAATAATTTCCTGTCTGAGAGAAACTGCAAGTCTACTTTCCCCTGACTGCAGAAATGAGAGGAAGATATTCTACAAGGAGATATCTTCTCAGTTATCCAATTTAGCAACAAGATTAACAATATCATTAAATGCTCAAATCTGGAGGTAGACTGTTCTCTGTATGTTGATTATTTTATGATAAACTACAGATCCAAACATTCTTAACTGAAAATCAAAAAGTAGCAAGGCCTTACAATTTCTACTTTAGTGGCCATACTAAGTGGAGGTTCAATAAAGAAACTTTATATAGATCACTAATCTGTTCAAAACCGGAATTATACTTAATTCATTTTTGAATAAACTAGAAATCAATATAATCTTCACAAAAATTTGAGACTTGGAGATTTTAAAAAATTAGTGCTAAATATTATGTGAAACTCAAATCCTGTTAATACTCTAATTCAGTAAAAATACAAAATTGATTAACGTCTATCTACAAAAAAATGAAAATTAAACATAACTTTCAGCCTTCAAATGAAACCAACCATTAGAGTTTTT
Organism: Ascarosepion bandense; assembly: GCA_037127315.1. Classification (NCBI taxonomy): domain Eukaryota; kingdom Metazoa; phylum Mollusca; class Cephalopoda; order Sepiida; family Sepiidae; genus Ascarosepion; species Ascarosepion bandense. The sequence goes on from JBBBDQ010001794.1 coordinate 1,162,218, forward strand.
TAGGATTACAACATTGGCAATTGTAAATTGCCAATGTTGTAATCCTAAAATGTTGTAATGGAATGTTGTAATTAATGTTGTGAATGTTTAGATTGTGCAGTGGACCTAGATACAACATTAGCTTCAAAGATTGTGTCATTAGCAAAATACGTTTTAGTGTAAAGTTTTGGTCAAATACAGCATTTTGGTAACAAAGTTTTTGGCATTCACCAACATATTTTGGTGTTGAAGATTTTGGTGACAAGATTTTTGGTAGCAAAAATTCTTGGTTGACTTTAAGAAAGAAAAAATCACCAACACAACATTTTTTGTGATGAAGTTTTAGGGCCATATATAAACGTTCAGCAGGATGCTAAAAATATCGAAATAGGTGTTGTGTCACACAACAAAAAGTTGTGCTATAAAAATAAAACCACGAAGAAGAAAAAAGACACTTAGCCAAATCACTGCTCCACTTGTTGAGAATTACATTTCTGTGTTTGAGTTAGAAATTTCATTATAGTGACTAGCGCTAATGAATCTTCAAGTTGAGATTGAAAAACTTGTACTGGTGAAAATCCTGAATAAAAGTGTCAAGTTACAACTAAACAGTGGTTCTGATTTAAGCATAATAAATGTTTATACTTGGAGGAAAATAGAAAAACCAATATTAATGGTTAAAAAAATAGCTTGTACTGTCACAGGTGAGAAAATTAAATTTGTAGCTGAATTTATTGTGAATGTAACATTAAACAAAATAACATTAAAACTGAAAATATTCATAATGAAAAACACAAATAATCTTTTTGGTACAGATTGGATGGAAAAATTCAAATTATGGAACTGCCCAATTAGTTCATTCTGCCAAAAAGTGAGTTCTACTAACAAAACAGAAGCTTTAAAAAGAGATTTAAAAAATAAATTCCCAGAGGTATTTTTTGGTGGGCCTGGCAGTTGTAACAAGTTAAAAGTGAAATTCGAGCCAAAAGAAAGCACACAACCAGTTTTCAAAATGGAAAGAAATGTACCATTTGTCTTCAAACAAATAAATGACAATCCGCCAGTGTATATTTCAAAAAAGTTGAAGGATATACAAGTCTGCATGGATTTTTCAATCAATGCTCTCAAAGATTATCACTACCCATTTCTGGGGCCCCGGAATAAATGTTTGCACAGCTTAGCGGAGGTAAAATTTTTTCTAAAATAGACTTTAGTGATGCATATCTACAAACTCAAGCCAATGAAGAATGTAAAAATTTTTTACCCTAAATACATGCAGGGGTTTACATACATTTATCAGCTGTTTGGAATTAAGGTTGCTCCAGCTATCTTCCAACAAGTCATAGATACAATACTGAATGGTCACGACTTTGCAGTTGCATACCTTAATGATATTTTGCTGAGTAGTGTATACATGGAAGAACATAAGAAACATGTTTTTAAAGTGTTTAAAAGAATTCAGGACTATGGATTCAAGATAAGAGATGAAAAGCGGGAATTCTTTATGGACAAAATTAAATACTTTGGACAAATTATTGACAAGAATGGCAGAAGACCAGATCCAGTGTGTGATAGTGATATTAAGGATATGCCCACTCCTGAAAATATCAGCTCCCTGGGACTAGCTGGTTACTACAATGTTTTTGTGAAAAATATGCATTGTTTGAAAGCACAGCTAGATAAACTTTTAAGGAAAGACTCAAAATGGGTCTAGATGTCGAAGTGTCAGAAAGCATTTCAAAAAATAAAAAGTATCCTAACTTCACATTTATGATCGTAAAAAAAAATTTGATCATGGCAAGTGACATGAATGCTTATGGTATCAGAACTTTTATTATGCATAAAATTGATGATAGCTCTGTTAAATCGATTGCACATGCATCCAGAACAATTCTTCCAGTGGAAACAAAATTAACCAGTGATAGAGAAGAAAAGTTTAAAGATTATCTTTGCCCTTAAAATATTCTATAGATTTATTTATGGAAGAAAATTTACATTGCAGACGGATCATAAACCGTTGTTAATGTTTTATGGGTCAAAAAAGGATTACTAACTCATATAGATAATAGATTGCAAAGATAGGGAACCATTCTTTTAAATTATGACTTTAGAATGGAGTTTTTGTCATTGCCTAAGCTAAGTCATGCGGACGGATTGTCCAGCCTAATCTCAAGGAATAATGAACCCTTTAAAGACACAGTCATTGCTGCTCTACAATCTGAGGTAGAGATTAAAAATATTTTGTGAAATACTGTGCAGGAATTACCTGTAACATTGGGGGATATAAAAAAGAATGCACTGAATGATGAATTCATTATTAAAATGAAAAACAAATTAAAAGATAAGAGTAAAAAAAGACTCTAAAATTAATTCAATATTTTTTTTTTAATCATCTCACCCCAAGCAAGACATTCCTCTGCCACTATTGCGCATGGGGCTACATAGGGGAAGGTAAAGAGAAGGAGTGGTTAGACATAGGGAATGTCAGGAGGAAGGTGACAGATGAGTAAGAATACCAAGGATGAGGGTTGGGCAGATGGGAAGAGTGTTTGATAGAATGGGAGCAGGTTAGTGTGTTAGGAGGTGTCTATTGACCTTACATTTAAACTCCTGGAGATTGTAGCCATCGGGGAAGCAATCGTGTGGAAGAGAATTCCACAGTCGGGATATATGATATGTGACAATGTTCTCATTTACAGCAAAAGATTAGTGGTACCTCTAGCAATACATAGAAAAATACTGAAAGAATACCATGCATGACACCCTGGTATATCTAGTAAGAAGAGCATAATAAGACACTATGTTTAGTGCTGTAGCATGGATAGAGACATTGAAACTTTGGTAAAGTTGTGCAAAAGCTATGCTTTGGCATCTAAGGCACCATCAATTAAGTTTAATCCATGGCCAGAAACTGATCGCCCATGGTTATGTTTTCATATTAATTTTGCTAGTCCAATAAATGTATCATACTATCTTATTGTTGCAGACAGATTTTCAAAATGACCAGAGAATTTCAGATGTAAGAGTCCGACCATGCAAGTAGTAATGCAGTTTTTACATAAACTGTTCGCAATGTTTGGAGTTCCAGATTCAATTGTTTCTGATAATGTTATGCAATTTAGATCAAGGGAATTCAAGGATTTCTGCAAAATGTTTGTTTTAAATCACATTACAGTTGCTCCTTACCATCCAAGCAGGAACAGCATTTCATGGATACTTTTAAAAAAGATTTATGTAAAGCTAACAGTGGATCCATAGATGCAGCGATTTCTGCAGGTGTATAGAGTTATACCAAATAAAAATCCGAGATTACGTTTGTGCATAAGATACGATCAGTGTTTAATAAACTGATTCCTAATAGGAAAAAATATGAGCATATGGGGGAAAAACTAGAAAGGACATTTATAATATTGGTCAAAAAGCTTTTTACTGCAAATATCAGGTAAGTAAGTTGTATTGGAAAGTCAGTAATACTATCCAAAAAATTGGAAAAAAAATACATCTGATTAAAGGAGCAAAATTAGTGCATAAAAGGCACTACAACCAAATAAAAAAGAAGCATGAAGTTCAAGAGAACAATACAAATTTGGATGTTCTCTTTGATACATTCAAACATACCAATTCCACAAAAGGCTCCTGAAATACAGGTCCAGAAAAGGAGTATTAAGAGGAAGAAAAAGAATATGGAAAGAATCAACATCCACCCTAAAAAGAAAAAATATTGATTTGGTAAAGAGCCAGTCTAAAAAGAGAAGTGTTGTATATTTACCTATATACAGGAATGAGATGTTCCTATTCTCTTATGTACATGGACACTATTGGAGTAGAGTAGAGTGATTATACTGACTAGTAGTTTACTAGCACTGTATCTATTTCATGCAGAGTGTGAGTCTTGTATTTGTTGATATACTATTATCCCTAACCTCTGTTTTGGTGATTATTCATGCAGTAACTTTTCAGGGTTACAATAATACTTAATCAAGAAGTACTTCACCTGATATAGTGTCTGGCATACTTCTTTACCTGTATCAGATTTTTGTATATATTGTCAGGACAAGGGGACTTCTTTTCAGGATTTGCTAATTTCTTTTTTTAACTTTTCTAGGGGTAGTCTCATTTTGAATAGCTTGTTGCATCTGTTTTTATTCCAATGCTGTTGCCATTTTAGTGGGGAAAATTATATATATATATAAAAACTAAGATAAAGAAAAAATAAAGAAAAAGAGACTGACTTTAACAGTGAATGACCAAGAAAGGGTTAAAATATTGTTAAGTCAACTTAATATATATCTAGTCATGTTGTTTATAAAGATGACAGCAATTTTTTAAAAACTTTTGGCTCAAGCAATGGAATTTTACTAAAATAAAACATATTGAAATTGATTTTTACAAATGATATTTTCATTGTAGAAGCAATTATATTAAAACACATAGTTCATGAAAAACTTGACATTTGTCTAATACTTATAAAATGCATAGGAAGATGTTCAGAAAGGCCAAAACCTCTAAAGAGTGGCCTGTCGCACATAATTTTCGTATTAGTACTACTTTACACTACTTAAATAGATAGGTTCACTTGTGAAAATAAGGAAAAATCTTTCTTGGAATAATTTTTGTAGATTAGCATTAATTAGTCCTCAGCTATTGTACCATTGATATCTATGTCATTTTTTTCATTTTCTGAATTTTTTAAATTTAAAAAATCTTTTTGGAATCATTTTTTTGGTAGCACCTGCAGAAATGTTGAATGATGATAATTATCTTAAATGAAAAATAAATGGATGTATACTTGTAATAATATATGTTAATTTTTGTTCTTTATTGAAAATAAGTGATTTTGTAAAAAAAAAAATGTGTTCTCCTGCAAAGAACAGCTATGTCCAGATAACTCTGTAAAAATTCAGGGATCACTTGAACACTGTATTTATATTATGAAAAAGAACAACCCTTTAAAAAGATATCAATATTTTTACTTCTGACAAACATTATGGCTTCAGGAAGGTCCAATGAAGGTTAATCTACCAAAATAATTTCCCCCAAAAATGTTTCTTTATTTTTTACAAGTGGACCAGTCTACTTAAGTTGAGCTGAAATATTGTATGAAAATTATCTTATATCATATTCTGCATCATGTAAACAAGTTATTTAAAGTTTATCTCAGGATAACAATTGAAAGATGTTTACAATGACAGGAGACTCATTGTGGTGAACTTGAGAAAATGTTTAGAATTCATGAGAATATCACTACTTTTAAACATCATGAATACTTAGATTTAAAAGATGATTGAAATGTTTATACAGCCACTTACATGTGTGTGTATGGAACTATAGTACCATATATATGCCAAACTGCTTACACACGCATTTGTAAGAAAAAAACTTTTGGCACATACAACTATCTACATTTTATTGAAAATTACTTAGATTGGAAAGTATTGTGCATTCTTACAATAAAATATTTTTACTGTACATTTTCTCTCATATTTCCTCTTATTGATTTGATTAAAAAAAAACACTTTTCCTTTTCTGAACCTTCTGAATTTTGCCAAAGACAGTCTTGTCAAAATTTTGAAAACATCTTCCGGATATTAAAAATATTTCTGCTGATATTTTAATTATTTTCTCATCCTTTTCATGATTAATGTTAGTCTGGAGATAAATTTTTCCCAAGCTTCATAAACTCTTTAGAATGACTTGAAATTAACAAAAAATAAAAAAGGAAATAATTCAAATCTAATATTTATTTAAAATTAACTTTTCCAGGAACGCCAGAGAAATTCCTTCAGAAAAAAAAAGCACTGATCATGACATCAAAATTTATACATTTAGTGAAATCAACTGCATATATAACATACTCAACTTCATTGAAGATTTGTATGGTGATGTAAACCATTCTTTCTACTGAAATAAGATCTTAAAAAGACATATGTATATGAAATCAGCTTTAATAAAAAAAAAAAGAAAAAGATGAAACTGACAATTGTATTATTCATTTTTTTAATCTAATTTAGATTATTTAATGGTTTTACTAACTTATTAATTTGTAAATCAATCTGCAATTTTTGTCTAACACTACCAAACCTAAACTGCTCTCCATTAATCATCTAAGAGGCCTTTTTTGCCTTTCATCAGTATGGCTGATGCTAACCTCCAGGAGAGCACCTTCTTGGTCTAACGATCTTTGCTGACGTGAAGTGGAAAGACAATATTGAATTCATTGCCAGGTCAGTTGATAAGAAAGTCGGTTCACTGTGTCGTGCTAGACAATTTTTTTTCTCCAGGAACTATCTTGCATATCTTTAAGTCTGCCATTTGTCCATATTTAGAATATAGCTGCCACATATGGTCTGGTGATGATGCCATATATCTAGAGATCATTAATAAAATCCAAAGAAGAATCAGCAATATTATTGTTCCTGATCTGGTATCTCAGGTTCAGTCACTTTTCCACCACTGTAAAGTTGCCTCCCTGTGCCTTTTCAATAAATACTTTTATGGTAACATTTCAGATAAGCTCTTTACTATGGTATCTAGACTTTATGAATTTAATCATATGACTAGACTGGTAAACCCTTGTGTCTTTACTGCTTTGCTTTGGGTGAACTCGATTAAAAAGAAAATTATACTTGAAAGCATTTATATCTGCATTTATTCATGTGTCATTTCTTGAGTTTTGTTGGGTGGGTTGTTTTACATTTAAGGCCACTTTTGAATTTTAAACTCAAGCCAGATTGAAGGTCTGATATTTCAAGCGGGGAATAATCTTTGTTATTTTGTGATTTCAGTGTTATGAGGAATCATTTTCAAAATGCAATTAAAATCCAGAATTAATCATTTTAAAATACAATAGATAAAGCTAATTTCAGACACTTAAAGAAATTTCTGCTAATATTTCAGTCTTTATTCTCATCATTTTCAGCACATTATGAATATAAGTAATGCTTAATATCTTTTCACAATTTAATTTTAAATTCTATCCATTATAATTCTGAACCTATTAATTTTCTATTTCTATGTGTGCTTTTATAAATAAAAATTAAAAACAATCATTTCTATCCATAATAGCTTGAGGAAGATAAAACAGATATTTAAGTATTAATGACATCAGGAAAATTCTTGTTTGTTAATCAAATATTGATTATCTGGATTACAATTACGTATTACTCTTTGTCTATATATGTAAGAATGCTTCTTTATAAGCATTATTTATAAAATTAAAATGACTGTTGTTCTCTTGGTTGCTAATAACTTCACAGTTTGAATATCAAAAGCAATTACATTTAAAAATTATTTTTCTATGTTGGTGACCGCATTGTTAACAAAAATATATATACTGGCAATATTTTACTAGTTTTTAACATTTTCTGATTATCCAGAAATAGCAAAATTAATAAATTAAAAAAATGACTTACTTCATAATAAAACAAATAAGAAAAATTCTAATTATTAAATATAAAAATATATAAATATAACACAATTAGTTTTCAATATGTATGTAGTATTTTATTCATTCAATGGAACAGAAGTCTGGTAAAAACACTTGACTGCATCAAGAAATTATGCAGAATCTTATTATTTTCACAAATACATAAAAGAATATAAGAAATATTTCATTCATTAAGGACTTATGATTATATCATTAAAGAAATATGCCTCAAAGAAAAATTATTCAGTTTCTTTTATATGTGCTGAATATTATGAATAAATCCTTATATTTCATACACATTTGTTTGTAGTTGAATAGAGAAAAACACTGATTCTATACATATCCACTACTTCTCGGTCTTTATCTCTAATCATACTGCATCAAAATTTTCTATATTTCCATTTATTTTTTTTAATTTCAATACTTAAATATGATATAGATTGCAAATTTTCATATAGTAAATACTAAGGAAACAAAAAATATCTAAATGATGATTAAAAGAGCATAGGCTGTGCTGTGTTAGAAGATATAATTTGGAAAACATAAACTCATTTATAAAAACAGGATACATAAAAAATAAAGACAAAGAAACAAAAAAAAAAAATGACATTTACTACCAAATTTTCACAAATTTCTTGGAAGATAAAATATCCAAAATTTTGAAAGCACAACAGTGAAGTTTTATAGAGTTTTAACTTTATGGACATTTTTTTCTTTCTCTTCTTGATATAAAGATAGGCATCATTTAATTAAAAGCAATAACCTGATCATTGCATGAATAAAATACAATCTAATTCAAACTACATCTTGAGCCAAGTTCAAGTCATATTTTTCTTAAGAAAAATCCACCTGAGGTATCTTGATACCAACTAACTCTTTGTTTATAACAAACTAGCAGTATAGCCTGGTGTTGCTTGGGTGTAATGAAAACTTTTATATATATATTATCGATTTTCTGCACTATTGTAAGAACTGCAACCTTGAAACTTCTGAATATCATTTCTTATGTCTTTGTCTATGAGTGTATCAAATTTGATTAAAATAGGACCACTCCTTCTATAACCCGATTTTTTTGATTATCGATTTTTTATCAGGGGTACCTCGACACAAAACCTAGCTAAGAACACTCGCAGACACTTATAGTACAACTGCGTAAATTTTCAAGAAAATCGGTTCAGCCATTTCGGAGTCTATAGGTAATGGATACACACACAGAGACAAAGTTCCATTTATAAATAAGTTTAGATTTAGATTTAGTATATGGGATAAGGACATTGAACAAATTTAGTCTACAGGATAAGGAAATTAACATAGACTGTGCAAGTTGTTACAAGACAAAAAACGTAGGTTCTTGAGTCCTGTTCTTAAACTTTGACTGTTATATAGATGTTAAGCACTGCCCAAAGTCAATTCGGAAATATCTAAATTCTACTCCCTCAGATTAACGATTAAAAACAACTTTGAACAAATGAAGTATGTAGGTCTTAACAAGGACTCTCTCTTTGAACCTGATGAACTGATGCTACAGAATAACAAAGAACTGTACCAAATGACAGAAACTACATCACATTAGGATTTTCAACAACAGTCAGTCAGTTAAGTGCCATACGTGAAACACGCTTGGGCGATCATGTCTCAAAAGAGACATGACTGACTGGGAAGAAGATTATCCCACAGTAGGTTGCCATTGCTTTCTGTGGTAGACTGGTTGCAGATTCAGGTTTGGGATAAAACAGTATGTTATTAAGTTCAAAAGATATACAAATTCTTGAGACAAATTTTCTTAACTTTTAACATTTGTATGAACTGAATGTTATTTGACAAACTGATAAATTACCTTACACATCAAAGTTTTGTAAATCTCTTACAAAGTATGGAATATAAAATAATGAAAAGCAATTTGTTCAAATTAATGTTTCGATGAAACTTTTTGAAAGTTTATAAGATTCAAAGATTAAGATAATTAAAAAATAGAATTGTATTCAAAGAGTTGTTCAGATTATTGAACTCATTCTTTTTCTTGCTTTTGTAATTCCCACAACATTTTAGTTGACTGACTTTATAGCCTTCTTCAGGTTTACAATTCATATAGAAAGAAGCAGAGGAATCTCTTTTTAAGGAGGGGGTCATACAAAGCATAAAATGGTGACAGATATACTAATCAGACCATTCCATTCATTGCAACATGTGTCATATTGATTGGTCAATATCTTTTTATATACAAGGTTGGTATGTACGATCAAGCAAAGAAATACATTTGTCTGAAAGATAAATTGAAGAAGTAATTTTAATTTTTCTCACTATTCATCAATGCTCTTTTTTTACTAGAATTTTATTATAGAATGAGTACCAGGATCCCTTTTCTCTGCAAAAAGATTTGTTCTCTCAGACTTTTCTATTTAATTTTTAAAGAGAGATTCCCAATGCTCCTGATATTCTGATTTTGGATTGACGGTATCAGTCATATTTATGCATAATCCACACTTACATAAATATTACTGTCTACAATATTGTTGCACATGCTTGCATTTAATTATTTTTAAATTTACAGTTTTAAAAATATATTAAGCCTCTGTGGGTATTTACTATACTTAGACTGGCACTTGATCCCAAATGTGCACAAATTTGGTATAATAGGTATATATACACTGTTGTCCAGAAATAAGTACACTATCTACCAATTCTTTATAAAAGATTAATTTTCTTGTGAACTAACAACATCAGGATTTTATTATTTATAGTAGAATATTATACAATCAAAATGGATAATAAGCATTATTTACACTATTTACATTACAAATACTGAAGCATTATTTATTAACAAATTCTATGGTACTGAAACTCTGTCAAGTGAATATGTAGCAGTTTAAAAATAAGTACACACATGCAAAAGAAGTGATTAAAAATAAATTTTTAGTGTATCTTTTTGTTTCTTACCATTTTAATGACTGACCACACTAGATTTGTACTAATTCAATTGAATGTCTTTCAATTCTGTTATGTTGGATTGCTATAATTTTCTACTTTTTATTTAAGTACATTCTACAAGTTTACAATTGGATTGAAACCAGGTGACATGCTAAGCCAATCAAGCCTTTTGCTTTTTCAGAAAACCTGTTGCCATCTCAGCAGAAAGTTTTAGATCTATTATCATTGCTGAAACATAATTCTTCTTCCCAAGTTTTTTGCATGAAAGCAAAATGTTTTCTTTCAATATTTTACATAATATTTAGCATATATAATTTTCTCAATTAAATGCAACTCACTTGTGTCTTTAGAGCTCATACAACCCAAGATCATGATATTTCCCCATTATGTCTAATTGCTGAGATCAAAACCATTTCTTTGCATATCTTGCCATAAGTCTGCCAAAGTCATCAAATGCCATCATACCCAAATAGAGTGATTTTTGTTATTGATTGCAGAATGGTGCCTTAAAACTTTGAATTAATGTCTTCTTAAACAGATTGTAAACCTATCATGTTCAGACCGTATTTCCACCTTTATGGCTAATTGTTGAGGGCATAACCATTTCCTTATATATCTTGACATGATTCTGCCAGACTTATCAAATGCTATCAGATCTCAATAGATTGATTTTTGTTATTTGATTACAGAATAGTACCTTAAAACTTGGAAGTTTCAATTATATTTAATATATTAGCTTAAGATTATTTTCTTTTCTTTATATACCCACTTTGGTTCTAAATTTTGATATTTAGAATAAAGTGTATTAGATTTAGGTTATGGGATTCGACTTATTTTTTTTTTTTTTAACTCTGATGAGGTGGACGAGAGCACTGTAGGAATTTGTTTTCATTTTTGTATTTAGAAATAAATGATCTTTTGTTTAAAAGTTTTTATTTTTTTGTAAAGATGCTTATAGCTAATTGCTGTGAAGCATTTGGTGATGAGTTTAATAAATATTTTATTTATATTTGTTTTTACATTTTTATTATATAGTTAATCTATATAATAGTTCTTTTTCTGTTGCAATTTTTATTCTCTTCAGTGTAAGTATCGGTTTTGCCAAAAAAACAGTTTTTTAGTGCCATTTCATAATTATTTTGTTTTAGTTTTCTGAACAGTTGCTAAATATTTATCAACATTAAAAAATAACATTATACTCTCAAAACATATATGGGACTTCAAAAACACAAACCAGGACACACTTAAAGTAACATGTAAAATAAGAAAAAGAATACCAGCTTATAACAGCTCAAAAACATGTAAGCTTTGTATAGAGGAGAGAATAGAAAAAAATCACATTTCCAGAAAAACACTGAACTCACTGAACTCAAAAAAAACAAAAAAACAGAGCTTTATTTCCAAATGGAGACATGAAATGAATTTCAATGATAAGACTTATGACCACATCATGACTCATAGATCTAAATATTATCCCATAACCTTAATCTAATAAATATTTGTATTTAAATACCAAAATTTTTCACTGAAGGAAGTATTATCTTCTGTGTGTCATAGTTCTCCCCAATGTTCTGTCGTTTGTAGTTCTTAGCAATATTTGTCTGTTTGCTATCTTTTCTAATCATTGTTCTGCCAACCATTTACACAAACTTGTTAGGTAAGTTACTTTACTCATCATGTAACCTCGAAATTTCAAGTACCTCTTTCTGATTCTAAATGTCATTTGTTTTTATTTGCCTTAAAACTTTGTTGTTGCTCACATGTTCAATTCATGGTATTTTCAGCTACCTTCTGAAGAACTACATTTCTGTTGCCTCTTCATCTGCTAAAAGACTGTCCAGCATTCATTGCCATATAGGAAGACTGATATTATATAACTGTCCAGTACCCTTTTCTTTGTGTCTAACAAAATTTTCCTGTTTCTTTGCTTAACTTTTGGAAGGCTTCTTTCTCTATTCCACTGCACCTATGGATTTTAGTGTAACATTTTCTATTATCTGTTAAAAAATATTCTGAATGTTAAAATTTTTGCATATGCTTGATTTTGATATCTCATAGTTTACATCTTGGGCTGTTCCTTTTGCTGACAAGCATACATTCTGTCTTCAAAATTGTGGCCACTAATAATGAATCTTGGTAGGACTTTTAAATCTTTCATGATACACTCACCATAAAGGTTGAATCCCTTTGCCCCTTCCTACTTTTGTATATCTACTGACTCTCTATCTGTATGCAGGCACTTTGCTCCCAGTATAAGTTTCAGATTGTTTTAATGTCCTTCACAATTCTTTCTAACATATTTTATTAAATACTTTTGCATATTCTATGAAACATAGGTATACTTCTATTTACATATACATTGCTCTTTCAAATATCATTCCGACCATAATAATTACATTTCTTGTTTCAATATCTTTAACAAAACTATACTATTCTTGTCTTATTTCTGGTCTAATTCTGCTACACACTCCATTCATCAGGTCATAAGTTTTGTTATATAACTCATTAGGCTAATTGACTAATGGAGTTCACATTTGTTTGCATCTGACTTCTGAAGAAAGTTTATAAAAATGGATCTATTTAGATTTTCTGGTATGTCAATTTTGTCAATAACAAAATCATCTAAAGCTTTCAGAATCTCAATTACAGTTCCATCTGGACATGCTGCCTTGTTCTTGTTCAATTTGGTTAATGCCGATTTCACTTGAGACTATAATATTTCTGGTTCTTCCATATTTTTGTATATTACAAAGTTTTTCTCTTTTATTTTGGAAGATATACTTATTCTATTTTTGAAATATTTTTTTCTTTTTCTCTTAGAGTTTCTTCTTTTGATTTTATGCATGTCGTTGATAAGCATGTCTTTTGTCCTGTTATTTTTCTTGCTATGTTATGTATAGCTACCTTATCTGATTGTTCAGCATACACCATTGGACAGATTTTTCTCCATTTTCATTATAGACAAAATGAAAAATAATAATTTTGAAATAAGAGCTATAAATAACCTAAAGCATTATCCTTTAACAAAAGAACTAGGAAAGGATCACTTAGTTATTCCATGTGGTCACCACTGGCCTAGTAAGGAACCCACACAAAGATAAATGACACAAGCATCAAGCAGTCTGAAGACAATATGTCATTACTCATTTACAGCTATAAACAGCATTGACGTGGAAATCAACCCTACCATACTATCTACATCTATGAATGCTTCTCTTACTACAATGTACTTAAAAATAAAATATATATATATATATATATATATATATATATATATTTTAGTATATCTCTTATTTATTAGCAGTATAGTCCGGCGTTGCTCGGGTGTAATGAAAGCTTTAAAACTAATCCATGGTCCTGGAGCTCAGACTCTTTGGACATTGGCATGAAAGACTAAAAAGCAAGAGCTGTTTCCAGTTAAAGCGAAACCGTAGACTGAAAGAAAAATGAATGGATCTAAGTCAAATTTTGATTTCCTGGTATTGATATCAAATAAGTTTTTTTTGTTGTAAACTGAATTTTGAAGGCTAAATAAGTCCTCTGAGTAAATGGTATCATGGCTGAGACTAAGAACTACAATTATACCTACTTAGAGCCAAACCCGAAGCAAAAACTAAAATAAAAGGGCTGAAAAAATACAGACATATAAGCAGATAAACAGGCACACACACAAATATCTTGCCTTTTATATATATATTATCAATTTTCTGCACTATTGTAAGAACTGCAACTTTGAAACTTCTGAATATCATTTCTTATGTCATTGTCTATGAGTGTATCAAATTTGATTAAAATCAGACCACTGCTGCTATAACCCAATTTTTTTGATTATCAATTTTCAATATTTATCGGGGGTACCTTGACACAAAACCTAGCTAAGAACACTCACAGATGCTTTTAGTACTACTGTATAAATTTCTAAGAAAATTGGTTCAGCCATTTTGGAGTCTATAGGTAACGGGCACACATACACACACACACACACACAGACAAAGTTCCATTTATAAATAAGTTTAGAAATTTATATATATATATGCATAAAAATTAAAATATAAATAACTATCTGCAGAGAAATATTAATAAAAAGAATAACAAGAGGAAACTTATTTTTTCAATTGGTTTCCTTTCTTGGGAAAATTCATCAAGATAAATACAGAAGTTTATTAAGAAACCAGTATTTACATATACAGAAATATTATCTTTGAGAAAAAATAATTTTAATCATTCCAATTTAAAGTTAAGAAGATTCTAAAATATATAAAAATATCTCAACATTATTGAAAAGTAAAATATGCACTCTGGATTTTTCAAATCTTTCTTAAAAAATGTTCTTTTCTCAAGTCAATATATTGACCATAAAAAATAAAAAGATGAAAAAAAAAATAGTTAACTCACTGTCTCTTTTTCAAAAACTTACCATAAAAACTCCAATTTTGTTTAAAAACATGTCAAAATTACATCAAACATTACCCATAAGGTTTTCTTCTTTGCAATAGTGTTAAAATATTTTTTAATATATAGTGGGATATAAACTTAATTTAGAATGCTTTTCTGTGTATATAAATAAAGGTTTTTTAATAAACTCTTCTTTTCATTGAAATTTTTCAAGGAATGAAATTTATTGTAAAAAAGAAACAAACAACTTTTCCCTTTGTCATAATTTATATATGAAATAGACACAGAGAAATACCTTTAGTGTAAATTCTTAAGAACTATAATGAGTTTCAGTGGCCTATTATCTTGTTATAATATAACATAAACTGGAATTTCAGTGCCACTAACAAATAGCCACTTGTGAATTGTCATAAATAACCAAGTCTACCTATTAATTATCAAAATTGTTTTGTTGTGAAGGGCCCAAAAGTACTTTCATTCAACCAAACTGTTTACCTCCTTTGAGGAACAAGTTAGGTCAAATGGGAATCTGTGATATTTATTCAACTTCACTTATTCTGAACTGCATTTAGGACAAATCGATTATGTTGATGAATTACTTGTCCAGGACACTCCAACCTTTTGAAAACTGCCATACACACACATCTTTGCCTGCCACCACTGCTGACAAAGGCTTTTACTCTGATTAATCCATCCTATCTTTAGTGCATATATCTATTTTTCCAACAAAATCTGAAATACTTTGCTAAATAGTGTTTGCAAAAATAAAGTTTGGTCTCTCATATGGAGTTTGTACCTCACATTCATTTATGAAACTCTGCAGTCGATGCTAGGATTTAGAGAGAAAAATTGTTACAAGCCACTTGGGAAGAGACATGTTCTGAATGCCAGAACAAACTTCTTTTAATGGGTAATGGATTGCACAGCATGGCTTTCTTTCAAGTATGTGAGATCTGTGAGTTGCTTCTAAACAATCAATTCCCTTTGACAGGGTCCTATGTTTGATGAGATTCCGAAAAAGAAGATTTGTGATGAAAGAGAAAAGAATAGTATTTTCCAAAGGATTTTTCTGCTTTTTTTTTAATTGAAAACCAAAAACTTTAGTGATTTAGATTTTATCAGTAAAGAACTAGGCAGATCACCAGTTGCATATTTCAAGCAGAGTATTTTAAGCAATTATGTAAAAATATTTAAAAAACCAGTCCTGCAGTAAATTTTAAAAATAGTTTGTCATTACTTTTTGCATCATATTCAACAAAGTATGTAAAGTAATGAAGAAGTATATATTCTTTAGAAAATTATTATACACAGGTATAATTTTTAGAAAACATTTTTCTACTCATTTTGAATATGTATAAAAATGTTGTCATCAAATTAACCTAATTTTTCCCTCCCACTTTTCACTCAAATTTAAATGAATTTTAAGCTTTGTTAGCAATTGGTACAAAATCAAATTTTATATGTAGAAAGTGCTAGATATTATTCAATATTGTTTCATAAATTATATTAAATATTTCTATTTGTTTGCTATCAACTAAAATAATTACATATCTTTTAGAGTGAACCAAATTTCTACAGTTTAATCCAGTTAAAAGTATCTTTCAACTCACTAGTTCTTACTAGTTCTCATTTGTCTCACTAGTGAGACAAACTTTCCTCTAATTAGGTAAAGATTAGATCATGTAGCAATAAATTAAGAGAACAAAATACATGACAAAAAAGAAATGTGCTTAGATCAGAAAAAGCAAAAACTTGGGAACAGCTTTAATCTGATTTCTTTTACTGCAAATGATTACTGATCCCTTAGCAATCAACTTTGACAACATGAAACTATAGGGGGTATCTTATCTTCTTTTATTTATTCTTTTCTAGTAGTAGTAGGATTCCGTCCTAGTGAAGGGTATTAGTATATCGTAGCAGGTTAATGGAATTTGGCCTTGTGGAAAGATAGCCCACTATAATTCATAAAATGATTATAAAATCAAGAAAGGCAATTTTGAGTATAAAATAACATTTATATATATATACACATTTCAATTAATGTTTTACAATTAAAATAAGACTTGAATATAAGTCCAACGGAATATCTGCGCAAACTCAGATGCGCGCAGCAAGTTTTATTCATTTGCCTTTTAGTTGTGAGAGAGCACACATCCAGTTCATCGCTTTTGTTCGGTCAGTATCACCACAAAACAAACTAACCTGGCCTTGACATGAAACCAGTTTTAATTCTTATGACCAGGATTATCAGACTATGTTTGGAAACATAGGGATAGGAAGGTATGAAATCAATGATTCTTAATGTCACAAATGAAAGAAATTATTTCAAAATGGAGCATTTGTCTTATACAGTGATATTCAGATATTTTTGATTGTCAAATATACAGAAACCTTTACAGAAAAAGATTAGAAAATTTAAATTATATATTAATTTATGTATACTATAAAGTCTTCAAAGGAATCAAGTAGAATATATGCTTTGAAGGATACAAAACCTTTCTGAGTTGTTCCATAATTTCAGAAATATAAAGTAAAACAAGAATTAGAACTACTTAAAAAATCATCATCTATGATATAGAGTTGCTGAACTTAATCTGGCTCACAACAGAAAATCATCTGTCATAAAATTTCAAAAATTCCTGAAATTTAAATAAGTATCTTTTTAAAAAACTGATTACTTTGGTCAAAGGTAAAAAAATAAGAATAATTTAATTCACAATTAACTTTTGCAAAAACATTTTTTATATAAAATTTCTGGTTACTTATTCTTGATTCTTTGTAAATAAGACATTTTCTCTTACATTTCTAAAACAAAAACATGTTCCATTAATTAATAGACATGTCAATGGAAATTTTTTTCTCAAAAATGTGGGCATTTTAGGTTTTGCTATATTTGTATTAAATGAAATAATTTCAAAAGCCAAGGAATATTAGAGCAAACTTAACTGAGGTCTCCACCCTGATGAGTAAAAGTTATATTTAATTTCTGTCTGAATTTCAGGAATGGGGAGTTATTATTAAAACTCATCTTTGTTGGTGCTATCACAGCATTTCAGCTATTGTGCAATCTGACCTTCCTCAGATGTATGTCAATCTGGGTAACTTCCAGGGAACTCTGAATTGAACCCTTTATTCAATCTACACAAGTAGATTTTCCATGTCTAGGGGTATTGCCTAGTTCTTATGTTAATTTTGTAGTGCTTACCTGTTTCCACTGAGTCCAAGAATAAACTGCCTGAATTAACTCAAACTCACTATGTCACCAAATTCGAGAAGCAATGCTTTAATGCACATGGCTATTGTCCCATAGGACTTTCCTGTAGTGACCTTGGAGCTTTAAAGTAAACCTGCCTGCTGATTAATGTTGTCCTGCCTATCATGTTTTGATTGTAGTTTCTGCTTTTGAAGACTTGCTGTCATTTGTCTTTATGTATTAGTAGCTTCAATATTGTATTTATTTATTTAAATGTTTGGCCTACTAAGGACATCTTCACAACCTAGCAATTCGAGAAGCAATGCTTTAATGCACATGGCTATTGTCCCATAGGACTTTCCTGTAGTGACCTTGGAGCTTTAAAGTAAACCTGCCTGCTGATTAATGTTGTCCTGCCTATCATGTTTTGATTGTAGTTTCTGCTTTTGAAGACTTGCTGTCATTTGTCTTTATGTATTAGTAGCTTCAATATTGTATTTATTTATTTAAATGTTTGGCCTACTAAGGACATCTTCACAACCTAGCATATGTGCTGATTCTTTCAGATGTCTAAGTCTCCAATGTTCTTCCTTGTTCAGTATTTTCACTTTATTTCAGAGAGACTGATAACTACCTTCATACATAATCAGCTATGCCTGGTTTCATTTTCTCACCTCTCACGACAGCTTTTTGAGGTTTCTCCAGCCTTAATTTTAGCAGGTGGCTTTTTTCACCTCATATTCTCTCTCACAATTGCAAGAAATCAAGTACACATAATTCTAGATCATGTTTTCTCTCAAGTTAGGTTTTACCGAGCAGAGATTTCTCTTTAGAGTGGAACTGCTTCTGAATATTGTCCTGATATTGTATGGACCCCAGATCTTCTAAACCTTTCCTAATATTTAATATAAAATAATTATAAGAAAATTGTAAAATTTGTTTTTCAGACTAATTTTCTTGTTTTCATGTTATATGACATTTCATATTGATAAGATTCTTGACCTGATGCAAAAGAAACAAAAGACAATGTCAAGATATGGAATGGAATACAAGAAATTACACTAGGAAATAAAGAGAAAATGCACACAGGCTAAAGAAAAATGCCCCAATGACAAATGTGCCGAAGTAGAGAGACTGAGCATGACAAATAATGTTGATGAGCATAAACAAAGGAACTAACAGGACAAAAGACCTGCTCAGCAACAGGATGTATAAAAGCAAAGGATGGAACACTCATACTTGGATAAAAATACTTAAGAGTGGATAAGTATATTGCTGATCTCTTCCATGACAACAATATACAAAAATATAGATGGACCAGAAATATTAAAAACTGAAGTAGAATCGGCAATGGCCAAATTGAACAGAAATAAAGCAGCAGGATTAAATGGGTTTGTAATAGAAATGTTGTGACACCCTCAAAAAACTATAGCATAGAGAGGCTCACAGAAATAATAAACGAAATCTATAATGGCAGCAATATACCGGAGGACCTAAGCAGATCAATTTTCATAACACTACCTAAGGAGCCAGGTGCAAAGGAATGTGAACTCCACCAAACAATCAGCTTAATGAGCCATATAACAAAATTTATCATTCAGACCCTGAGGAACAAAGCTTGCAGCAGAATTGGACAAGAACATATATTGGCAGCAAATTGCTTGCAAATGGATAGGAAGTGAATTCAGCAGGTATACAAAAATAGAAAGGTAAGAAGACAAAGATGTGTTTTCTCACCAATCTTTTCAACTTATACAGCAAAACAATTTAGAGAAAAATAAAAACCTTGCAAGGATTTGTCATTGGCAGCTACAATTTCAACTATGTAAGATACACAGATGACACAGTGCTGATAGCAGACACAGAAAGGAGAATGCAGGACCTCCTACAGAAGGTAACAAAAGAAAGTGAGAAGAAAGGACTAAGTATAAACTTCATAAAACTGAATGTATGGTCATCATCAAAAAGAAGACCCCAAAATGCTAAGTATAGGTTGGATAAACTAAAATAAAAGTAAAGAAATTTAAATACCTGGGTAGTGTGATGACAGAGGAGGTGTGATGCTGAGATCCAAAGATGCATTGGCATGGCCAAGGACACATTTCAAAAACTAACCAGACTACTGAAAGACTGGAAAATCTTATTGGAAACAAAGAAGAGAGTACTGGATTACTATGTGATATCTGTCTTTCTGTATAGCAGTGAATGTTGAACAATCTCATCAAGAATGAAGGAGAGGCTTGAGGCAGCAGAAATGTGGTTTTACAGAAGAATGCTAAGAATACCATGGACTCAGCACATGAGTAACAATGTGATCCTGAAGGGACACAGCCCGCGAATAATAATAATAATGATGCAATTTCTATATATTTTTTGGTTTGTTAATTGCCTTGATGCAGCAAAAGCAGTCTACACATTGTAACTCAATATCATTCAGTCAGTTAAGTGCCATACGTGATACATGCTTGGGCGATCATGTCTCAAAAGAGACATGACTGACTGGGCAGAAGATTATCCTGCAGTAGGTTGCCATTGTTTTCTGCAGTAGACTGGTTGCCGACCAAGGCTATAGAACCCAATCTGTCCTGTTATTTAACCCATAACTGGAAGAAATAAGCGGATTTGCTCTAAATTGAAAAATAAAGCAATTTCTACTCCAAGCAAGTCATTTATTTCTGAGAAACATTTAAGTATAAAGTGACAAAGAAGAAAAGTCTATATTAACTGCTAATTACAAGTTTGTTTTTTTAAAATTTTTCTTAATAGAAATGTAAAAAAGAAAACATGTTGTTGGAAGAAATTATAAACTTTCTAAGGGGGATAGTTTAATATATTTCATTATTCCACAGTTTGAATTGAATTCTCTATCCTAACAAAGAAATGAAAATAAAATTGCCAAAAACATTAGAAGATAGAGTAGCAAAAAAAAATATTAAAATTAATTTTAATACTAATCATTTTATGTTCATGTACATTTCTATAACTGAAAAATTAAATGATAGCAACTTATAACAGATTCACACGTGCAGTATAAATGAGTCAGTAAAATTACAGCTACTGATTTGAAAAATACAGCAAAACAAGTTGAAAAAGTTATTTTTATTTTCCAGGTGTTATATTTTACTTAAAAGCAAAATAAATATGATATACATTTATTCTCTCCTTTTCCTTGAAACACGCGACGTGGCTTCCCTGTGTCTCTTCTATAAATACTTTCACGGCTTCTGCTCCGATGAACTTAGATCACTGGTGCCCCCTAGGTCCGAATTTGCATGAGATACTAGATTAGCAACTAAATCACACCCTTTTACAGTGAAACTGATAAAATGCAACCGCAACTTCTACTCCAACAGTTTCTTTTCTCGCACTTCCCGACTGTGGCATTCCCTTCCACATGACTGCTTCCCCGATGACTACAATCTCCAGAAGTTTAAATGTAAGGTCAATAGACACCTCCTAACACACTAACTCGCTTCCATTCTTTCAAACACTCTTCCCACCCACCCATCTATCTGTCACCCCCCTTCTGAAATTTCCTATATCTAACCACTCTTTCTATTTATCTTCCCCTATGTAGCCCCAAGTGCAATAGTGGCAGTGGAATGCCTTGCTTGGGGTGAAATGATTAACAAAAAAAAAACAAAACATTAATGGTAAGAACTATGACTAAATGAAGATGTAGAGAGCCATGATCATTCACAATCTGAATGGAAATGACAGAGAGAGATTATAACAAAGAGAAAATATTTGTGGTGAAAATGTAGATAAGGAATAAAACAATGCAAAAGTAAATTTCATAAAAATGTTTTCTTGCTGTTTTTCTGGATATTTGTTGATAAATAAAGATATTTTGTAATCATCTTATAAAAATTGTATGTTTTCATATCAAAAACTTACATTGGCTATTTGAACCTCCAAATTGATGACATCAGACATATCTTGTTCAGCAACAGTCTTGTTTGCACCCAGAGTGATGGCCACTTTCATGGCAAATTCTTTATAGAAATTAAGTTTATTGGCATTCTGCTTCAATATATAATGATCAGTGGTCGGCATGCCAAGATCACCTTGATCTATCTGAAACAGACAAAAGAAATCATATATTTAGACAGCAGTTTTTATTTTTTTCATCTGCATGTACTATTCTGATCAGATAATTTAATAATTTGGGAGGAACATTGAACAAAGTGCTCTGGTCAAATAAGGTAATAAAAAAAAACATGGAATATCTCATAGAAAAGATACAGATGAACACTCATTTGTAATGTAAAACTCTTCCATATAATCAATATAACTTGTTCACAATATTAAGTCATTTTAATATTTTGTTTTGCTGAAAGACCCGTCAAAAACATTTCAGTAAAAAGAAATTAAAAAAAAAAAGGAATGAATATGTTCTTCAACTGATATGAGTAGAAAATAATTTTTTATAAAAAAAAATCAATTTTAATATCCAAAGTCAGTGATCAGATTCTGAGTAAAAAAGATATCTCTAATTAATAAAAAAAATAAATTCTGTTCATTGACTGCTGAACTATTTTTTTCTAATTTAATTTTTTGCAGTTGGCATGCTGTGCAAGCTAAATATTTCAGTGAAATTTGCATCTCCTCTATCATTCAATCAGTTTCAAATATTGCTAATCAAAGTAAATATTGCACTGACTTTATAATAGTCTAATTCAACAGTATAGTTAATGAGAAATTGGTTAATGTTTCAGACAAAAATCTTTTCTTTCTAGAAAAAAAGTTACTTTTTAAAATGAGATGTTCATGTCCCAGTGAAAATATTCTAACATACATATGATATATATTACACTGTTATTTTTAGATTTGCTTATCAATGAGGATTTACCATGGATAAAAAATCACACTTTCTCTCTCATACATATATATATGTGTGTGTGTGTGAACTGGAATCAAATACATATCAAATAAGGACCAGAACCTGTGAGATTGATAGGATAATGAACAAAATAGGAAACATAATTCTAACATGTTTCACTTTTATTATAGCTTCATCAGAGAATTAGATATAGAGAAAGGAGTTATTTTTTCTTGAGTTCAGAACACCATAACTTATACTAACATTGCTTAACAAAGCGAATGCACGTGAAGCTTATCTAACCAATGCAGATCAAACAACACAAAAATACAATTTTTTTTATCTCATTCTATGATGAAGTGTTAATAAAAATGAAGCATATAAGATTTATGTTTCCCATTTGTTCTTTATCTTATTATATATACAATTAATTTTAGAGAAAAAAAATCCTATATAAAGGAAAGCATTTTAGTAGAAAAAGCACCTTACAAAGTTGTTTATTTTCTAAGCTGATGTAGTACAATTCTCAATTAATTTCCTGTTTGTTCAGAACTGATTCCTTGCGAATACTTTTTATTTATTGGTATAAAACAACTATTGATATACTTTTTCTTAAACTCAACATATTATTATCAACCCAGTCGATCCCATTTATATTGATGTTGGGCACAGTTCTGCATCAAATTACAACTTTCTTCATTCTGGATTTTTTAAAGAAATCTACTTTTTATCCATGGTCATTATCTTGTGCAAAAATTATATATATTTTTGTTTCTTTGCATTTAGAGAACATTAACAGTTTATAAATGATTGCTATATAATTTTTATACAGTTCATAAATGATTGCTATATAATTTTTATACAGTTTATAAATGATTGCTATATAATTTTTATACAGTTTATAAATGATTGCTATA
Source organism: Ascarosepion bandense (assembly GCA_037127315.1). Taxonomy (NCBI): domain Eukaryota; kingdom Metazoa; phylum Mollusca; class Cephalopoda; order Sepiida; family Sepiidae; genus Ascarosepion; species Ascarosepion bandense. The sequence goes on from JBBBDQ010001794.1 coordinate 1,185,878, forward strand.
TAATTTTTATACAGTTTATAAATGATTGCTATATATTTTTTTTTAACAGTTTATCATTTATACTTTAGTATTTGTGAATAACTTTGTTATGCTGAACACTGACAGTATCTGTTCATGTAAAATCATTATTACTGGAAAAAAACATCTTGGAATTACCACTGATATCTGTATGTTTCAGAAAATAGCTAAGATATTCACTAAAATGAGTTCAATGAATATAATTCCATAGGAAGATCACACATTACTTTTGAAATTATGTTCAGACTAAAAAGAGGTGACAATTCATTAGTTTTTAAAATGTAAATGTTATATTTTATTATCAAAATCAAGAGTAATGATTCATTGAGATGTTCCCTCTGTATCTTCTATGTGCCATGTCTCTTCAGGATATTGGCAATCATGGCCTTCCACATCTCCCTATCCCTTGTAGTTCTTAACAGCCTTTCTGTTGTTAATCTTCTGCCATCCATTTGCTCAGGTATGTCATGTTTTGCTTTCCTCTGTTACTTTTCCTAAGTGTCCTGTGAGTATCAGATTCTCTAAGCCCTCTTTCCTCATTATATTACCAAGAAAATTCAGATGTCAAGTTAAGTATAAGTTTTCTTTTCATTTCAATCCTCTTCAAAATCTTGTCATTGTTAATATGTTTGGTCTATGGAAACCTCAGTATTTTTCTGTAGAAGCAAATTTTGGTTGCTTCAGAAATTTCTTTCAGCTCTGATGAGATTGTCCAGAATTTGCTGCTATATTGAAGAACAAATATCATATAAATATTCAGTGCACACTTCTTTGTTTTCAACAAAGTTTTCCTGTTTCTCAATGCTCAGCTTTTGGAATGCACCCTTGGCCATGCCAATATGCCTTCAGATTTCAACGTTGCACTTTCAATCCTCTGTTAGAACACTTCCCAGGTATTTAAATTTCTGTACCTGGTTGATTTCAGTATCCTCGACTAATAGTTTCTGTTTTGGGCTCCTCTTTTTACTGATAACTATGCATTCAGTTTTCTTGTAGTTTTTGTGCTTTCTTTAGCTACCTTCTGTAAGAGATTTTGTAGTTTATTTTGTTGTGTCTGCTATCAGCATTGTATCATCTGCATTTCTTATATTGTTCAGGTTGTGGTTGCCAATGATGAATCCTGGCAGGATTTTTTGTTATCTCAGAATTGCCTTGCTGTATAGGTTGAAAAAATCTAGAGAGAAGACACATCTTTCTGTTTTTGTATATTTGCTGAACTCATTTCCTGTACATATGCAGGTGATTTGCTGCCAGTATATGTTCTTGATTATTCTAATGTCTTTCCCGAATATTTCTAGATTGCCAAGCATCTCTATCAAGTCTTTGTGGCGTACTTTGTGAAATGCCTTTGCGAAGTCTATTAAACACAGGTACACATCCTTCTGTGTTTTTATTGCCCTTTCTGATAACATTCTGAACATAAATATTGTGTTCCTTGTTCTGGTGCTCTTCATACTGTTTTCATCCTATCTCTGGCCTGATTCTACTGCATGTTCTATGCATCAGAATTCAGATGAGTTTTGTTATGTAGCTTATTGATTGCTCGGTGTATGTCAGATGACTTTGCACCTGGCTTCTTAGGTAGTGCTAGGAAAATTGATCAGCTTAGGTCTTTCAGTATATTGCCACTATTGTAGATTTCATTTATTATTTCTGTAATTTTGTTCATGTCAAATTTGTCTAAGGCTGTTAGCATCTCTATTACAATACTGTATGGCCTTGCTGCTTTGTTTCTATTCAATTTGGTTAGTGCAGCTTCCACTTTAGTTTTTAATATTTTTGACTCATTGATATTTCTGTGTATTGTCAGTTGCTCTCTCTTGTCATGGAATAAATCTCTGATGTATTCATTCTATTGCTGAAGTATTTTTGCTTTCTCTAACATGAGTGTTTCATCCTTGGATTTTATACATCTTGTTGTTGAGCATGTTTTTTGTCCTGTTAGTTATTAGTTTTTTATGCATGTCTCCTTTATTAGTCATGCTCAATATCTCTATTTCTGCACATTTGTCATTGAGCCATATTTCTTTAGCCTGTCTGCATTTGCTCCTTATTATGTGCTTTTAGTTGATGTGTTGAGTTTTCTTATATGAGAATATTTTTATTATATAGTTTATAATAGCACAAGAGCCATTGTGTTTTGGTACTATCTTAATGCACCTCATGAGATAATTCTCTACTAAGTATTGAGCACTCTTAATAAAGCAAATTACTAAAAACAGTGGACTGCCAACACATTAGTTTGAACTACTTCTAAGATATATATATATATATATATATATATATATATATATATATATATATATATATGCACACAGTGCCATGCAAAACTTTACAGCAAATTATAAAAAAATGTTTTTTAGTATTGCTAATACAGTTGCAATAATTAAACTTTTACTGTTTGCAGAACATGTATATAGTAAAACAGATTTTTTTCAAAACTTCAAAAACTATCCCACAAAAAAAAACTGATATTTAGTAAAACAGATTTTACAACTCAATTTTTTTTATTTACAATAGATTTTTTTAATAAAAGTGTTCAGATTTTACAAGAATGTTTCAAATTAAGATGAGGTTGTTTTTTAAACATTCCAGATATGATTAAAAGTATTGTGTTCTTTTTCTGTTAACCATCCTTTAAACATTGACGAAATGGAGAAAATCAAAATAAATGATCAAGACTTCCATAAAGTTTGTTGACCTTCATACAAATGGACTTAGTTATATGAAGATATCTAGTCAGTTCAATTGGTAGGATAGTTCATCACTGGAAAATGTGTCATTCCATTTGTCCCAAAAATCTCTGGTCATTCTAGAAAAGTAACATAATCTACAACAAGATTATTGGCAAAAAAAGTTGGCATTGAGCCACAACTTACACTTATATAACTTCATATAGCATATTATAGGGATATTTTCGAGTAAAATTTACATCAGAATGCACATTTGCTGAGTTTGAAGCAAAGTTTGGTCTTTCAACAAGAAAACAATCCCAAATATGTTCAAAGTTTACAAAATCATGGTTAAGTTCAAATAAATGTTCTAAAATGGCCAAGTCAATCCGATTGAAAATTTATGGAGAGAGCTGAAACTGAGAATTCAAAGAAGGAGCCTTCAAAAACTGCACAAACTAAAAGAATTTTGTTGTGAAGAATAGAAAAATATTAGCCAAGAAACATTCAAGAAATTTCTAGGTGACTACTCTAAACACATATATGCTGTAATTAGCAATAGTAGTTATACTATGAAATAAATATAAAATCTACATTATACTATGAAATAAATGAAGAAATTTCTAGGTGACTACTCTAAACACATATATGCTGTAATTAGCAATAGTAGTTATACTATGAAATAAATATAAAATCTACATTATACTATGAAATAAATGAAGAAATTTCTAGGTGACTACTCTAAACACATATATGCTGTAATTAGCAATAGTAGTTATACTATGAAATAAATATAAAATCTACATTATACTATGAAATAAATATAAAATCTACATTATACTATGAAATACTAATAGATGAATTAATAAATGTATTGTAAACTTTTGCATTATTAAATATTGTTTTTTTGAGGGATATTTTTATTGATTACTTTTTAAAATCTGATTGTTTGACTAAAGGCTTAAACAAATGTATTATTAACAGTAAAACTTTCATTAATCTGTGTTAGAAATACCTAAAAAAATAACTTTTGCAATGTAAACTTTTACGTGACACTATATATACATATATATATATATATATATATATATTCTGTGAAGATGCAATTGCTTAATCTTTTATCTACTTTATTTGAAGTTTCTCCAAACTTTAAACCATCTTTCTGGGAATAGATGGCGCAATTTTCCAAAGTTCGCATGTTCGTGCTTTACAAATTTGTTAGTTCTTATCACAATAGTTACATTTGTTTTAGTGTGTGCTTTAGATTATTCCATTTGATATCTTTTTTTATTTTCAAGATAATATAACCACCATTTATAATCATATATGACTGAGTTTAAACAAAGGCAGAGATAAGTTAGAAATATATCTATCAAACTTATAAAATGTGGTAAGAGTTATACATTGCTATTAAAGTAAATTAAATTTCATGTGAATAGTTCATGTGCCAGTTGTACTGGCTTCCTTGGATAAAGATATCCAGGATGAGGCATAATAAATGTGTAGATCATGATTTTATATTATTTTGATGTTTGGGCCTTCAATAAGTATGATTTTTAAAATATTAAGGATGATGTTACCTTGGAAAGAAACATGTTGATATTCAATATCTGATTAATAAACAAAAACATTTTTGCATACTTTTTAAAACAGTTTAACTGGAAATGACAAACTTTTAACCTTCTACATAAAGCAAAGCAAATATTCTTTTTGCAACCTCAAACCTTCTAATCAAATGAAAATCCTGTGTAATGATTTCATCATGAGTGTTCTCTTCTCATTATAAATCAAATGACAAGTCAATATTGAATTAAAAAAACATGGTATGCTGATATCAAGGAATCTTACAATAAGTATTTTGTGGAATCATTTCAAATATTTGATCATTTGTAATGACTAACAATTAGCATAATTCTATTTATAGTTTGAAAATATCAAACTATTAAAGTGTGGGTGTGTGTGCATGTATATATATATATATATATATACTGTTAAATATAAGAGACAATGAATGTCTATTATATTTAATCACAAGTCATTCTAAATATCGTGTTTTGGCTTTAATTTCAGTTGAAAATAAAGACAAAAATTCTCCAACATTTGGATAATTTTTTATTAAGTTGGTTCTAAGCTTTTGGCTCACATGAGCCATCTTCAGAGAGGTTATAAGGATGGTAACACAATAACATCCACCATCAGTGATGATTTTATCTTGTGTTGACATAAAACTCTGCTAAGCAATGGCAATAGTTACCAAAAATAACAAACGCAGTTCTCAAATTTGCAATGGAGTTCTATGTCACACTGCGTGATAGCATGAAATGACAACAGAAGCATATATTCAAATGCAATGATATGTGTTATGACCAGATTTAAACGTGATTTTATTAAGTGTGGGTTGTTTGGATTTAATGTAGATGGCCTCCAATATTTTATTAAACAACATTTCTCAGAAAAACATAACCATGTAGGTAATATCAGACAGATTTTAGTCAACAATACAATAATCCTCACTCATACAGACAGTAAAAAGAAGCTTCAGATATTGGAGGCCATCTACATTAATCCAAACAACCCACACTTAATAAAATCACGTTTAAATCTGGTCATAACACATATCATTGCATTTAAATATATGGTTCTGTTGTCATTTCATGCTATCACGCAGTGTGACATAGAACTCCATTGAAAATTTGAGAACTGTGTTTGTTATTTTTGGTAACTATTGCCATTGCTTAGCAGAGTTTTATGTCAACACAAGATAAAATCGTCACTGATGGTGGATGTTATTGTGTTACCATCCTTATAATCTCTCTGAAGATGGCTCATGTGAGCCGAAAGCTTAGAACCAACTTAATAAAAAATTATCCAAATGTTGGAGAATTTTTGTCTTTATTTTCAACTGAAATTAAAGTCAAAATGCGATGTTTAGAACGACTCATGATTAAACATAATAGACATTCATTGTCTCTTATATTTAACAGTATATGTTTAGAAAATTATTTGCTGCCTCGATACACTAAATATATATATATATATATATATATATATATATATATATATGCACACAGAATAATATATAAAACAATGTAAGTATTGGTATCAACACTGCATGATGACTGGAAATTTCATGCCTTAAACAATCATCAGACCATGTGTTACTCCTCTTTCTGTAGGCTTTTTATATACAGTTTACTGGGAAAATTGGTGGCTTTTGTGAGGTTTTGTTTAAAGCTAATGTTTTTAGATTATTTATAGTTCTAACCTTGAATTATTTTGGTCAGTATTAAAGTTTTGCATTTGCTTTTAAAGAAAGTTTATTAGTTTTTTTATTTTTTTTTAATTGTATCAACCCAGGCAAGGCAGTAATGCCACTGATGTGCAGGGGCCTACATAAGAGTAAAAAGATTAATTAGAAGAGAGTGAAGAGGAAGACGAACCAGTTAGAAAGGAGCAAGAGAAGGATGAGAATACAGGTGTAATTACAGTTGCAAATGTGGAGAGAAAGGAAAGGATATAAGGGGTGGTGAAAGAATTAGAGTCAAGTGGTTAATAGATGAGTATTGACATTGCATTTAAATTCCTGGAGGTTGTAGCCGTCAGGAAAGCAAGAATATGGAAGCGAGTTCCACAGGCGGGAAGTGCGAGAGAAGAAGCTGCAGGAGTAGAATTGTCGTCTGCATTTGGTTAATCTAACTGTGAATGGGTGTGACCCAGTTGCCAATCTGGTTGCACGAGTAAACACCTGTTGCAGAGGCACCAGTGACTTAAGTTCATTGGAGCAGAAGCCATGAAAGTATTTATAGAACAGACAAAGGGAGGCCACATCTCGTCGGTGGGGAAGTGGCTGTAGTCGAGTCACCAAGTTGGTACCTATCACATTGCTGATTCTCCTTTGGAGCCTGTTGAGAACACTGAGATGAACAGCAGGGGTGCCTGACCATATATGGTAGCAGTATTCCATGCACGGATGAATGGTTGATACCAAATATCAGGCAAAATGGCGGACATAAACTAGAGTTATAACAGAAAATAACATGTATCCAATACTTATGTGTGTCACTGTATATTAAACAATAAAATTCAGAATCACTTCACATGGAAAACAATCTATTTTGGCAGTCTATTTTTCTCAATAGTTTGTCTTGTCAATTCCGGTATTGACTAAGTTCATGTCAGAAATACAAATTTCGGTCAGACGAAAGGCACAAGACAAGGATCATTTTTAATATTTTATAATTTTCAATATTTTATATTATTTGGATCTACTTGGACGAGTAATATTATTAGAGTTTTAGTCTTTGGAGTTATGATGTGGCTATAGATCCAAGCCAAAAAAAAAATTAAATAAGCAAATCTTAAACAAGATACATTTCTTGGTCTTTAAACAATATGCATAAAAAAATTGGAGTAGATATACTAAACAATTGGAGTAGATATACTAAATTATCGCCCGGTTCACACTCCACCCACGTCTATTGAACAGGTGTAGAGTCTCATCCCTTGTTCCCTGTTTAGGATGTGGTTTCCGGCTTTTTCTTTTCCAATCTTTTCACTCTTTTCTTTCATTTTTTTTCCTCTTCCTCATCCTCAATTCTTACATAGCCCCCTGCGCTTCAGTGGCATTACCACCTTGCTTGGGGCGATATGATTAAAAAAAAAAATAATAAAAATATATATATATATATTTACATGGTTATTACATTACAAGCTTTGATTAATGAAAATTTTCATCCAGTTTACTTTTTTTTTCCTGACACATCAGAAGGTTTTGAATATAATTAAATACAAACAGTTTTTACAAACTACATTCACTTTGAAACATATGCTGCAGTATGAGCAATATAGATAAGATTATTTCAATTTTTTCTTAATTTCTGTAAATGTCTGCTGAAATGTGCACATCTAAATGTTATCAATTTTTACTATCACTATTTTAAATGACTCATTTTCCTGAAGCAACAAGGAATTGAGGCTTTTTTCTGATGTTCAACTGTGAAATCTCAACTGAATGCAGCAAGTAACGTTTTTTTTCATAAAGGTATTGAGAAATTCACTTTGATTGGGAGAAATATTTTTAGCTTTAAATACTAATTACAATGCATTCCATTAGGAAGAAAAGCACCTGCAATATCAGAAAGTAAAAATTAAAATATTTTAATATTTTCATGTAACAAAAAATATTTTTCTATTTAAATCCTCCTCCATTTTTTTATATCCATTTATTATGGTGAACAAGATATTTTGGCTTACATATCACCCAACAATCTTCCCAAAAAACTCTTTGCTACTCTGGAATTTTCTTTTCTAAATCATGCAATTAGAATTGCATTGTGTCTCTTTAATAATTTTTTTTTAAAAAAGTCTAATGGCAATAATGTATTAATATTTTGGTTATGTAAACTTATCAGTGTCAAACTCATGACCACTTAATTTCTGAGATGATATATCATCATGATGTAATAGTTTGCACAAATAACACATAAAGTGAGTTTATGAAATATTGCATTCACTTAAATAATGTAGGCAAATTAACAAAACAAACAATGGAGATATATTTTTTTTTTTTAATCATATCACCCCGAGCAAGGCGATAATGCCACTGATGCGCAGGGGGCTACGTAAGAGTTAGAGGTGGAGGCAGAGTGGTAGAGGAAGAAGAGATAGCTAATCGATCTTAGAAGTGAGAGACGGAAGCACATGAAAGCATGATCCAGGGATTCAAGAGATGTTACCCTGGTTGGAGGTAGGTGTTCGCTGATATAAACACCAAGCCCATGCATATGGACATTGGAGTCCTTCCTGGAGAGGGGAGGATAACCAGGAATGAAAAACCCATCTCAGAATGAAGAGGTGTTGCCACCATGCTCAATAACTGCAAAGAGCTTCCAGCCAAACTAACATTAAACCCGAAGTAGAGGGAAAGTGAACTGGAAACTCCTTCCTAAAAAAGAAACAAGGCAATCACTTCTACTCCCGTTCAAAAGTGGGGGGAGTGCAAAACCGGGTGATAGTGGGTACTATCTACTCCAATAAAAAAAAAAAGTCGAAATGAAATTTCAACGCCAAAATCAAGAGCAAACAGTACAATGCCAGGAATTAAAAACTTACTTCCACCTTCCTCCTTACGGAAATATTCCTCTGAAACTACAGATGACATGTTGCCTTGGCTTTCTCTTGTATATCTGACCAATTTGTTTCCCAAATGGAGATCAGGACCAAACCAGATGCCAAGTATCTTGACCAGCCTGTCCCTCCAGAGGAAAGGCTCAGGAAGAGAAACTCCCTTCCACACACCCAACTACAAGCTAATAGACTTATCACGGTTGATCTTGGCCCCTGTCACAATTTCATACCCTCGGAATTCTTTGCTAACTTTGTCAATTTCAGCTCTGCTCAGCACAAGACAAAACATCATCAGCATAGGCAGAATATCTGGCCAAATTGGTAACGCCAGGTAAGAAGATTCTGCATAGGACTGGATTTCCCTTCAATTTTCAAAGAAAAAGTTCCAACATGGGAACATGAAGCAGAGGCAAAAGCACACAACCTTGCTGAATAGAGCAAATCAGTAAGAAAGGCTCCAATCATATCCCATTCATTTTCACCAGTACACCAGGGGATGCATACAAAAGTCAGATTCAGGTGCAAAAGTACAGCCCAAAACCAGCTGCTGAAAGAACAGACTCCAGAAAACAATGATCAACCTTATCAAATGCCTAGGACTGATATAAATTGTGCTTCAGTATCGACTTTCTCAATGATCAAGCTTAACAAATGAAGGTTGTCCTGAATAGTCCTACCCTTCACAGCACAGGTCTGATTGGGGCCAATCAGACTAGGGAGGACAGTCTGCAAACAGCTGGCTAAGACCTTGGATAAAATCTTCAACTCTGTATTTAGCATCATCAAAGGGCTGAAGTTATCTACTCCATCCTCACTGCCCTTGTTTTTGCACAGCAACTTGATCATATCCCTGGTGAAGTGTTGGGGTATAGACCCCTGCTTCATCTAGTTGTTGAAAATCAGTGCCAGAAAGGGAACAAGAACAGTCAACTGCCTCAAGTACAGTTTGTAAGGAACCACCTTCAGCACATCCCAGATCTCAGACTCTGTCATGGGACTATCACACTCAGCTGCTTTAGCTGCCTTAAATTATCCTGAATGGCTCCCCTAACAAGCACTGTTATGAGATGATGCCTGGATGTCGGAGAGGTCATCCGTTGCCAGTAAGAGTACCAACTGACATTCACAATAGAAAGAGCACTCATCTCAGGGTAAACAGCAGGCCTCCTCCTTATAACTGGACACTTTCAGGGATGGAAAGTTGATATGGGCATCTTCCTTCCAGAATTTACCATTCCTATCCAATTGAAAGCATATCCAGCCTCGGAAACGGATGCAAAGCATATGCTGATGAATCTCGATGCTAAGCACACCCAGATCTGTTTCAGAAGGGTGGAAGTATGAGTTGCCGAGTATCTTGACTGGCCTGTCTGCCCAAAGAAAAGATCACAGAAGAGAAACTTCCTTCTACATCCCCAGCCACAAGTCAACAGACTTATCACAGCCTTCTAGCAAAGTAATAAAAACAGACAACAGCCTCAAGTACATTTCATAAGAGAGATTTATCCTTGTTATTTGTCCTGGCCAACCAGTTTCAGCACATCTCAGATCTCAGACTCTATAATTGGACCCTTGCACCCTGCTGCTTCCAGGTGGGGAAAATCAGTCAAATTGGTGTTGAACTGAGCAGGGTTCAGACTGGGGTCCCTGATAAACAATTCCTGAAAGTAGTCTTGAAAAGCATCAGATAGCTTCATATATTTTTTCCTTAGCTTTTATCTCTTTTAGCCTGGGCTGGAAGGAATACAGCACACATTCTTTCCTAAATTATAAGTGTTTTTTTTTTGTTTTTCTTTCCCCTCATCTGATATGGTTCTTTGCCTTCTGATAGGTGGAGGCATTTTTTGTTTTTGTGGGAAAGGACTGGGAGTAGGACTTGAAATATTAAGAATCTTTTACTTGTAGGGATTAGGATCTCAGCTGAATGAACTAAACTTGTAGGAGGAGGAATGGGTTGATAACGGTTACAATTTGTGAACAAGGGAAGACAGAGCAGAGGCCGAGGGGCATGGCACCATTTTTAGTGATGATGATGATGATGATGATTTTTGCCCCTAGTTTTTGCTTCAGCTTCTTGATATCCTTGTTTTTTTCATAACCTAGATCATATTTTTCTGCAGCTCTGTGAAAGATACATATGAAGCTGAAGCATTGTCCTTAATACTGGTAGAGGGAGTTGGATTGTCTGTGCCTTTAGGGAACTGAGGTCCCACTGTTTGATCTTGCCAAAAACCAATCATTCTCTTTTTTTCTCCTCCACAATTACACAAGCAGTTGTCAAACACTTTTCAGGGAATGTAGGCTGAGAGTTAGACCCAACAGGAGTTTGATCACACCACTCCCAGATGCTGGCATGCCCATTGCAAGCAGGGCAAAATTTACAGCCATGGTCAGGGAGGGAGTTTTGTCAATAGGGGCCTTCTTCTCTGAGAAGGAAAAGGAGAAGTGATTGGTCTTTCCACGCCTCCAGCATGTTGGTTTGCAGCCAGTCTTGATAACCAGTAGTTTCAGGCCCCCTACAGCCAGTTAGAGATGGAGAGGAAGGCTTCTTGGTCTAACCTGATCATGAAACTGCATCTCCTGGTCAGGTTATTGCAGGTCACACTCAGTCAGTCAGTTAAGTGCCATGCGCGATACACGCTTTGGGCGATCATGTCTCAAAAGAGACATGACTGACTGGGCAGAAGATTATCCTGCAGTAGGTTGCCATTGCTTTCTGCGGTAGACTGGTTGCCGACCAAGGCTATAGAACCCAATCTGTCCTATTATTTAACCCATAACTGGAGGGAAGAGACGGATTAATACCTTTCCCAAGGGTATTTGCGCGTAAGTGAATGCAAGGAATTCAACTGGAATTCGAACTCGGTTCCCCGATTTCTTGTTCCGAGCCGATATTCACTGTGCCACGATGCACATCCGCTCAGTATCTGACCATAATTTTTTAAAAAACATGGGTAGCTGTTGCTTATAAACTAAGGAGGAACCTAGTTTGGTCCTACACTTGCCTTTGTATTTGGCTTGTATGATAAGATCATTTGTAATAAGATCACAGTTAACTGCCTTTATGCAGTCTTCAGGCTTGGGTAGCAGTATGTTCCACAGGAAAAAGTCTTACATTTTAACAATTCCTTGGGGGTTAACCCTCTGGGACTCCAGTGACTAAACCACTGTATCTTTTGTGGAGTAACAAATTTTGCATGAATTCTTGTTGACTCCAAAGACTGTCACAATTCTTTCTTTAATCTTCTTTAATTCAAGGGAGTCCTCCAAAAGCCTACCTTCATTCAAAAGGTGCGTATAACTTTTGGAATGCTGCAAAAACTTCACAATGTTGATCACACATTTAGAGGGGACTTCTAGCAAGAGGACAATTCTCCAGCTTCAACATTATCATTCTTTCATTTTCCTGGACATTAGTGTTTTTTCTTCTTTCTTTTTTACCTCCATAAATTTTCCTCGTTCATTAGTTTTTTCTGAGTTTCTTACTTTATCAGGTAGGACCATTTTAGTGGTGGTACGAAATAGATCTTTTTTGATGACTGACCGACTTTTGTCAGACAATATCTCTTACCAGAATCTATCTTACACATTTATAAGTCTATAGATTGAATATTGCTGACACATCTAGTTTAGTTTGAGTTTTGTTTAACAGCATATAAACCTCTATGGGTTTTTTAATGTTAAAAAAATGGGGTTTTAAGGTATTTTGTTTTAATAATCAGTTGTAATGTAGTCAGATTTTAATGAAAAATTTTATTTTAGAAAACTAAAGATGTCTTCTAGTTTTGTATTAAAAAATTTATTGCTGGTAATAATTTTTTTCCTTCAAAAATGTCTTGTTGGTAATATTTTTCCTTCAGATATGTATATTTTTTTTAATAAAAGTCTATTTTTATGTATATATTTCTATAAAAGTCAATTTTGCGTAAACAGATCTGAGCTTAAGTTTTGTTTGACAGCATATCAATCTCTGTGGGTTATTTAATACCAAAAAGATGGGATGTTAAGGTATTTTTTAAATGTTGGTTATAGTGAGAAGGTTGATTTAGTCAGATTTTAATTAATGTTTTTGTTTTTATTCTTTTTTATTTTAGAAAACTGAAAATGTCTTCTAGTTTTGCATTCAAAATGGTTTGCTGGTAATAATTTTTCCCTTCAAAAATGTATTGTTAGTAATATCTTTCCTTCAAAAATGTATATTTTTCTATAAAAGTTTATTTTTATGTATATAATTCTATAAAAATGTATTTTTATACTGTTATAGTGTTTTGACCCCAGTTTGGGGACTAACTATTTGCCCATAGCTGGGACCCTAACAGTTGCTAACACCTCAGGTCAAGGTGGATCTGGGAACAACAGCAATTAAGAGGTAGTTCCATACTCCTCACAACTCCCAATAAGAGGCCTTACTGCCTGCTGCAGTTTACCATCATGCCCAGGATCATCTGGTTTAGTGATTCAACTATGTATTTAGAGATTTTTAAAAAATGCAAAGAATCTGCAATGTTATAAGTCTTGATCTGGTATGTATGTGCTAGTCACTTTAATGTAGCTTTCCTATGCCTTTTCTATGAATATCTAAATGGTAATTGTTCTGATGAGTTTTTCTCTTTGATAAATTGATTTCACAAATTTAAGCACAGTGTTAGATAGGGCTTGTCATTTTCCAGTTAAAATGACTATATGTAACCATAAGTTCTATGCTAATTTTTTTTTTCTATCACACTTCTCACCCATGGAACTCATTTTCAGTTACTGGCTTTCCTGTCAACTTTGAACTTCAAAAATTTAATTGCATTGTCACTCAGTTTTTTCTGTCTTCTTAATTTCTATTCTTTTTATATTTTTCTCTCAATAATGATTTTTTCTCATATTTTTTCAAACTTATTAACCCTTTGCATCTTAGTGGCTTTATTGTCCTGCTTGGTATAAAATGATTTTAAAAAAAATATAAACAATTATACAATATGGATATTGCAAATTTCTGAGTACCTTGATGTATAAAATCAATAGAGACTATAAAAAAGTTGTGTGTAAGAAACTTCAAATCAGCCTTATTTGCAGTCATTGATCAATCTTTATTATTCTTGAGATCTGTTTTCTGTTGTAAAATTCAATGAATTTACAATGGGATAAAGTGCATGAAAGATTTCCAGAACTCAAATTGCATATATTTTGCATTTTATGTGTATAATTAAATGTTTTTAATTCTATGCCTTTGTAGAAGAAAAATATTTCAGAAATATATTTTATCTACATTTGAATATTCACAATTCTTTTTGGTTGTCCCTTTAACATTTTGAGATAAATGAAGGGAAACTCAATTCAAATGCCTCCCAAATGATACATAAAGATAAAAGAGAACTTACTGCACTGCCTGGCAAAAAACATTTTTAAATCACCCAAGAAATAAATAAGATAATAACCTTTGGTAGGTGTACCAGAATATCTTTCTTATGTACCTATTTAAGTATGGTGATTTTAATTTTATACAGACATTTTCAATATTCTGCAATTTACCATAGCTAGATGCAAATTAAAACAAAATTTTGTAATATCTCATATTGATACTTGATGCAAATTGTCCTTATCTTTGTTGATTTCACAACATTTTGGCTGTTGTGCTCTTTGGCCTTCATTAGGTGCTTGTTGATCCAGGTAATCTTCAGAGAATTTCAAACTGAACACTCTAATCTGGAGTGTGGATGACTGTTCTTATTCTGATGATGATGTCTAGGGATATCTCATCTGGTTCTTATTCTGATGATGATGTCTAGGGATATCTCATCTGGTTCTTATTCTGATGATGATGTCTAGGGATATCTCATCTGGTTCATATTCTGATGATGATGCCTAGGGATATCTCATCTGGTTCTTATTCTGATGATGATGATGTCTAGGGATATCTCATATGGTTCTTATTCTGATGATGAGGCCTAGGGATATCTCATATGGTTCTTATTCTGATGATGATGTCTAGAGATATCTCATCTGGTTCTTATTCTGATGATGATGTCTAGGGATATCTCATCTGGTTCTTATTCTGATGATGATGTCTAGGGATATCTCATCTGGTTCATATTCTGATGATGATGCCTAGGGATATCTCATCTGGTTCTTATTCTGATGATGATGATGTCTAGGGATATCTCATATGGTTCTTATTCTGATGATGAGGCCTAGGGATATCTCATATGGTTCTTATTCTGATGATGATGTCTAGAGATATCTCATCTGGTTCTTATTCTGATGATGATGTCTAGGGATATCTCATCTGGTTCTTATTCTGATGATGATGTCTAGGGATATCTCATCTGGTTCTTATTCTGATGATGATGTCTAGGGATATCTCATCTGGTTCATATTCTGATGATGATGCCTAGGGATATCTCATCTGGTTCTTATTCTGATGATGATGATGTCTAGGGATATCTCATATGGTTCTTATTCTGATGATGAGGCCTAGGGATATCTCATATGGTTCTTATTCTGATGATGATGTCTAGAGATATCTCATCTGGTTCTTATTCTGATGATGATGTCTAGGGATATCTCATCTGGTTCTTATTCTGATGATGATGTCTAGGGATATCTCATCTGGTTCTTATTCTGAGGATGATGTCTAGGGATATCTCATCTGGTTCTTATTCTGATGATGATGTCTAGGGATATCTCATCTGGTTCTTATTCTAATGATGATGCCTAGGGATATCTCATCTGGTTCTTATTCTGATGATGATGCCTAGGGATATCTCATCTGGTTCTTATTCTGATGATGAGGCCTAGGGATATCTCATATGGTTCTTATTCTGATGATGATGCCTAGGGATATCTCATCTGGTTCTTATTCTGATGATGATGTCTAGGGATATCTCATCTGGTTCTTATTCTGATGATGATGCCTAGGGATATCTCATCTGGTTCTTATTCTGATGATGATGTCTAGGGATATCTCATCTGGTTCTTATTCTGATGATGATGTCTAGGGATATCTCATCTGGTTCTTATTCTGATGATGATGTCTAGGGATATCTCATCTGGTTCTTATTCTGATGATGATGCCTAGGGATATCTCATCTGGTTCTTATTCTGATGATGATGTCTAGGGATATCTCATCTGGTTCTTATTCTGATGATGATGTCTAGGGATATCTCATCTGGTTCTTATTCTGATGATGATGCCTAGGGATATCTCATCTGGTTCTTATTCTGATGATGATGTCTAGGGATATCTCATCTGGTTCTTATTCTGATGATGATGCCTAGTGATATCTCATCTGGTTCTTATTCTGATGACGATGTCTAGGGATATCTCATCTGGTTCTTATTTAGTGCTGCTCATTTATTTCTTACTTCATTTCCACCAAATTCACTGTTTGGCCTTGAGATTAAACTCACAATTATATATGCTACAAATTCATAAACCAACATTTTAATCCACTTATTGTCTTGTAAGATATTTCTGAGTGGATGACTTGAAGCCTTAAATCTAAATTTTCTGCTAATGTGTGCTGCTGTATGATTGATTAGACTCATTGATACTTCTTTCTACTTTTAAATATTTGTTGTCATTTTTCTTTCATTCTTTATTAATGGATTCTATATCACATTCATTTCTATGCTATGCCTACAAAGGAGGTTCTCATAGCTTTGCATATGTCCACTCTGATGTGAAGACACCATTAAGTGAATGAATCATTGTGAAAATTAGTCTGTACATGCATGCAGGTAAAACTGAATTTTTTTCAAAATTTCTTCAGAGATAATTCAACTTGAAAGTATTTTATTCAGAAAGTAAAATGCTAAAAGTATTTAAAAAAGACTTGCAAGATAGTAAATCATGCAATGATTTTCTATGATATACTAAGAGACACTACTGTATACATTTATACAAAAATGCATCATCAATTCCCACAAAAGATTGAATATAGTGACTATTCATAAAGTTATGAAAAGAAGTCTATCAGCTAAAATTGACAGATTCCATTATAAATCAGACAAATTTCTCATTGCATTAAATAAAAAGTGAATAGTGATTTTTCTAATAATGCATGGATTTATATACAAACATATGTTATCCTGAGACAAAGCAAAATGAAAAGCTATTCTCCATTTTTATGTGCCATGTTCCTTCAGGACATTGGCAATCATAGTTCTATACAATTTCCTGTCATTTGTAGTTCTTAATAAATTTTGGCTTTTGTTTTTTCTCCCAAACATCATTCTGCGATCCATTTACTCCAAGTTTCTGTGTAGATTATGCTGTATCAAATTTTCTAAGTCAGCCTTCTCCATTATGTACCACTTGCTCTTCTGGATGTTAAATATAAGTGACCATTTTTTCTAAAACTTTGTTCTTGCTCACATGTTCAGTTCATGATATTCTCAGCATCCTTCTGTAGAGCCACATTTCTGTTGTTTCATGTCTCTTTGTATTTGAGAGTGTCTAGCATTCACATATTATAAAACAGTTTACTACAGTTATTTTCTTTTCTAACAAAATCTTCCTGTTTCTTAATACATTGCTTAGATGTTGAAAGGCATCTTTTGCTATCCCAATGTGCTTTCAGATTTCAATGTCACATTTTCCATCCTCTTTTAAAATGCTTCGCAGATATATTATTTATTGCACTTGTTTGGTATTTCCAATATGTAATTTTCATGTTGGGCTGTTCCTTTTGCCAACAACCATGCATTCTACCTACTTGAAATTGATGTTTGGTGCTTTTTTCTCAATTTTCTTCACTATATTCTGTAGGAGGTCTTGTAGTTTGCTTTTATGTTTACTATATGTTTCCTCTTCATGTTCTATACTGTTAAGATTATGACCACCTATAATAAATCCTGGTGGGACTTCTAATTCTTTAGAGTTGCCCCACTGTATAGGGTGAATAAGTCTGGTGAGAAGTCAGTCAGTCAGTTAAGTGCCATACGTGATACACGCTTGGGCGATCATGTCTCGAAAGAGACATGACTGACTGGGCAGAAGATTATCCCGCAGTAGGTTGCCATTGCTTTCTGCGGTAGACTGGTTGCCGACCAAGGCTATAGAACCCAATCTGTCCTGCTATTTAACCCATAACTGGAAGGAAGAGACAGATTAATACCTTTCCCAAGGGTATTTGCACGTAAGTGAATACAATGGATTCAACTGGAATTCGAACTCGGCTCCCCGGCTTCTCGTTCCGAGCCGATAACCACTGTACCACAGCACACATCCTGGTGAAAAGACACATCCTTAAATATAACCCTTTCTATTTTTGTATATTTATTGAATTCATAATGATGAAAAAACATTTATTTTCTAAACAAATATTTATTTTTAAACATAATCTCCTTTTGTATCAAGAATTATGCATATTTAATCACATGTAAAACAACATTGGGCTGATGGATTTTCATGATATGTAAATGAATAATACATGCAAATCAAATAAATGTCTGGGTTAGTCTGATGTGGTTTTACAATTATATGTTAATGGGAATTTAATGAAAGTGACAAATTATTACGGATTTAAGTATCTAATGCAAATAATTATGTTGGTTTATGTATGTCTGAAGACTTTTATTTAGAATCAAGAGGTAATAAATGAAATTTTAAGTAAAGACCATGGAGAAATATAATATTTTTGTTCATTTATCTACAAAAACTTTTATCTCAGACAAGAACATTTAAAATTGATGCAAACCCTTTTATTTTCAGGTTGAAACCTGAAATATAGAAACAGCCTGAGAATCATGCTCACAGAGGATGGAAAGTGCAACATGGAGATCCAAAGATGCATTGACATGGCCAAAGATGCATTTCAGAAGCTAACCAGAGTACTCAAAGACAGGAAAATCTCATTGGAAACAGAGAAGAGAGTACTGGATTGCTATGTGATATCTGTTCTTCTGTATGACAATGAATGTTGAATGATCTCAAGGATAAAAGAGAGGATTGAGGCAGCAGAAATGTGGCTTTACAGAAGAATGCTAAGAATACCATGGACTGAGAACAACAAGGTATTGGAGAGGAAAGAAATGAGAAGAAAAATCATACTTAATAAAAGGAAGACCAGATGAGGTTTCTGGGACATGTAAGAAGAAAGGCCTGGAAAATTTCATACTGACATGACAGATAGAGGGAAAGAGAGACAGAGAAAAGCAGTACAAGACCTACTTGACAGGTCTGAGCAAATAGATGGCAGAGTGGGGTTTGGGAGAGATACCAAAAGGAAAAATTTTAAGAGCAACAAGTGACAGAGCCAGGTAGAAGATCATGATTGCCTATGTCCGAAAGGAACATGGCCAGGTTTTTTTATGTCCAAAATATACTTGCAAACATATTTTGGTCAATATATATTTATGGGAAAATGGTACCCAATATCTGAGATAGAACATTTTTTAGATATCAAGAATGGGGATGTAGGAATCAGCACTGAATTGTGATTTTCAGTTTTACACCAAAAGTAATTTCCAGACTTCATCACTTGAGCTATGAAACTGATAGTCACTGGAAAATGTGCAGTATTGGATTGCATTTGTGACAAGTGTCTTTGTAAAAGTTGCAGCGTGGTTCTGAAGGCCTTATTATGTAAATACAATTGGTTCACTGCTATATTTTGATCTAAAGATTCATATTCAGTAAATTCAGATGCTTTTTTATGTCAACTAAAAACACAAAATCAGTCAGCTAAATAAAATCAGATAGTTCTGCTATATGTTGTCCCTTCTCTGCCAAAACTGTCCAATTTCCTCCTTGAGAGAGTAGAGGTGCTAAAGTACAGACCCATAATTGAGCCATCTCACATTGTTGTGATATATAACATCTCTGTATTCAGCCTGGATGTTGAGGAGAAATTGTTTAAACAGGTAGTGGCACAGGACTTTAGAGAAATTAAACTTAATAGTCCTTATCATCAGTATCATAACATGATTATATTTAAAATCTTTAGGGCAGATAAGTTGTTGTTGAATAAAACAATGGAGTTTTATAGCTTCACCTCTTTCTTTGCATACTTTATTACAGATTAGGCTTGATAATCAACTTTGTTCACCAGCCATAGGACGTGTGCCATCTGTAATAATCCCAGTGACTTTATTTCATGGTAGTTTCATGTCATCTATAGCAGAATTAATCGAACCAAATAAATCTATTCCTCTTGTTTAGCCCTTAAGTCTATGAAAGTCAAGTAGCTCTTCAGTTACATTCATTTTGTTGTCCACACTTCTCAAAAAAAATCAGCAACTGAGCAGTAACAGACACAACCATGCTTCATCACAGTCTAATAAAAAAAATCAAAATTCTCTCCTCTGGCCAATAACTCTTAATATTTGATGAAATATCATAAATCCTCTATGCTACACTGTTGTGAGCCAAGCAAACATTAGTGAACTATTGCTTCTTCTCAGGATAGATATTACCCACCACTTTCATAACACAGTTTTTGATAAATTCACCTTAGGCCAAAGGTTTGCAGTATTTAGTGTCACCACATCACACCTTGCCTTTCTGGCATTTTCATTTGATTCATGGGTTCTTGTGAAAAAGCGCTGTTGTGAAATTAAAACAGCTTTCTAGTTGCTTCAATTTTTTGCTGTTTTTACTCTATATTAGCTTGTCATATATGGTAGCATGTTTGACCTGCTAGTGTCTCTTGACATTAAATTTATTATAAGCAGTCTCTTGGCAAATCCTGTTGTTTCGCATTTCAGCAAAAGAAATACTCCAATTTCCACCTGCCCTGGTAGCAGTGAGTCTTGCAGTCAATTTTTTTTTTTTTTTTTAATTACAGTAACTAGTCCAGTATTTGCTGAGAGGGGCACATTTTTAGTAAAAAAAATGTGTTGGAGAGGTCCTGGAAGTCACGACCCTCACAGTCAATTCTACTTTTTTTTTTTTATTTACAATCACCTTTTTAAAAAATGGCTGAAAAGGCCAAAGTCAGAATCACACTGCCAGAAAGTAGCTACATGGTGACGCTGCTATCTTTTGGTAAAACATGTAATTGCATTTCGTAGGTGTGTAATTTACATATTTTGATTAACAAAACAATATATAATTGGGCCCCAGGCCAGACTTTGGTATTACCTGCTTTAAATAAAAACAAAAATATCTTATTTTTCTGATGTTTTTTTTTATATCCTATTTCAAGTCTTAAAAGATAAATTTGCTCCATTTTTATCACTGGCAACAATTTTATCTATTAATCAAGAAAGCTTGACATTTTGTAAATGATTGCAATTTCAATTTCATCCATTAAATTTTAATTTATTTGAAATATTGTTTCATTCATTGTTATAAAAAGACAATCACCTTATTTCTACCATTATTTTTGCTAATATCCATGTCACCTATCAAATTATGATTTCTCTTTCATTATTGATTTATTATGATTAGGATATCAATTTGTATTCATTTACAAATAGAAAATGTTACAAGAGGCAATTAAAAACTGTGTTATTAAGGAATTCTTTATCGTACATTCAGATAATTAAAAAAATCATCATGCAATTCCATGTAAAATTTCAAGATGTCTGTCCAATCAGAAGTTCATTTAAGATAAAATACCCTTTGTGAAACTGTAAAGAATCAAATTGATGTATTTTGTCTTGGTGCTGTTAATACCAGCATATTTCAATATGGTATATGTTTAATGAGACTGTGTGTGTATTTACCAAATATAAACAAAGATAATTATTTTCATATTTTTAATGTCTGTGAAATGTACTAACACTTTTCAAGAATTTTTTAATGTGTACTAACCTTTGCTTTTTTATCTAAAATTTACTCATAAACCTGGAATATAAAATGATATAATTTTCCTTATAAAATATCCTTTTCTTTTTCAATTCTTCTTGTTTAAATGTTGAATCAAACTAATAAATTGATAATTAAGTTAGTATCTAGTTCTCTTCACAAGAGGGAGGAAAACCAAAATAATCCTCTTTTTAGTTATTCACTAAGCTTTATTTAGTCTGTCACAAAATTGAAAGTTGCTTACAGAACTTAATGCTTCAAAACCAAATTCTTGGAAGTTCAAATTTAATACTTTTAAAAGAGTTCACTATGGCAAAGTGACTACAATATTTAAGAAATACTTTGTATATCCTAACAAGGAATATCTGTAATGTTCTACATGTTAAAAAAATGTATTTTTTTTTCTGCAAAATTACTTTTTGCGTGGTTCAGAACAAAATAAAAAAAAATTATGTATTGCTGATGCCAGTTTCAAGAAATAATTTAACATTTAAATGTACCACTTGTTGAGATATGTAGGCATAACAATGGTTATTGACACAGAATGTAGAATCAGTGAGCTAAGTTCAAGTCCCATTCTAGTCTGCTGCTTTCAATTCACACTAATGCCTTTGGAAAAAGTATGAATCCATTTCTTCTCCCAGGAAGATTATAGATCCCGGGCTATTTAATCCATAGCTTCCAGCTATGGATTAAATAATAGGATAAGCTGGGATCACTAAATTTAGATGGCAGTCAATCTCTGCTAACACTGAATTCAAAACTATAGAGAAAGCAACAGTAAACCATTCTGCTATCTTTTCCAAGTTATGGAAATTCACAAATTATAAACAAAAAATCTATGAAGATCCATGGTTGTCTATATTATAAAAGGATTTGGCAGTTAATTTAAAAAATAAAACTTGGGAGCAAAGCTTTTTCCAAATAAAGTTTAATATTACTACCAAATGGTACTATCAAATTAGAAAATATACTTGAAGTTGCAACAAAAATAAATTTTTCTTGTATCATTAAATTCCTTCAAAAGTAATTAGGTATTTACCTAAATCTAAATCTAAACTTATTTATAAATGGAACTTTGTGTGTGTGTGTGTGTGTGTGTGTGTGTGTGTGTGTGTGTGTGTGTGTCTGTGTGTGTGTGTGTGTGTGTGTGTATGTGTGTGTGTGTGTATGTGTTGTGTGTGTGTGTGTGTGTGTGTGTGTGTGTGTGTGTGTGTGTGTGTGCGTGTGTGTGTGTATCCGTTACCTATAGACTCCGAAATGGCTGAACCGATTTTCTTGAAAATTTACGCAGTTGTACTATAAGTGTCTGCGAGTGTTCTTAGCTAGGTTTTGTGTCGAGGTACCCCCAATAAATATTGAAAATCGATAATTGAAAAAAATCGGGTTATAGAAGAAGTGGTTCGATTTTAATCAAATTTGATACACTCATAGACAAAGACATAAGAAATAATATTCAGAAGTTTCAAGGTTGTAGGTCTTACAATAGTGCAGAAAATCGATAATATATATATATATATATATATATAAAAGGCAAGATGTTTGTGTGTGTGTCTGTTTATCTGCCTGTATGTCCTTTATACAAATCCACAATTTTTATCCCATTCTCACCAAACTTCACACAAATATTCTTTAGGCTGAGTCTGAGCTCCAGGACCATGGATTAGTCTTAAAGCTTTCATTACACCCAAAAAAGGCCGGGCTATACTGCTTGTATACCAGTAAGTGAAATTTTTTAAAAATTGTGTTTTGTGTTTGAACCTAGAAATATAAAAACAATAAACAATTCTATATGCATATTCTTAAGTGTGTATGTATTTTTCAAATCCTACCATATGCAAAATGCATTTGCAAACATATAATTTGTCAAAATAGGCACAATCTAATAAAATATTTTAGTGCTAAGTATAATACCAGGTCACTCTTTGAAAAAGTATATGTTAGCATGAGTATATGTAAAGAAGAGGAAAAAATTAAAAGCCTGAATATTTGAAAATAAACCTTCGATGTTAAAGAACAGAAAACTGATATAAGGATTTTGCATAAGATAAAAATCAGTAATTTATAAAACTGTCATAGAAATTGTTTATGAGTTCATATTAGAATTACTAAATTGCATTTAAAAATAAGTTTTGTTTTATACTTGCATATCATTTAGTTATGTTAAATGATTTTTCATTATGTTAGTTATGACTAGCATCATTTTCAAATTAATCTGTATTCAATTTGAGATAGTGTTAAAAAAAAGTTGAAACTAAAAGTAATTTGAAAGCCTAAAAATATTTGCATATGAATAATTGCTGCATATTTTTTCATTAGGAATAGAAGAGGTAAAATTAGACACATAACGGTGGTTAACAGAATTTAAGCATATTTAAATATATATTCAAAAGTTGCATAGTAAATCCTTGTAAAATGAATTAACTTTAATCCTTCAAGTTCCCTTAAATTTGTTAAATAATTTGATTTCTTTTGTCCTTGAGTTGGCAAAAATGTTAGAGAATCTTACTAAAACAATTTAGAATATTTTAAATAGATTTTCTACCTTTAATTAAAGAACAAGTTAACGCACTGAACAAACTTCTTACAACTCCAAAATCTTTTGTTATCAACCAGAAGTATAGCCATAATAAATTAAAAAGTTCATTTTGTTTTTTTTACACAACCATCATGCAAGGCTGTATAGATATAATTTTATCTTAGTCAATTTGTCTACTGTGACTAACATTTTATTCTATCAATATGCACATTTGTATATATAGTAATATATTTAGGTATAAAATAACAGTCATAGAATATTACCTTGAATGCAGGTAATCATTGAATGATATCAAAAGATAAATAATAAAATTTAACTATTAATAATTATCTATCTACTTCTAGTAGAACAATGAAAACAAACAGGAATAGAGATTAAAATACAAAAGAATCAAATCTTTGTCTTTCATGGTTTGTAAAATCATTTTTATATAATTTATAATTATCCCCAAAATATTCACTTTCAAAAAAAAAAAAATTTAAAAAAATAAAAGAATTATTCTTATACAATTAAAAGGGTTGATGAATCATAACAAATTGATTTGAAACAATTGGCCTTTTTTTTCTTAAATAATCAATTAATTGTAAAATAAAATATTTTTTAAGTGAAAGAATTTTTTTACCTGTATGATGTTTGTGGCTGAATCTCTTTCATCAGTTGCTACCCACATATATACAAATATGTGATTATTAAGAATTCTCAATTTTGACATCAGTTCATATAAATTAAATGTACTGGAGTCCCAATTCATTTGAGTAACTGGCCAACCACCAAGAAATTCCATAAACTCCTTTACAGGCTCTAAACCTTGTTCCTCAATGAGACCTGAAAAAAAAAATCAAGGAATTTGAAGCATAAAAAAAATGAAAATAACACCCAAAAAAAAAAGAAAGAAAAAAGATACACAGATATTTTTGATGTACAATATTTGCATGAAAATAAAATTTTCTTGTACTTAATATCAAAGTTTATTCAAATCATAATATAAAAAATACAGACACCGTTTTTCTTGATGATGCCAATATTGATTATATAAAAGTATCATTTATTTTTAGTACTATCAGATTTATAAAAATATCTTCAGTAAAATGACTGATATTCTGATTTTTTTGAAAATCATTTCACCCCCAAACAAAGCAATAAAGCTACTAGTATGCAAGGGGCTATTGAGTGTTAAAGAATATGAGAAAAAATATTAATGAATGAGAACAATAAAAAAACGGGAATTAAGAAAACAGAAGATCACAATTGATACTGAATTTAAATTTTGGAAGATCAAAAAGGCCAGACAAGAGTTTCACAAGTGAAAAGTGCAAGAGAAGAAACTGTTAGCATAAAACTTAGTTACATCTAGCCATTTCAATTGTAAAATGATGAAACTTCTCTGCCAATCTATTGCTGCACTTAAATTCATAAAGTTCAGGCACCATAGAAGAAAGTTCATCAGAATGATTAACATGAAAGTATTTATAGGAAAAACACAGGGATGTTACATTAGAATAGTGGGAAAGTAATTAAAACTAAAATGCCAAATCAGGATGAACAACATTCTAGATTCTTTTTGGGATCTCTACATATATAGCAGAAGTATTAAACTAGATGTGACAATAATATTCAAAGCAAGAATTTTTAATTAGTTACTTATTCAATAAAATATATTTAATAAAATTATTAAATATTTCACTGTTATGCATTTGTAACCACAGACTTTTCTTCAGGATTTAAAAAATACTTTTTGATTAACCATAAATTGAACTTTAAGTTAATGTTATTTTATCTAAATCTAATTTGAAAGAAACAATAGATTTTATACATATATAGCTATCATTATTCTTTTAGATTAGTTTTAAGTTATATTGTAAAAGTTAATACATTTTACTACTTGTTAATAATTTCATTCAAAAATACATATGCGTTTTTTTGTTTTATATATTGAAAGACAGAGAATACAACCAAAGAAAAATGTTAATCTATTTTTTTTGCTTTACTATCTGTTGGAAATTCATTTCTAATATCTATTTAATCTAATCTTATTTATACATGGAACTGTGTGTGTGTGTGTGTGTGTGTGTGTGTGTCTTTGTGTCCATTACCTATAGACTCCAAAATGGCTGAACCGATTTTCTTGAAAATTTACACAGTTGTACTATAAGTGTCTGTGAGTGTTCTTAGCTAGGTTTTGTGTCAAGGTACTGCCGATAAATATCAAAAACCAATAATTGAAAAAATCAGGTTATGGAAGGAGTGGTCCGATTTTAATCAAATTTGATACACTCATAGACAAAGACATAAGAAATGATATTCAGACGTTTCAAGGTTGCAGTTCTTACAATAGTGCAGAAAATCAATAATATATATATATATATATATATATATATAGAGAGAGAGAGAGAGAGAGAGATATAAAAGGCAAGATGTTTGTGTGTATGTCTGTTTATATGCCTTTATGTCTGTATTTTTTTCAGCCCTTTTATTTTAGTTTTTACTTCAGATTTGGCTCTAAGTAGGTATAATTGTAGTTCTTAGTCTCAGCCATGATATCATTTTCTCAGGGGACTTATTTAGCCTTCAAAATTCAGTTTATGATGAAAAAACTTATTTTATATTGATACCAGGAAATCAAAATTTGACTTACATCCATTCATTTTTCTTTCAGTCTATGGTTTCGCTTTAACTGGAAACAACTATTGCTTTTTAGTCTTTTGTGCCTGAGCTCCAGGACCATGGATTAGTTTTAAAGCTTTCATTACACCCGAGCAATGCCGAGCTATACTGCTAGTTGTAAATAAATAAGCTGCTTCTACTCATCTGTCTGTATAGAATTTTCAAATCTCAGTATGTTTTCAAATGATATTTTTTCCTTAGCTCTATCCTGATGTGGCATAAAATTCTTGTTATTTAACAGATCACTTAACATTTTTTTACAGGATTTCTATTTATTTGGCATATAATAATAGTTTGATAAAACCTTCAGTCTTGGTTTCAATTTACAAAGTTTGATTTAATCTTTGTTTATTCCCAACAAAAATTTCAAAAAGCACTATGCCACAGAATTTTCTGAAAATATCCATATTAAAACAGCATGTATTACATTTTATGCCATGTGAAGATCTGGTTAAATATCTTTTACTGAATATACCTAGATTCTTTGAAATGGAAAAAATTGTGGCAAGCAGCAATCACTGCTATTTTGCATATACATGCATTTCAGACTAGATACGACACAACAGTCTTAAATTTGCAACAGTGACAACATCCAGTTTTTTGTAAATAGTACATACTAATAATGAGTTATTTACTTGCTTCTTTGAAAATAGATTAATATGGTCATGGAACAATAACTAAAATAATTCCAATGTTCTAAAAATTAATGCTTAATGTTTTGCAATTTCTGAAAATGTATTTCATAAGTCAGAATTTGGTTTTGTGTGACTTATTTTGCAACTTCATATTGTAAACATTTTAGGAAAAGAAATGATATTGAATATCTTAATTCTACTTCCAGTATTAAAAGAAATTATATGAAGAAAATAAAACATTTTAATTACCAAAGCTGGATAGAATTAGAGAAAACTAGAAAATAACTTCATCTGTGTTTCTGCTTCTTAAAATATTCAAAGCTTTCTCATGGAAATATTCTGGTTTAGTACATTTCAAATTATAAAAAATATTTCTGTTGTAGAATGGCAATGAAATGAAAAGAGAACAATTAAATATATTTCATGAAATGTCTCAAAATTTCAGCAGAAATTTTCAAAAATGGGATTTTTAGCATCCTAAATAAAAAGACAATGAAATCTAAATGAATAATACAAATAGAAATTATCAATCCAATTAATAAGCAACATCTTTTATTCCCAAACACATACATCAGATTTCTTCAGAACCTAGGGAAACACTGTCTTCAAAATCACTACACTTAAATTGTGAAAGCTTTGCATAATGTTTGATTTCTAACTTTATCAAGTTGAATTTTATAAAACCGTTTGCATTGTGGTGCAGTGGATATCAGATCAGAATGAGAAATCAAAGAGCCAAATTCAAATTTGAGTTAAATTCGTTGCATTCACTTGGGTTCAAATACACTTGGGAAAATAGCAGGGCAGATTGGGTTCTATAGCCTTGGTTGGTGACCAGTCTACCAAAGAAAGTAATGGCAACCCACTGAGGAAAAATCTTCTGCCCAATCAGTCATGTCTCTTTTGATTGTCCAAGTGTGTATCACTGACTGATCTGTTTCTCAAAGCAATATGTATTTACTATTTTCGAAATGCTTATATTTGTATGTAAATATTCCAATCTAAAAAAAAACTTATCATTAAGCATCATTTTTTCTTTTTGCTGAAGCTTAAATTAACATATGAACATCAACCATTTATTTTTACATTTATTTCAAGTGAAAATTTACACAAAATATTTTTAAAACCTTTTCTGCCAAAACAAATCTGATTGTTTTGTTTTTTTTCACTGATTAGTTTTATCCCAGAAACTGTAGAAATCCTTGAATTCTGCCTCAAGTAAAAGAAATCTCAACAACATTAGCACAGTCCTGAAATATTTACTTTTACTGTCATTCAATGGCTCATAAAATTTTATTGTTTTTTTAAAACAAGATTAAGGGAAATCATAATTTTTAAAAATTTATTTGGTAACTTTGTAAAAAATATTTGTGAATATTCTTCTATTATAAAATGAGTATACTGTTGTTTGGTAGATGTAAAAATAATAAGAGATTTATCCTGCAAGGTTTTGGGAAAATTTTACATACTTGTTTTTATTTTTGTATCCTTTATTTAAACAAAGCTATAAGGTTTTATTTTTCAATTCTATTATAAGGAAAAGTAAAGTACTAACAATTATAAGGAAAAGTAAAGTACTAACAATGTTAAACTTACATACTAATATGTTATAAAAGAAGGTTAGCCAATCTTTTCTGATAATGGTTGTTCTTGATCCAACTCAATAGTGTTCAATTAGCAAACTTGTCAAACTTAGCAATTAAAAATATAAAAGGTAAGAGACTGAGGATTGAGCTGGCCATTTTGAATGTAATGTTTGGAAGAATTGAAATACATGAAGAACCATGATTTGATTCCTCAAATCAACTGGCAGATTGTCTTTCTAATAGAGGGACAATGGCAAAAAATGTGTGATCTGCCATCAGTAGAGATTAACACTAGTTTTGATAATAGTATAGAGATTGAAAATGACATCACTGTTGTTTTTGAGGCAATAGTGAAACAATTGTGAGCAGTGATACACTTTATCTCACTGATGTCAATCGTGCTACAGTTTAGATGTATGGGAAACAAAACACAGTTTCAATCACATCTTGGCAAACAATTGTTTTACGGAAAAATGTGTCATTCTAAGTTTCATTAAAATTGAGAAAAACATACTTACTTGTATTGATACAGGCTGAATACATGTATTTGGCTTTTTTGATTGCACTGTTTTCATCTGGCTGTATTTCTGTCTCCAATAAATCTGAAAAAGAAAAGTATTTTCTCAAAATTTCTATCTATTGAGATAACATTTTTGTAATCAGTTTCATTTTTGTTATATAAAAAACAATAAAAATGCTATTATTTGAGCACTCTTATTTATTAAATTTTAATTATTGTTCCAATTGCAATCTTTTAAAATTTATAAAATATAACTACAGAAATATCAACTCACAGTGAAACTTTGATAAAGCCAGTTCTGTGAAAATTAAAATTAAATTCACATGATAGCTATTTGTTTATAGTTCTGAAATGAGGTAGTAGTTACATTGTATAGACTGTTGTCCTGGTCTTTATTGACATATTCATATTCCAAACATTTTGACCATTGTATGCTCTGACCTTTTTCAGGTGATTGGAATTTCAAAGCAAACACTTTATTCCAGTTACTGGGGTATATTGTTTTCAATCCATAATTTGGATGTCTTAAAAAGTTGAGTTAAAATTAGTTGAGAAAACTAAGTTATGTGTTCACCACTGCTGTAGCCAGTGTATTAAACTCATGACTCTTTGGGTCAAGTCACTAATCAACACTTTTATTCACTGGGCCATGTGGCCTTGAAACATCAGCATATAAATTTCTAGGACCTGTAAACCTAAAAACCAATTTTTAGTAGAGCTCATATTGCAGTCTTGAAGATAATGATTTTCTTTAGCACCCCATATTACTGGCTCCCATATTGTATTCATTTCTATGCTTGGCTGACTTAGGAGATTTTTGTGGCTTAGCATATAAAATGAATCCTTAAATTTTCATATTTTCTAGTAGTGTTTTCTGTTATTTCAACTTCATCCTATAGTGTATGGTCATCTTCTTGTTACCCCCATATGTGGTCAACTATGCCTAATTTTTCTATTTTTCCCAAGTGTTATGCTCTTGTAATGTCCTTGCAGCCTTACCTTGAGGGCTGGCCCATTTCTCCTTTATACAGCTGCATAGAATGATTTTACACAGTCTATAGTAAATGTTCTCTTGTATTGGAGGTTTTACTCTGAAGAGTGTGGCCAGAATATGAAAGGTGTCATCTATGCATCACAACCATAGAGTTGGCTTTAGTGATGTAGATTCTAATGCCATCTCTTCAAAGTATTCCATGTATCCATACTCTAAAAACACCAGTAAGAGGTCCTGCTACTACTGGACAATGTGAACTCAATAAGATCACTGATACAATTCACAATGAAAAAAGGAAACAACACAAACTAGCATTCCTGGATGTACTACTAAAACGGAGATTGGATTCAAGACATCCATATATCACATGCCAACATTCACTGGATAATACCTCAAATTCAACTCGCATCACCCATACAATGCAAAGAAAGGGATTGTTTGCTGCTTGCAACATCGAGCAAAATAATAAGAATGATGAATATGAATAGAAAATGGTCAGTATAAATAGTACCATGGAGCAGAGTAACTACTACTTAGGGTACATGACAACAGTTATAACAACTATAGAGGGGAAGGTGCATAAGGATAGCATCACTAGAAATAGAAAAATCAGGCATAGTTGACCACATACAGTGGGAGAAAGGGGATTGCCGTCCCCTATGAGATGAAGTTGAAATAATAGAGAACACCACTGGAAATTATGAAAACTTAAGAAATCAGCACATATGCAAAATAATTTCCTAAACAGGCCAAGCTAGAAAAAAATCATTAGCATTAAGATTGCAATATGATCTCTGGTAAAAAATTGGCTATTGAGACATTAGATTTATGAGTCCCAAAACTTCATACACTGACGTCTCAAGGACACATGACCCAGTAGATAAAAACATTGGTTAATGACTTGACCCAAAGAGTTGGAAGTTCAATACACAAGCTACAGCAGTGGTGAACTCAACTCCCTAAGACCTCCAGAAGTAGAATAGCTGATGGATTGAGAACATTATTCTACAGTAATTGAAATAAAGGGTCTGGTTTGAAATTCCAATCACCTGAAGAATTCAGGAATGTGCAACAGTTGAAATGTTGTGAATATGAATACGGCAATAAAGGGGAGGACAACAGTTCAAACAATGTAAATAATACCACATGATAAGAGACTTTACAATTTAGAATTAGTAGAAATTAATAGAATTCATGCTGCATTTTTCCCAGAATACTATGTTTGATTAAAGTCTTGAAAATTAATGGATATACAATGTATTTATTTAATGAAATATTATTCTATTTCATAAACTAGAAAAAGAGTTTTATTTCATATCATGTGAATGTTTTCATTAGTCTGAGAATATGATTGGTTGTACAATTTTTCATCATTTGTATATTTTCTGAATAGGTTGAGTATTAGTAAGACAAGAGTTTTATGGAAATATTGTTAATGTATTTCTGTCTCAACCCGTCAAAAACACAAACTGAAAATAAAGATAATTATAAGCATTCATTTTGATAATAACAAAGACAATAAAAGTGTATATTAAAATTGTACCCAGTGTTATATGAATAAAACAGGGCTGCTTGCATTTTTATCATTAATTCTTCTCAAAGACCAGCACTTGTAAATTTGATGCTTTTCTTACATTGAGTCTTGTAAAAGGTTCCTTGCTAGCATCAGAAGTAAAAAGCATTTTTACTTGGAGTAAAACTTGGTTGTGATGGTACTCCAAGATTCCTCTGGATATGCTGTAAAGCCTTCTACAAAATCGAGAAAAATCTCAGTCTATCACTGTAGTCTGTAATGTTTTTTGGAGATTTTCATCCTAATGGTAAAGTGCAGAAACAAGCTGGTAAGAAAAGGAAGACTTTTGAGCTGACAACATTATTAATTATGAGATGCTATAAAAAATCCATCAAAAAGTGTTTGGAAAATCACATAAACAATAATGCAGACATAAGTATTAAAATCTTTTATCTAAAACATCATAGCCAATAATTCTCATGTAGCACTGAAGCTAGCTAAAGCAAAACATAAATTCCACAAACAAGCCAAATGCCAGTGGGTAGAGACCATCTTTAAAGAGTATCCTGATCTGCTGGATGCAATCTAGACAGATAAAATGTATTTCAATCTTAAAAGGCTTCAACTACTACAGCTTTTTATATGATCTATGACAAAAAAAAAAAACATTGGTTTTTTGAAATGTGTTGCTTATAAATTTTGTGATGAAAAATTATGGTTGAGAACAGCTATGTTCTCTAGTTATTGTTAATGGAAAACAGACAACACTCAAATACCAAGAGATTTTAGAACAGAGGGAAACAATCCTATTTCATGAAGTCAATCTAAGATGTAATTCTCTAAATACAACTGTGTTTTAACCAGTAGCATGTCAAGGATTTGATCAAGGAGGAGAGGGGGCAAGAGCTTGACTCAGCAACCCCTACCAAAACCAGTGGCCAACAAACTGAGATGAATCAAATACTATTTTTTTATAAAATCAAATACTTTTTGAAATTATTGATGTGATATAATTGGAAATACAAATATAAATACAAGTCATTTAATTCCAGATTCAAAAAATACAAAAATAAATACTTCTGAAGCTAAGCAAACATCTAAATTTAAATGCTTTTTCACACAAATACAAATGATCTGAAAAAGTATTTGTATAAAATTCAAATACATTTTTATTTGATCCATCACTGCCAGCAACCACTGAGCATTGACAAAACCTGAATTAAAAGATACCAAGACTAAATCAATTCATCTCAACTATTTGAATTTGTAAAGCCACAACATACAACTAGGCTTGGTGGACAAAAATTTGTCAATAACACCATCCACATTTATATGTCCAGATTCTTTATTTTTGATGTTTAATGAAGCCAAATTATTTAGACATTGCTGACTCATTGTGCTTTGGAGATTGTTTTTTATTAATTTTAGTTAGCTGAAAAAATGCACACAGGTCACCACAGAGACAGGAATAGCAAACAGTTTGTGTGATGCTGTTTGGACAATTTGTACCTGAGTTATCTGTAATAAAGTGGTCAGCTTTGTCTCTAAATTTCATTTCAATAAAAAATCTTTGGCAAGTGGTGTAGATTAGGAACATCCAATATTCCACTTGTGAGGAGCTGAAACAGACTATCATGAATAAATAAGAGTAAATCCGTCAATCTACTCATCTCTAAATTGGCAAACTTGATGACAGATCATGTCTATCAAGTTTTGAAGGCAGAAGATGCAACCATAAAGTTTTAACTTTTTGGTAAAAATGTTCTCTAAATAAAAAAAACTTTCACATTTGTAATGTTTTTATAATTACTGAAAGTTTCTAAAAGGAAAGATAAAAATTATAATTTACAATTATACAGAAAATATGAAAAACTACCAGAAATATTTTATAAAATTCGAATTTACTTTTAAACAAATTCCACATAAATGTTTTTGACATATCTATAATTTCTGAGTAGAGTGCACACTTATTTGCATCTATCTTCATACATACTGTGTAGTTTCATTAGTTATGACTATCTAGAAATCTACTTGGGTTTCAAAACTTAGCTACTTGATGAAAGAAGCTGTTGAGTCTTATATAACTCTGTGTGTATCCTTAGTTATGATGTATCATTGTGTTCATGACATAGCTCTCCCTGTCAAGCATGACAGAATGGCTTGTCAGCTACTTACTATTTATATAGTGCTAGGCTATTTTAAAATATCTGTGTGTTAGTTAAGATTAGCTCTTTCAGACCTCTGGACAGGAAGGTATTTTCTTTAATTTTTGTTTGAATTTCTAAGGAAAGATATGTTAAAATTCTCTTGCAGTGATTACTAAGGAATCTCATGACTTTAACTAAGTTAAAACTTAAGGGATTTTTAATTTATTTATTTATTTTTTTCAAATTGGAGTAAATAGACTTGACTATCACCCAGTTCATACTCCTACCTCTTCTTTTGAACAGGAGTAGAGACTCATGCCTTGTTTCCTGTTTGGAAAAGGGTTCCCAGTTTCTTTCCTTTTATTAGGTCTTAGTAGTAGTGCTGCCATAAGATTTTTGCAATATTCTGGTGGCAGCTGATTTTCTCTCTGATAAGCTTGATTGTTCTTGTTTTTTTTACTGAGCTTTTAATTTTGAAAATTAATGTTTATATATGTATTTATTTATTTCTATGCTTTGTGGTGTATAGCATTGGATAAATTTTAAAATATGTTTGTTTCAGTTAAGATTTCAGTTAGCTCTTTTAGGTGTCTGGACTGCAAGGGCTTTTTTTGTTTGTTTGAATTTCTAAGGAAAGATATGTTAAAATTCTCTTGCAGTGATTACTAAGGAATCTCATGACTTTAACTAAGTTAA
Organism: Ascarosepion bandense; assembly: GCA_037127315.1. Taxonomy (NCBI): domain Eukaryota; kingdom Metazoa; phylum Mollusca; class Cephalopoda; order Sepiida; family Sepiidae; genus Ascarosepion; species Ascarosepion bandense. The sequence goes on from JBBBDQ010001794.1 coordinate 1,220,730, forward strand.
AACTTAAGGGATTTTTAATTTTTTATTTATTTATTTTATTTTTTGTTTTTTACTTTTTTAAAAATTAGAGTAGATAGACCCTACTATCACACAATTCATATGCCTCCTTCTTCTTTTGAACAGGAGTAGAGGCTCATGCTTTGTTTTCACTTTCTCACAGACATAATATGGCTTCTCTCTGTCTCTTCTACAAATACTTTCACAGCTTCTGCTCTGATGTGCTTAGCTCCCTGATGACCCCACCGAAAGAATTTACTTGAGCTACTAGACTGGTGGTTAGGTCCCACCCTTTACCAGTGAAACCAATCAAATGTAACCGCAACTTCTACTCTATCAGCTTCTTTGCTCACACTTCCCGCCTGTAGAATTCCAAGAATTTAAATGCAAATTCAATTGCAATCTCTTATCTTATTGACGCACATCCTTTCCATGACAACCCTTGTATAATGTTGTTCTTCTTTACACTCCACTCCCACACAGCCCTATTTACACCTGTTTTCTCATTCTTTTCTTACTCATTCTTTGACTCCTCTGTAACTTCTTCCTCTTTCTCATCACTCACCTCTTATGTAACCCCCTGTGCATCAGTGTCAGTTCTGCCTTACTTGGGGTGAAATGATTAACAAAAAACTAATTTCTCAAAACCATGACTCCTAAAACCTGTTTTACTATGGCCACTCTTCCATTCTTTACTTGGATCACCTCTGACCAACTTGAGTATGTGTTAACAAGTATTAAAAATGACCCCATATCCCTGATATGTGCATAGTCTATGTTCACTCTAAGCCAGGGTTGTGCTTCCTTAGGCCATGAATGAATTTCTCTCTGCTTGAAACTTCTTATTTCATTACACTTTGGCCACCTTTTAATATGCTCCTCAACATCCTTCAAATACCCCAGCTTAACCTTCTCCATGTTGTTGTTACACTGCAATGCATATTGTCATGCACTCCTCTCAATACACCCTTTCTCAGTACCTATGGAGATACTACTACATCTCCATTATATGCTATACTATTCTCTATGGTCAACTTGTGTTTTGCCTCCTTGAATGGTTGCTCTATCATTGTATCATTGAGCAATTGCTCCATTTATTACTTCTTATCCTTTCCATCACTGTTTAACACTGGATCCTGCTTGGTTTCACTTTTAAGTCTCTTTATGGGAAGCATGTCTGTCTCTACCCAGTGTATTATTCTATTTTCACCAGATTTGTGCTTCTATTCTGTTCCATTCACAAACTGTAACCTTGACAAGGCATCCACATGAGGAATAGTATTTCTTTTCACATATATTATGTTGAAATTAAATGAAATGATTCTTATCATCCAATGCAGTATCCTTGATGATATAACCTTTGATAATTCTTTCCTTGGGTTGAAAATGAATTCCAACAGTTTGTGGTCTGACTTCAACAAAGATTTTTTACCTAACAAAAAAATTTCTTGCCCTCTCCATGCTTCAAACAATCAGTAATGCTTCTTTCTTATAATTTGAATAGTTAATCTCTGCTGGTGTTAACCTCCTTGAGAACTGGATATTTCATCTTGCAATAAAATGGAAGCAATTGCTTCCTCACTTGTATCAGTGGTTACAGTTATTTCTTTTTAGAACTGAAAACTTATTATTAGTTTTCTCCTCATGATTGTCTTTAGTGCATCAAAAGCACTGTTTTGTCTTTGTGTCTACTCAAACTCACTGTTTTTCTTTCATAAATTGACAAATGGCTCAATTATTTTACTGTACCATGGAATAGACTTGCTGCAGAAGTTTATCCCCTCAAAAGCCACTAATTCCATCTTATTCTTTGGAATCATTATATTTGTAATCTTCTTTGTCAACCTCTCATCAGATGCTATGACTTTTTGTGATATCTGATACACCAAATATGACAAATTCTTACAACTTAAATTGCATTTATTTATCTCTGTTCACCGTTAATCCTGCCTGTTTTAATCTTGTTAATGTTTGTTCAACTTTGTTTTAATTCTTCCTTGGTTTTTGCTCCTACCCTTATATATATATATATATATATATATATATATATATATATATATATATATATATAATATATATATACATATACTTATATATACATATATATACATATACTTATATATACATATACATATATATACTTATATATATATATATATATACATATACATACTCATATATATATATATACTTATATATATATATATACATATATATACTTATATATATATATATACATACACATATATATAATTATATATATACTTATACATATATATACTTATACATATATATATATATACATATATATACTTATACATATATATATACTTATACATGTATATATACATATACATATATATATACTTATACATGTATATATACATATCTACATATATATACTTATACATATATATATATATATATATACATATATATACTTATACATATATATATATATATATACATATATATACTTATACATATATATATACATATATATACTTATTATATATATATATATATATATACTTATACATATATATACTTATTTTTTCTAATAACTAACACTTCTTCAATCACTTTCTGAAAAATGAGACAGAAGATCTAAATCCCAAACAGTAGTCGAGTCCATTTTAGCAAACCTATAGGGATGCTAATTGTGGTGATTTCTTTGAACTTCTCATCAATCTCCATTTGGTTGTACACAGAATTAAGTTCAAATTTGGCAAAGTATACCATCTTTGCCAGCACATGGCTGACAATTTCAAATCAATCTGAGCATATTTGGTGACTTTGTAATCACCACATATCCTTAAGTCTCCATCTTCTCTTTTTATCATTACAGGCGATGCCCAGTTACTTCCACCTTGAGTCGCCTTTTCCAGAATGCCCTGTTGGATCATTCTGTTTAATTTTGCCACCACCAAAGAAAGTATGTGATCCAGAACTTTTCTTGCCTCTATATATTTAGGTTGATAACTCTCTTTCAACCAAATGCTCGCTTTATACCCTTTCAACAATTCTATTCCAATTTCTTGTGTCTCCATGGAATTTATCAGCTTTGCTGTGCCAACCTTTGATACATTGATTCTTAGTAATCCATGATCCTTATGGCTTACCACCACAATTGGAATTACTTCAAATCACATACCAATTTCAAAGGTGCCCTGAAATAAACCCATTGTCTTTATAGTTGATCCATCAAACTGCTTTAATTTCACATAGCTTTTTTTAGTTTGGGTTGTCCCAACTTAATCCAAAAATTTATGGGTATTAACATTATTTTACTGCCAGTATCCACCTGTATATTAAATATATGACCATCTATTCTTAAACTTTTTCAACCTTTCTTTTGCATATTTACTGTAAATATTCTAACTTCTTTTTCTTCTTCTTCAGAGGACATTTTTACTATTAAAATTTTCTCTACTTGCTTCTTGTACTTACATACACCCTGAAAATAATTCTTTCTTTCACAATTTGAGCATAGTTTCTCTCACGCTGGACATTTGTATTTGTTCATTTCATGAATTTTCCACAGTATTTACATTTAATTATGAATTTAGTTGTATTCATCTTGTACATTTTGAGCTTTTCTTTCAGTTTATTAAATTCTTTTATCAACTCTAACAGTTTTAAAAATTCTATACTTGTTTATAAATTCATTCAACTGCTTTGCATGCACTCCAACATTTTTTGCTTATGACTTGGGTCTTGAAATTCCTCAATCCACCTTAAAAGAATCAATTCATCTTCCACTAACATCTCTTGTATTCATAATTTTTTTTAACTCTATTTAGTTTGCTCTTTAAGCCTATGCAATTATTGCATCACAGATTCCTCTGACTGCTGCTTTGCTTCTATAAACTTGGTTCTCTCTGCAATAACCAATTTTTTATTTGGTCTAATATTTTTTTAATGACTCTGACAATTTCCTCAAAAGTCATTTGTTTCAACTCCTTTGAGTAAGACATGGTAGAAATTTTCATTAAAGCCTCATATTCCACAGTAGCCAAAAACAAATCCATCTGATTCTCTCCTCCTTCCATTTTTAAGTCCTCTTACCAGTGCCACAAAAGCTTGCATTCACACTTCAAGATGCTCTGGATTATCCAAGAAACTCAAGTATTATATTGGCGACACCATTGTTAAGTCTTGTCTAATTCTGTGTGTATCCTTAGTTGTGATGTATCTTTGTGTCTAGCAATATTCATAATGTAGCTCTCCTTGTCAAGTGTGATGCATAGGATAATTTGCATGGGATAGTACAAGAAGCAATTATTTTTCAGCATAGATTTATATTATTATTAACTACTTTGCTGTATTTATGAATATTTAATTTTGGATCAGTTTGTCATACTTCATGAAAAAGAACTCATCGAGTTATATTTCTTTAAGAGAGCAAAGAAAATCAAAGAAATTGTCATGTTCCTGATGTCGTATATCATGTGAATTAAATTAACTTGTGGTTATTTTATGGCTAAGATCAATAGCTAATCCAAAATAAGATATTTTTCTAGATCAATGAAGAGAGATTTGAACATGTTACTTTAATAGTGCAACGATAAATAAGATTGAGCTTTTTATGAAAATACTTTTATTCCCAAACAGATAAAGTGGCATTCTTCTTTAACATATCTATTTAGTTCAATTCTGAAATTTTTCATACATTTATTAATGTGCATAAGTTTCAAATAAAAAATGTCAGAAGCTTAAAAATGGCAATTGATAAATAAGGAAAACTTCTTTCATCAGTGATATGAATTTATATGGGGTAAGAATATATTCAAACTTGTATAAATAGATCAAGTTCCACAAAGCTTGTCAATAAAAATTATGAAAGAATCATTTTATGTTTTTGCAATATGCATACAAACATATACAAATATTTCTTAAAATTACTTAAACACCTTTTAATCCCACCAACTACATTTCATAAGATACACTTTCTCAATATTTAATTAATTAAATTGCCATCACAGATAAGTAATGTTCTTTTCAAATATACATTGATGTGCCAAAATTCATGGAATAACCATATGTAATGATAAAAAGCATCACCATACTATAGAAATGTGAAGATCTATATCAGTTGTGCTCTGATCAGTCTGAACACGAGCAAAGCAACATAAATTATTGAAGTTTGAACAAATCAAGAGAGTGGGTGTCACAAAGACATTCCATTCCTGAAATTCTGTGGAAATTTGACATCTCTCAATCTATGAAGTTACTAACAGTATAGCTTGGCATTGCTCGGGTATAATGAAAGCTTTAAAACTAATCCATGATCCTGGAGCTCAGACTCTTTGGACATTGGCATGAAAGACTAAAAAGCAATAGTTGTTTCCAATTAAAGCGAAACCGTAGACTGAAAGAAAAATGTACAGATGTAAGTCAAATTTTGATTTCCTGGTACTGATATCAAATAAGTTTTTTTTCATCATAAACTGAATTTTGAAGGCTAAATAAGTCCTCTGAGAAAATGGTATCATGGCTGAGACTAAGACCTACAATTATACCTACTTACAGCCAAACCTGAAGCAAAAACTAAAATAAAAGGGCTGAAGAAAATACAGACATACAGGCAGATAAACAGACACACACAAACATCTTGCCTTTTATATATATATATAATCAATTTTTGCACTATTGTAAGAACTGCAACCTTGAAACTTCTAAATATTGTTTCTTATGTCTTTGTCTATGAGTGTATCAAATTTGATTAAAATTGGACAACTCCTTCTATAACCTGATTTTTTTATATTTATCAGTGTTACCTCGACACAAAATCTAGCTAAGAACACTCACAGATGCTTATAATACAACTGTGTAAATTGTCAAGAAAATCAGTTCAGCCATTTCGGAGTCTATAGGCAACAGACACACACACACACACACACACAGAGACAAAGTTCCATTAATAAATAAGTTTAGATTAGATTTAGATTTTAGATAAATTTTTATATATCAGAACACGGTTAAGTAAATGAATGACAAAGTGGATAAAATTCTGTTATGTATTTTGACCTTTGTAAAACACACACACACACACACACACACACACACAAAGTTCCCTTTATAAATAAGTTTAGATAGATTATATTTAGATTTGTATACTGAGAATACCTCATGGAAGGTATTACCACCCATAACTGACAGTGCAGTGGCCAACAACAGGTGTTTAATAATTCTGACCAAAGATATCTAGGTACATTTGTCTGTAGTAACAAATAAGTAATTGTCTTGGATATAAGAGAAGAAGACCCACCAGGTTGTGCTGCTTTCACTAAGACACCAGGTACTTCACCTACTTCACCTTAGCTTGTGTTGACACCAGAGAACCAGCAATATATGTGATTCAATATGACACAGTCCTAATTTTTGTGCTAATGGTAAAGTTTGATTGTTGTATTGAATGTGTTCACATAGCATTTATTGAAATTTCTATCCCACTTAAACATATAATTGACTGGTGAATGTTATATTGCATTGCTTCATAGTCACACTCCACCCACATCTATTGAACAGGTGAAGAGGCTCATCCCTTGTTCCCTGTTTAGGATGTGGTTTCCGGCTTTCTCTTTTCCAATCTTGTTACTCTTTTCTTTTTTTTTTTCCTCAATTGGAGTAGATGGTCTAAACTATCGCCTGGTTCACACTCCACCCACATCTATTGAACAGGTAAAGAGGCTCATCCCTTGTTCCCTGTTTAGGATGTGGTTTCTGGCTTTCTCTTTTCCAATCTTTTCACTCTTATGTAGCCCCCTGAGCATCAGTTGTGTTACCGCCTTGCTTGGGGTGATATGATTAAAAAAAAAAAAAAAAGACAACATGTACTCCAACAGTGATTAGTTAGTCTAGTAGGATACTGTACTGTTATTGAGCCCTGGCTGCTCAAAATTACTTTGAGGAGCATTATTAAAACTACTGATAAATAGTGTGGCCAACATGCACATCTCACATGAGCATTTATCAAGTATGGTGGAGAAGTTTCTGCACCTAAAAATATGAAGGAGGAGTAGATAGCATGGATAAGCATCTTTTTAGAAGTCTCTTAACCACTTGTGGAAATAATATCACATTAAGTTGTTGCATTTTGTTTGATTGGAGCAGGGCTTACACAATATCATGTGACAGTTCCATGACTTTTGTCTTGGTAATGCTTTGTGCATGTTATTTAATAAATGAAATTAAAAAATAGATAATATCCAACAATATTAAGAAATGTAAATTACAGGTCATTTACTATTTTGCTGCTTATTCACATCATATTCAGAAAATAAGGAATGACTTCATCTCTCTATTGAGAGAATTATCCTGATGCAAAGATAAGAAATAAGTTGGAATAAATGGAATAATGAGTCCAGGAAAATAAATGGTAAATAGAATTCTAAAGGATAGATATAGCCAAAATATTGGTGAGTAATGATAAAAACAGAATCGTAACCTCAAATCTAATTTAAAATTTGTTAATTCACTCAAATTTTTCCTGATGAATTGTCTGTCCATTTATCTAACACGAGAGATTGAAGATTTTGGCTGATTAAAGATTTTGAACTGTATGGGTAACTTTATAATTTGTGGCTTAAAAGATTACAGGAAATGATAAGGAAGACATAAAAAAAATAACAGTTGAATAGATAGCATTATCTTCCTTTTTATTTAAAGTTTTAATGATTGACATTTTAATTCCTGCCAAGTCCTGCGTTATAAAAACCTTTCCCAGTAACATTGAAGGATTTTTTAAAAAGAAAAAAAGAAAGATAATACACTTACCCATTTATTCAAATATTCTATCCCTTGTTTTGCATTTAGATACTGAATGAATGTTTAACTTCAGTTACTATACAAAAGCAAGAATTTAATTGACAAGAATTAGTTGATAAAAAATGGTAAGTTTAAAATAAGATTTACAACACAATTTCCTGAATCAGTTCTTAAACAAATTGAAAATTTTAACTCCAAGTGATGATTCTTTTAGAAAATAAAATGAATTTCCTCTTTGCTCCTATAAAAATCAACATATGATCATTTTTATTTTGAAATCGCTAGTTTTATATATATATATATATATATATATATATATATATATATATATTATGTGTGTGTGTCAGTCTTTGCATACAAAATATTTCATGTATTGTAGTATATGATTACTGCCATGAAATACCAAAGGTTTGAATTGAAATGTCCATCAGGAATGTTGATTTAAGAAGAGTTGATCTGTGGTACTGTGTACACCCGAGGAGACAGTAAAGTTATTACTTAAGTCTTTTGACATTCTGAGGTGATTCTAAGAGCATCCTGAGAGTTGATGTAAAAGGTAACTTTAACGCCACCAAATGAAGAATCAGGCTTCAAACAATGTCAAATTTCAATGGATGCCCCAACATAAGAGAGGGTGTAAACCCAGCTGAACTTTGGATATACACATAAAAAACACTCATTTAACAGAAAGTTATACAAAAACTTGACCTATGATGGGAAAGGGAGAATTCCTAACACTCTTGTAAATAGAAGTTTGAATGCTCAAAGAAAGATCCAAAACTATTGATTGAGTGATTGTTACTTCAACTAAGTCCAGAACTGAATAAACAATTATTTTATAAATGAAAAATTCTGTGTTTTTATGAGATATTACTACCATAACATTACAACAGAAATATATGTGCATATACTGGAGTCTTTAAATTTATACTAGTTTTCCTTCATCAAATATATGTGAATTTCACTTACTTTGCTGAAAAGTTCTCAGCTTAAATCATTCCCTCAAATTTAGCCAAATGACCAAATACCAGATTTATTTTAAACAAGCTTCTTAATTGGGTTTAGAATATTTTACTCATAAGGGTGATACATGTGAAAGTCATAAGCCACTAGAAAAAATCTGCTTATATATTTAGTGAAATTCAAAGTTATTATCAGTAACAAGCATAACTTTCCTTGGCACAATATACAACATCAACTTAACATAGGAAAGAGATATACAAATTCAAAACCGTTTCATAAGAAAATCTGAAATGTCTTCATCAGTAAAAAAAAATTATTTGTTTTCTGCAGTATATGGCAAGGTGTTCTGATATCTTAGAATATTTCCCATTCTGGTTGCAAATAGTAAACCTCAGCAAAATGCATCAAATTGTTCACTAAAGCAAATTTTCCTGTGGAACAATGGTCTGGTAGATTGAAGTTTGGTTCATAAATTTTGTGACAGTGTGAATTCAATTCCTAGGTTGGGTAATGTATACTTAGACTCAGTGGAAATGGACAAGCAATAAAATAAGAATGATATTCCTACTCATGGGTAGTGGATCCAGTAATGTCAATCCTCATAGACTAAATAAAAGGTTCAATTTAGAATTCCCTGTAGGTTACCCAGATCAATATACACCTGAGGAAGGTCAGAGGGCATTATGGTCCAAATGTTGTGTTAACAACAACAAAGATGAAGCAAATAGTCCAAATATAAATAGTGTAATGATAACTAATGATAAGTTTTAATTCCAGAAAAACTGACATAAAATACATTTGCTGTTCAGTATTTCATCAGTGTATATTAACTTTCTTGAAATATTGATCTTGATGTAAATATAAGATAACCATTAACAAATATCACCGTCTTATAGTATATAGCAGTATAGCCTGGCATTGCTCGGGTATAATGAAAGCTTTAAAACTAATCCATGGTCCTGGAGCTCAGACTCTTTAGACGTTGACACAAAAGACTAAAAAGCAATAGTTGTTTCCAGTTAAAGCAAAACCGTAGACTGAAAGAAAAATGAATGGATGTAAGTCAAATTTTGATTTCCTCGTATCGATATCAAATAAGTTTTTTTCATTGTAAACTGAATTTTGAAGGCTAAATAAGTCCTCTGAGTAAATGGTATCATGGCTGAGACTAAGACCTACAATTTTACCTACTTAGATCCAAACCCAAAGCAAAAACTAAAATAAAAGGGCTGAAGAAAATACAGACATACAGGCAGATAAACAGACACACACACAAACATCTTGCCTTTTATATATATATATATATTATCAATTTTCTGCACTATTGCAAGAACTGCAACCTTGAAACTTCTGAATATCATTTCTTATGTCATTGTCTATAAGTGTATCAAATTTGATTAAAATTGGACCACTCCTTCTATAATCAATTTTTTCAATTATCGATTTTCAATATTTATTGGGGGTACCTTGACACCAAACCTAGCTGAGAACACTCGCAGATGTTTATAGTACAACTGTGTAAATTTTCAAGAAAATCGATTCAGTTGTTTCGGAGTCTATAGGTAACGGACACACACACATAGACAAAGTTCCATTTATAAATAAGTATTTTTTTTTTTTTTTTTTTTTTTTATAAGCGTTTCACCCCAAGCAAGGCATGTCACTGCCACTACTGTGCAGGGGGCTACGTAAAGTGGAGAAAGGCTGATTAAATATAGGAAATAACAGAGGGTGGGTGATAGGCGGGTGAGGATACCGAGAATGAGGGTTGGGTAGATGAGAGTGTTGTGAGAATAGTTGGGAGTTAGTGTGATAGGAGGTGTCTATTGACCCTACATTTAAACACCTGGAGATTGTAACTGTCGGGAAAGTAGACTTGTGGAAGGGAGTTCCACAGGCGGGAAGTGCGAGAAAAGAAGCTGTTGGAGTAGAATTTATGGTTACATCTTATTTGTTTAACTGTAAAAGGGTGGGACCTAGTTGCTAATCTAGTATCTCGTGTAAATTCGTGCTTAGGCGGCACCAGTGATCTAAGATCATCGGAGCAGAAGCCATGAAAGTACTTGTAGAAGAGGCACAGGGAAGCTACATCACGCTGGTGTGAGAGCGGCTGCAGCCGGTCTGCCAAGTCAGTATCAACCACGTTACAGATCCTCCTTTGTATTTTGTCAAGAAGCCCAAGGAGAGCAGCAGGGGCACCTGACCAGATATGGCAGCAATATTCAATACATGGGCGGATGGTAGATTTGTATATGTGCAGAATAGTTTCAGGTGGGAAAAATTTCCGGGCCCTGCACAGGGAGCCCACTTTCATAGCAGCAGATTTGGCAATGGATTCAATATAGTCATTCCATTTGAGGTCCGCCGAGAGTGTAAGGCCAAGGAGGCGTAGTATTTTACTCTCTGGGAGGCTAGCCTGTCCCATGCTAATGGGAGGTAGATGCGATTGTCTATGGTGGTTAGTTGATAACAGCTTTGTTTTGGAGGCATTGAAATTTACCAACCATTTCCTACCCCAGGTCACTACGGATTGGAGGTCCCTTTCAAGTGCGGCAGCGAGGTTCACTTTGTCGTCCAGACCTGGTTTCTGATCGATGCGGGAGTAGATTGTTGTGTCGTCGGCATACATGCCAACTTGGGATCTAATGGTGTCGGGGAGATCATTAATGTAGATCAGAAATAGATTGGGACCTAGGATAGAACCTTGAGGGACGCCCGCGTTCGTCTGGTAGTTTTGGGAGGCATGCCCATTTAATACCACCTTTAATGTGCGGTTAGAGAGGAAGGATTGGATGAGGTCAAACAGATGTCCAGTTATCCCATAGCTCCGCAGTTTGCACAAGAGGCCAGCATGCCAGACCCTGTCGAATGCTTTGGAGATATCCAAGGCAACGGTTCGGGCTTCACCATTCTTGTCGAGTGCCTGGTATATGTACTCGGTAATGGTCATTAGCATATCAGCAGTAGACCTGGTGAAGCGAAACCCATACTGTTTGTCAGAGAGAAGCCCGTTGGTCATAAGGTGCTGAATCACCTCGGCGTTGATAATGGCTTCGAAAACTTTGCCAAAGATTGGAAGGAGACTAATAGGACGGTAATTGGCGGGGTCTGAGGGTTCGCCAGAATTCTTAAATATAGGTACTACGCAGGAGGACTTCCAACAGGCAGGAAAGCAGGAAGCAGATAGGCAGAGGTTATAGAGTTTAGAGAGGACAGAGGAGAGTTCTGGGGCACATTTCTTCAGTACTATGACTGGGATTCCGTCACCGCCGCTCGCTTTGTGTGGGTCAAGTTGCGCAATTATCTTGGCGACCAGCGAGGGTGAAATGTGGACGTTATTTAGTTGAGCCTTAGTTCTGGGTGGGAAGTCTGGTGTAGGTATTCCTAACGAGTCCAGTGTCGAATTGGTTGAGAATTTACGGGCAAAGCATTCAGCCTTGTCGGCTGGGGAGGTGAGAACTTCAAATTCATTGATTAGTGGGGGTATTGAAGTCTTGTTCCTGCTGAGCACGCTTGATTTAGATTTTAGATAAAGTTTTATATATCAGAACAAGGTTAAGTAAATGAATGACAAAGTGGATAAAATTCTGTTATGTATTTTGACCTTTGTAATATCTTATGAAGTTCTAAAGGACAAAATACATTACACAGAATATTTTTTTTTAAAGAAAAACACATAAAAAGTGGTTAGTCCATTCAAACAAAACTGAAAAAGAAGGCTGATACTTTCATTACTTCTCCATTGCTTTAAAACTGACCCAAATCATGGATAAGGCCACTCATGTTCCTGATATAAAAGAACATCACACAACCTAGACCTCTTTCTCACGTTATGCTCTAAAAATTTCTCTGCTTCCTTGAGCACTTCAGATCTCTCACTGATCAGTGTTAAAATTGCATCTCCTGATATCCCATTTCATAGGACGACCCCTCACATTGACTGGAATAGCTTCAGATCTTATGTAACAGAAGCTGTTCTGTCAGCATTCTTCAAGAATAGAGCCTCTTTCATTTCTATTTGATTTTTTTCTCTCATTCAATGTTTATCCCCCAGAAAAAAATTACTAAAAAATATGAATAACCAACCATGGTTCATGCAAGAATGTGCTGCAGTCATAGCCACCTGAACAATACATTTTTTGGAGAAACTGATTTTCTATTTCTCTCAGAAATATTAGGTGTTATGTGGGATGTAGGTGATGTATTATTCAATAGGAAAGGCAGAAAAGCAGAAGAGCCAATGCTGAACAATTCTTCAAGCTATAAAAGAAATATTCAGTCAGTCAGTTAAGTGCCATGCGCGATACATGCTTGGGCGATCATGTCTCGAAAGAGACATGACTGACTGGGCAGAAGATTATCCCGCAGTAGGTTGCCATTGCTTTCTGCGGTAGACTGGTTGCCGACCAAGGCTATAGAACCCAATCTGTTTTATTATTTAACCCATAACTGGAAGGAAGAGACGGATTAATACCCTTCCCAAGGGTATTTGCGCGTAAGTGAATGCAATGAATTCAACTGGAATTCGAAAAGAAATATTAGAGATCCTTAATTATAAATGCATGTTGCTGTTGACACTATCAGATTTCTTGAGCATATCAATCCAAATTTACCCAGAGACAGTGATAGCAATAACCAAGCTATCAAGACCACAAAATGTAGCTGAAGTATATTGACTACTAAGAATGTATCTGATTGGACAGAGTGTACCTAATATGACTAAAGCAAACAAACATCTGAAATCTTTTGGAGAAAAAAACTCTCAAACTTGGGATGATCTAGAAGAAAAAAACTTTCAGATTCTGAAACAATAACTGAGTACTGCACCAGTGTTTATTTATAACAATCAAGAGAATCCAACCAAGATTTCAGCTCACCTGATAGGGTAGCAGATGCTCTATTTACAAAAAAAAAACCTGCCTGAAATTATATATTCTTTGTATCAAACTAACTCACAAATACAAAGCAAAGATATACTCAGTTAGAAAAAGAGGCGCTGAAAATTACATGGCATTGTGTAAATTCTTCTTTCTTGTCAGATTATCCAGTTTTACAACCAAAACAGATTACAAGCCTCTTCATACATTGAGAAAATTGAAGAATTTGATTGATTGAACTCAAACAATTTGTAATAAGAATGATGCAGTTTTCATACAATATTGTTCATATTACAAGGAAAATCCGGTTACAGATGCACCTTCACAGGTTCATGTCAGTGTTGCTAATGAATACAATCCTTATTTATACATGGATTATTTTGTGTGTAAAGGGTAATAATTTCTCACCCAAGAAATTCAGATAGAAATGAATAGGAGCCATTTATGGAGTTCAGTTCTCAACTGTATATCAAGGCAGTTAATGAGAAATTATGTGCAAGTGACTAAAAACTAAAGGTGTTTACCGAGAAACAGAACCAAGAAACTGTCTGAAGCATAATCAAAAACTACATTTATTAGTAGGTGGGAAAAGTAAAAAGTAATCCAGCACTGAAACAATATTTGACAGTACAAAATATACTGACAGTGAAAGATAAACTAATAATATTTTAAAATTGCCTGGTTATTCCTGGAAAATAGAACTTGTAGATCTTTAAACAAGCCATATTTTCTATATTTACAGGAAAAATTTCAATTTATTAAATTCCATAAATTAAATCTGTTAAACAAACACAATGAAGTAACTCCCATCTGCCTTCATCATATATATACTCTACAGTCTACTTAATTTATTTTCTACTATAATATAACTAGAACCCATAATCTATAACCTACCCACTCACAATAATATATTGAATCTCCCATCTTCTGATAATCAATTTGTTTCAATTAACTGATATATCAACCACTAGGTTGTTTATATGTGTTTGACATACATACTATTTTTACACTTTACCCTTCCTATAAAAATCACGTAAGTGATAACAACTTTATAATTTAATAAATAATTATCTCTTTCACAAAGACATTTGACACCATTGCTGATATATTATAATACAATTGTATACATTCAAATGTTTCATAACTGACACCAAAAACCTTAGCTTTCCACAACATCTTAATTCTGAAACCCAACCCACCCTATTATTTCATTCCCCTATCAAACATTGCCTTACTTTCTACTGATTAACCTAGTCCAACCCTTTAAATTTTACAACCCCACTTAATTGACTGATATGGTAACACTTGTGTTGTTTTTAAATTTCTATATATAGTGAATCCTAACCGAAAAATATATCACTGACTGATGAGGTGCTAATTAGTAGTACTAAAATATAACAGCTCTTGTGTTGCAGTCAGCTATGTTTTATCATAAACACTTATAATAAACATATTACTATAAATATTACTAATATTAAGTACTGTGCACTCTTTAAAAATTAAATTACTACAGTGGACTGTTAACCCATTTGTTTGTGCTACTCCTAAGATATATATTAACTATTAACCTAACTTGTTTACACATTTAAGAAATACAAATATTTAGTACATGCAACTTTACCCAAAATGAACTTAAAGAAAGGAATGATACTAATAATTCAAATAAAAAATAACCCAGTATGATATGTTAACCATCCAATGGTTGCTGAAATGTATGAAACTCAGAGTCATGTGTAAAACATAAGATTTTATATTCGCTGACTGACGCCATTTCGGTCGGGTTTCAATCCTGGGTAAAAAAGCAATCGGAGTCTAACCATACTGATGAGCTGTGATACGGCAAAACAGATCTGTCTACGGATGACTATATATATATATATATATATATATATACACAGAATCGTCTTTATTACAGTAGAGAGGATATTTTATGAAATGTTAAGATTTTATAATTTTTTATTAAGTTTATATATCCTCTTAAGTTTAGTATATAGGCAATGATAGCTCTCCACTAGTTCCTTTTTTTAATATCTGTAAACTGTGCATAGCCAGTAAATTGTTTTTAGTAAAGTAAGTGCAGTTATGCAGATCAATTTTCATAAGACTACCTAAGAAACCAGGTGCAAAGGAATGTCAACTTCAATGAACAATTAGTTTAATAAGTGACATAACAAAACTCATCATCCAGATTCTGATGAACAGAGCGTGCAGCAGAATTGACCCAGAGATAGAACAAGAATAGTGTAGTTTTGTTAAAGATACTGAATGTGGAAAGCAATATTCATGCTAAGAATGTTATCTGAAAGAGCAATACAAGTGCAGAAGGCGTTAACAGTCCACTATACTAATTTACTTTTTAAAGAGTGCACAATACTTAATATTAGTAATATTTATAGTAATATGTTTATTATAAGTGTTTATGATAAAACATAGCTAACTGCAACACAAGAGATGTTATGTTTTGGTACTACTAATTAGCACCTCATCAATCAGTGATATATTTTTCTGTTAGGAATCACTATATTCTTCTTCTATGTGCCCTGTCCCTTCTATGCTTTATAGACTATGCAAAGGCATTTGACAAAATACACCACAAACTTGATGGAGAGGTTTGACAACTTCAGCATTTTCAGAAAAGGCATTAGGATAATCAAGAATCTATATTAACAGCAAACCACTTACATACGAATGGGAAGTTAATTCAGCAGGTAAAAAAAACAGAAATGGGCATAAGACGAGGATGTGTTTTCTTACCGGATCTATTCAACCTATTCAGCAAAACAGTTCTGAGAGAAATAAAATCCTTGCTGGGATCCATCATTGGCAACCACAATCTCAACAATTTAATATATGCAGATAACATGTTGCTGATAGCAGACACAGAAAGGAGAATGCAGGACCTCCTACAGAAGGTAGCAAAAGAAAGTGAGAAGAAAGGACTGAACATAAACTTTAAGAAAACTGAATGTATCGTCATCAGCAAAAAGAAGACCCCAAAATGACAACTACAGTTCAGAGAAACTAAAATAAAACAAGTAAAGAAATTTAAATATCTGGGAAGTGTGCTGATAGAGGATGCAACATTGAGATCCAAAGATGAATTGTTGCTTGTCTTCACAAAATAATGGTGCTTTTCAATGTGACATAAATAACTATTGTATACCTATGTATATACAGGGATGAGATGTTCCAAATCCTCATTTCAAAATCCCACCAAAGTACTGAGAGACAGGAAAATCTCATTGGAAACAAATAAAAGAGTGTTGGATTGATATGTGATATCTGTTCTTCTGTACGGAAGTGAATGTTAGATGCTATCATCAAGGATGAAGGAAAAGTTTGAAGCAGCAGAAATATGGTTTTACAGAAGGATGTTCATGATATTACAGGCTGAGCACCTGAGCAATGATGAGGTATTGGAGAAAATGCAAATGTAAAGAAAACTCATACTTAACATCAGGAAGAGACAGATGTGGTTCCTGTGACACATAATGAGAAAAGAGGGCCTGGAGAATTTAATACTCACAAGACAGAGAAAAAGAGAGACAGCGGAAAGCAGCATGAGACATACTTGATAGGCCTGAGCAAATGGATAGCAGAGCAGGGTTTGAGAGAGAGAGAGAGAGAGACCAAGAGGAAAAATATTGAGAGTGACAAGAAACAGAGCCAAGTGGAAGTTCATGATTGCCTACATTCTGAAGGGACACAGCACATGAAGAAGAAGTGCAGTTGTTTCTTATTGTTTTCTTATTTATTCTCATGTGGCTGCCAACTCAGGCTAGGGAGCCAGTCTGCTAGGAGGTGAGATGGATTCATGCTTATCCAAATGCAAAGTAAAAAAAAAAAAATAACTCGGCCAGAATTTGAAGACAATTTGCTAATTGCATTTTCTTCACTATTAACCATTTGTCAATCCTCACCTACAAGATCAAAAATAAGTTCTATAGAAACTAACAAAAAAGACATTAGTCTAAATAAATGATTATAGATTAGTAAATGAACAGAAAGAATATTTGCATCAATGGGATTTTAAATATGTTTAATAACCTAAACGAGTATTTATCATAAAATTCATCACAGGGTTTCTTTTCATTTTTATTTGTCTGTATTCATTTCCATTATAGTCTTTCATTTGTTATAATACTTGCTAAACGTTGCAGTTTATCTGGTATAGACATTACCTTTTTGCAACTAGATTAAATTTGGTAGGCTCAAATTCACTGTTTACTGAATGCAAGAACAATATCCAAGTCTACAAAGAAAGGTTCTGTAGTTTTTTGACCAAAGGTGAAAAGTAACCAAAGTCTCTCCAGAATTAAAAAATGAGTTCTGTCTGATAGAAAAAAGAAGAGAATAAAAAAAAAGCTACATGAACAGATTAGCCCTAAAGACAGAGAATAGACATGAAGCATGAACACAACATCAACTAAATGTCAAGTTCATCATTTATGTATTTCCCTACTATCAATGATAGGAATATCACTCTATCAGATGGGCTTTTATTATATTTTGTGTAAGAACTTTTCTGCATTCCTGAATTTGTTGATTGTTGATCTTGGAATTTTTTCCAGAAAATTCAAATTAGAAAATCTACCCTATAGTTTTCGGAACAAGAATGTGAGCACTGGACTTTTAACTTGACCTCAATCAGTATTATAAGAGCTTTAAGATCAACTGTTCAAAATAGTGGCAAATTGTACTAACCTTGAAATTCTGTTTACATTCAAAATGATTCTGCTAATATGATGTACCTTTAAATGTTGTATATTGACAAACAACAAACACGCATATATATAAAAATATGAAGTTATATTTTTATTAATGACGATGGACCGTGTAGAATAGGGAACAGAGAATTGAGAGAGTGCGCTTCTACTGGGTTGACGGGAGTGTAGTCCTATCTATTGTGTCTCTCTTCACCGGCCGATCTCTGTTGCTCCTCTACTACTACTACTGGCGAATCCGTGTGACGAGGTCTTTTTATAATCTTCCAGAACCGGGACTTTTTCTTCCGGTTTTGCCTCGCCCACGCACGCCCACGTAATTCTCAGAGACACCTGTTCTGTTTGCCTCTGTGGTTATTTCCGCTGCTGCCGGAAATAAGGTCAAAACGACATCCGTTCCTTTCAATGACCGGAAACACCCCCGCTTGCATCAGCCTTCCTCGGGTGGGGCCAGATTGTTATATTACATAAAGACTTCTTTAGATTCAGTAGCATTAATGCAAATCACTAGTTATATGGTGTATGTGACAATGAGAATGTAAAGAAATTATTCAATGTAGTATTTTAAGTAATCCTGTCTTGACTCTTAGTTAAAATATTGAAAAATGCTTGATACATTGTAACCCGGATATAAGAGAGTTGTCGGGACCAGATAAAAGTTTGGTCTATTTTATATACATTACCACAGGCTCTAATTTGGGACCAGATAAAATCTCTCTTATATCCGGGTCATCCTGCATTTACAAAAGAAAAACATTCCAAATCAAATATATGCCTTATGGGAGCATATATGCATGTATATACTGTCATGAAAACATACATATATATTTTATTAATAAATGCAAAGTATAATTGAAATCTATAGTATACAATTTTTTTATATAGGTGTTTATATACACAGATGTATCTGGATATTTCTAAGCCCCTAAACATTTTTAATATCATCAAATAAATTTTTCTATTATCTAAAAATGTTAGTTTCTATTGATGTTGTGGGGTGAGGGTCTTGTGCTTGTAACTGTGTTTCAATAACTTGTTGCTTGTCTTCACAAAATAATGGTGTTTTTCAATGTGACATAAATAACTATTGTATACCTACGTATATACAGATATGAGATGTTCCAAATCCTCTTAAATATGTGGATTACAGGAAAGTGATTATACTGACTAGCAGTTCCCTAGCAGTGTATCTACTTCATGCAGTGTACGAGTCCTGTACTTGTTGATATACTATTATTCCCAACCTCTGTTTTGGTGATTACTCACACAGTAATCTTTTAGAATCACAACAATAATTCTAATTATCTATGGTGATTTCAATGATAAGATTATTCTAACTAGACACTACATGGTGCAATTCAACAACATTTCAAAGAGAGGATCAAATGCATAGACAAAATTATTATACAGTTTCCAGTTTAACACTCTAGGGCCATTCGTATCATATTAGTGGGGGATCTGTTTATTACTTCATAACAATATAGAACTGATCCCCCACTTTATGACAAGTAGAAGCCTTAACCCTCTAGGGCCATTCGTATCATATTAGTGGGGGATCTGTTTATTACTTCATAACAATATAGAACTGATCCCCCACTTTATGACAATAAGTAGAAGCCTTAACCCTCTAGGGCCATTCGTATCATATTAGTGGGGGATCTGTTTATTACTTCATAACAATATAGAACTGATCCCCCACTTTATGACAAGTAGAAGCCTTAATCATATTATATTATTAACCCTCTAGGGCCAGTCGTATCATATTAGTGGGGGATCTGTTTATTACTTCATAACAATATAGAACTGATCCCCCACTTTAGGACAAGTAGAAGCCTTAATCATATTATATTATTAACCCTCTAGGGCCATTCGTATCATATTTGATACAGTATGAAAACAAGCCTTGAAAGAAATATTTTCCTGAAAAATTTTTTAAGAGAAATATTTTATAAATTTCAAATGAAAGCAGTACTGACTGCTCAGTCAATGAATACCAAATGTTTCCTTATAGGGAAATACTGTATCAAATATGATACGAATGGCCCTAGAGGGTTAAGTAGTAATTAGTGGGGGATCTGTTTATTACTTCATAACAATATAGAACTGATCCCCCACTTTAGGACAAGTAGAAGCCTTAATCATATTATATTATTAACCCTCTAGGGCCATTCGTATCATATTTGATACAGTATGAAAACAAGCCTTGAAAGAAATATTTTCCTGAAAAATTTTTTAAGAGAAATATTTTATAAATTTTAAATGAAAGCAGTACTGACTGCTCAGTCAATGAATACCAAATGTTTCCTTATAGGGAAATACCAAATGTTTCCTTATAGGGAAATACTGTATCAAATATGATACGAATGGCCCTAGAGGGTTAAAAATCTTTTTTTTTAATTTTTTATTTGGGTTGAAGAATACACTGAGTCATAAAGACAGGAAACGTCTGTTTAGAAGATGAATGGAATGTTGTCAGTGTTACTCTTTAGTTGAAGTAACTCAAACAACAGTTTTCTATAAAAAAGCAGGCTGTTGACATGTCAACTGTTGCTAATGTTTCAGCTGCTAGCGTACTTTTGACAACTCTTCTAATATACTCGGATTGCCAAGGAATGGACATATATTTTTATTTCTTAACAAAAAGAGTATATGTCATCTGTGTGATCCTCTATCTGTTAAAGTGGCAAAAGAGGCATCCCCATACGCAACAATTTTTAAAGGTTCAAGATTTTCCTAAGTGTGGTATATCTATCCGAGATTTTATACATTTGCTTTCTTAACTATTCTGTTAGTTTTATACATTCTACTTTCTATTTTTTTTTTTTGCTTTAGTAGTGAACTCAATGCATTACCGTCATAGCTTAGATCAGGCCTGGTTTGAGTGGCCAGTCAATTCAGTTGACCAATTATTTGTTTGATTTTGATAATTTCTGTTGTAGATAGTGCATCTTTCAATTTTCAACCTGCATTTACTGGAATGTATTTTTATTTTTTAATATAATTGTTCTGTGACAGTCTAATATTTTTATCCTTCATCTTTATATCTAATCCTACGAATTAAAACTTGACAATGTTTTCAGTTTTGACAGCAAATACTTGACAAAGCCTGTCAATGACTTGGGTTTTAAAAGTTTCTGACACTGCAAGGTAAAAATCATCAACATGAGAGGCTATTATATCTCTAGAATTCCATGTGAATATTGCCTGATCATACTTAGAATCTATTGCTTCTAACTTCATTAATTCCTCCTTCAGTGTCAGGTACCAGGATCTTGAAGCATCAGTCAGGTCATATATGCATTTTGAAAGTTTCCAGAGATAACCAGAAGCCACACTGGCCTGTTTAGGAGGGTCTAAATAAACCTCTTGATCCAATTGCTTGCTCTGCAAAAATGCAGTCTAACACATCACTCAATAAGTCCTTGGTCTGGCATATAGATGGCACCACTAATAAAAAATCCATATAATTTTTATGAAGTGCTACCTTTGCAAATTTTCAAAATGATGGAAAAATTTGAATTTTGTGTGTTGATAAAGCACTGCGTTTTGATGGGAAAACATACGGTTCAAACAAAGCAATGACTTGATTTAAACTCTGCTCCATTAGAAACAATGGTTAAGAGGTTATATGCGGACATTAAACGTGGTTGTACATACACAAATGATACTGAACACTCACGTTGCCCAAAATTGGCAGTTGTCCTGGAAAACAAGACAAAAACAATTCACAAACTCGGTTTGGCCAATCATAAATTAAAGTTGTGTCAGATATCAGAGAAGTTGAACATATCAGAAGGTAGTGTATTCATCATTTTTCATAAACCTTTGTTGATGAGGTAGCTGTATTCAAAGTGGGTGATGCATTTGCTTACAGTTGGTCAAAAAGAATGAATCAAAGCCTTCTTTGCAACTGTTTCAATGCAACAAACAAGGATTTTTGTTTAAATATCTGACAATGGGTGAAACAGGGAAATTGGTAGTCAGCTGAGTGGACAGCAGCAGGTGGAAGCAGTCTAAAGTGACCAAAGACACAAATATCATAAGGCAAGGTTTTATTCTCCATATTTTGGAATGTGCAAGGTATTTTGTTCATCAGTTACCTTGAGAAAGGAAGAACCATCAATAGCAAATGTAATATAGCCTTATTAGTGCATTTGAAGAAAGAAATCACCAAAAAACGGTCACAAATGAAGAAGAAAAAAGTGATCTTTCATCAAAACAATGCTCCGTATCACAAGTCAATTGCAATGATGGCAAAACTACATGAACTGCTTCCACATCCACCCTATCTCCAGATCTAGCCCCCCAGCTATTTCTGGATAATTGCAGACTCCAAAAGAATGCTCCAGGTAAAGAGATTTGGCTTCACTGAAGAAGTGATATCAGAAACCTAGGTGTATTTTGAGGCCAAAGACAAATCATTTCACAAAAAGGCATCAAATTGTTAGAGAAGTTTTGGAATCAGTGTATCACCCTCAAAGGAAACTA
Organism: Ascarosepion bandense; assembly: GCA_037127315.1. Classification (NCBI taxonomy): domain Eukaryota; kingdom Metazoa; phylum Mollusca; class Cephalopoda; order Sepiida; family Sepiidae; genus Ascarosepion; species Ascarosepion bandense. The sequence continues at coordinate 1,243,549 of JBBBDQ010001794.1, forward strand.
TGTTGATGAATAAAGTCAAATTTTGCCTAAAAGTTGTTGTGTTATTAGTTAGGCCTGGGATTTACTGAGTGATGTGTTATATCCTTTAATTTGAACACCTAATGTTTATTGCCAATGTTATATGCAAACCTTCTTTGGAGCATGTGGGAGAATCATTTTTTTATGCTGCCAGCAACTCTGTCCTGAAAGCCTCTTGCTACAAGTCTGGCTTTACAGATGTACTTGCCATACCTGGTAGAAATTTTGGATTAACCCTGGTCTGGTACTTAGGTATAGACTTTATTTTTAACTCAGCTTTCTAGTTCTTTCTTTTTTACCTGTTTCAGGTCATTATTGGAGGAGGAAATTATTATATTTTCCTCATTACAATAATTGTCTTTATCTTCTGTTTATGCAACCCCATTTGCTTGCCATTCTGATACTTCAATCAAGAAGGTTTACCCTGTTCTATAACCACATTCATGAAATGCTTGTTTTTGCTTGTGGCTTTAACTGCACTATTTATGACATTCAGTTTTCTCCATTCTGAAGTTATGTCATTAACAAGCTTGCATTTAATGGTTTGTCCTGGTTTAGGTAGTCCAATCCTTCTAAAAGTGAAGTTTTGCTTGCATGGTCTATTGTTTTTTTTTATATGTATGCTGTCCAGTCTAGGGTTTCTAATTCTTCAACCATATCATTCACTTCAGAAATTGATACTTTTGAAGTTTCATCAAACATTTCATAAAAAGTGTTGGGTTCAATCTTGTCACCCTCAGAAAAACCATATGTCTCAAGGTAGGACACTAAATGGGATGGATGTACTCTTACATACGTGCCACCATTTTTGACAAGCATCTACTTATGATCACACCCAATCACAGCCCCCTGGACCAAGTCACCTATCACTAAGATTTCTTTTAATAAAGAAAAATATCACCACTTTTGTGTGACTGATCTAAACCTGCTCTAACTTGGTGACAAAGTGCATGCCTTAATTTTTTGGATAACTGTCATTCTGTAAATTGTTTTCTGGCAGAATGCATGGCATTGAGATTATTTTCAACAATTTCATTGGTGGAGATACTTTTCATTCAGGGTAGGTTGGGATTCCTAGCAAAAACAAGTTGATTTGGATTAAACCCATGAACACTTTGAAGTATATTTTCGCCACTTACTGCCCATGCTAGTGTTATTTCAAAGCTACAATTTGTATCTTCTATGGTCTTTTTTACCTTTTCTCCTAATATCTCAATATGTTGTTTGTTTAACCCATTAATTCATGGACTTTCAGCAGAAGTGGTATGGACAACAATATTCAGATTCTGTACCTTGTCCCAAAATGATTGGTTATTAAATTCCCTGAAATTATTAATCAAGATAGATCCTGGGTATCTGATGCTTAAATATGGCACTATTGATGTCAGAACTTTCTTTATTAGTAATCTTAACTTCAATATTGTATCCAGTACCATGGTCAATCAGGTGTAATGCTTTGTTGCTATTTGTTTCTTTGATATCCATAGCAACACTTTCATTGAAATATGATCCTAATATAAACCCAACAATAGGTCTGGGTTCAGTCTTTTGTATTGAATGCATATTTCACAGGAATTTGAAAGTGCATGCAAAATTTTTATGAATTCAGGATCCCTTACTTCTGCATTTCTGACAAAATCACATAACTTTTTACAAATAGGATGACTAAATTGTCTCTGTAACTTTGTTGCAATTTTAATTTTTTCTTTGTTCTTAGAGATTTCTTTAATGAGAAGTATATGCTTGAACTTACTTCTGACTTGTAGACTTTTAATATACCTCCCTAGGATCCAACTAGTTATTTTCAGTATAGGTAACAACATGTACTTCGTTCTCTACTACAATGGGGGAAGTATTAGGGGAGGAAGCATTAGAAGACTGTACAAAGTTTTCTTTAACTGTCCCAACATAGAACAGTGTCAGCATCAATAGTGGCCTTGACTAATCTCTTGTTCTCAGAGATGAAATTAGCACACTTTAATGCCCAAAAGGCAAGTACCGATTCCAGTCGAAGAATTTTGAAGTCCTTTAAAATTGGTGACATGTCAGCTGAAAATGATAAGGAAGTTTTCTGTTGATGTGTCAGGTTGTCTCCGGCATGATTCGAATGTATCATAGGCTGCAAAGACAGACTGGTTAACAACTTTTAAGAAAAGTGTGTCAAGTTTTCATACAACTTTCCATCCCATCCTTGGAATTAAATATTGTGACATCCAACTTCAAAAGAGTCTCTCTGGTTTTTCCTTCCAGAGAAAGTAATACTGTGGGAGCACGTCTCATATTTTTCAAGTACAGTGGCTAGTTTTCAAACTTACATTTCTTTCTTCCACATTTGGTATTTGTTTTTTTATAAGACCCATGGGAAAATGTATCTCAAAGCTATAATAAAAACTTTTGTTTCCTTTTGTTATCAATGTAAATATCTAAATAAGTGAACACAAACAATCAGTATACCAGGTGAATATATTTGTCTACCCTTCAAGCAAAAGTCATAATCAGCAACTAAACCTGCTCTAACTTGGTAACAAAGTGCAAGCCTTAATTTTTTGGATAACTGACATTCTGTAAATTGTTTTCTGGCATTGAAATTATTTTCATATCTTATATGAAAGATAACAACACTCAAAAACAGCCTCAGCCTACCTACGCTATTTGAAGGAATTACTGGAGAAAATATAAAGAATTTGTGATCAATATAACATCAAGACAAGCTTTAAAAGTTGTCCTACATTTTGCAAATACATTTCCTGAGTAAGACCTGTAATAGAGAAGAACATGACTAAGGATTGTGTGTGTCATTTCATGTGGCTGTTGAAAGAAATATAAAGGAGAAATGGGTTCCCCTCTCAAAATAAAGTTGCAAGAACATTGCAAGGCTGTAACATGTGGGGAATTAGAAAAATCAGGTGCAACTCACCACATATGGAGGGAGAAAGGAAAACATCATAGCCTATGAGATGAAGTTGAAATAATTGATAGAGAACACCATTGAAAACTACATAAATTTAAGGAATCAGCACATATGCTTAGCCACAAAAACCTCCTAAGTCAGCCAAGCATAGAAATGAATATAATATGGGAATCAATAACAGAGTGCTAGAAAAAATTATTAGCTTCAAAAATTGCAATTTGAGCTCTGCTAAAGAACTGATTACAGAGATATTAGGTTTATAAGTCCCAAAAATTCATACACTGATGTCCTCAAGGACACATGGCCCAGTCAATAAAACATTGGTTAGTCCCAAAGAGTTGTGAATTCAATACCTGGCTACAGCAGTGGTGAACAAATAACTTAGAGAGTTGAGTTAAAGAGAGATAACTACATGACATCCAGAAGTAGAATGAGAAAAATACCCCAATATTTGAAATCAGTTTGAAATTCCTAGCATACAACAGTGCGAACAATGTAAATATTGAGAATATATTTATTATTCTTATTCATCCAGCATGTGATGATTCTTACTCATGAGTACCCACCTCTGGCTTGTATCATCCCTTCTCAAGGAGCTTAACTCATGACTTAACAGGGATGATTTATTTTATTTTCTCTAATTGCTGTTTAGAGAGAGTTTGAGAACATTATAAACTTCTGCTTGTGGCTGCTGTATATATTCTGTCAAAGATTTTTTATCTACCTGTGTAGAATGGTCTATAGTCACAATATTTGTGTCTTAACTCTCCATATATACTTTTGTAGATTGTTTCTTTTTTTGTGTCAATGTTAGAGCTATGTGAGGTTTGGATAATGTCCATGTAGCTATATAATTTATTGTGACTGGTGTGAGGTCATCAGGATTTTTGTTTATTTGTTCTGGTGCTCTTTTTTAATTTGAAGTCCAAGTGAAATGATGGTTGTTGATTTATTGTAATTTTAGTGCATATTGAAGGGATAGTTATTTCCATGTCAGAGACATAGGTAATTCATTGGATTCTATATAGAGACTTTGTATGGATGACATTCGGAAATGATGTAAGACTTAATCTCAATCCTTGACTTTGTATGGTTTGTAAGATATGATTTACATGTGGCACTGTAAATGATGCCTCCATAGGCTAATTTTGATCTGATATGTGACCTATATAATCTGAGCATGACTTTTTGGTTGGCACCCTAATTCAGTTTTGATATTACTTTTAGAAGCTTTTGGTATTTTTGTTTATGGTAATCAATGTGCATGTTGAAGTATAGTTTGCTATCTAGTATGATTTCTAGATATTTTATTTGTTGGGCTATGGGAATTAAGTGTCCAATTCATTTTAATTCTGGATCAAGATGGTAGGCTCGTTTTTTGCAGAAACAGCTTTGTCTTGGAGAAATAGAATCCATTTTTGTTTGTTCATTTTTCTATTTTGCTTAAACGCATTTGTACATATCTTTCAAGGGAAGACATGTTTGGTGATGAGTATTGAGAGAATATAGGGATTTTTTAATTCCTGTATTAATGGTTTTAATAATACTATTTATTTTGAGAATAAATAATGTAACTGATAAAATGCTACCTAAAAAAGAGGTATACAGTTCAAGAAAACAATTCTTCAGATAAAGTTGAATGTTCTCTTTGGTACGTTCAACATGCCCATCTGTCAAAAAGCTTCAGAAATAGAGGTATTGAAAAAAGCATAGTAAGAAGAAAAGAAAGTATATGGAAAGGATTGACATCGACCCTAAAAAGAAAAAGTATTGACTCTGGAAAGAGCTAATCTAAAGAGTGGGTGTTGTATACCTGCTTATATACAGGAATGGGATGCTCCTATCCTCTTATATACGGGGGACACGATTGGAGTAGAGAAGAGTAACAGTTCACGAGCAGTGTATCAACTACATGCAGCATGCAAGTCTTGTACTTGTTGATATACTATTATTCCCAACCACCGTTTTGGTGACTACTCATGCAGTAACCTTTGAGAGTCACAACAATCATGGGAGATCTGAAGAAGTATTAACAGAGACATTTGTGGAAGATGTTTTAAAAATTGTTAACGAATTTGATCTGGACCAGTTGCAGACTTTTACTTAAACTTATGGAGTCTCTTATTTCTGTTATAGTAAAAAGAATATTGTATTCTTTTTTATTTTCAAAGTAAATGTCAATTTTTCTTGTTCTATAATGATTTTATACTTTTGAAATTTAGGAGTGTAGTGATTTGTTGAGAAATTTCTTGAAAATTTTGTTGCTATTAAGAGAGTTTTTTTCCAGTATATTTACATTTGTTTTGGTGAAGTTTGTGATGTTTTTTTCATTCATTCTTCTTATTTTTTTATTTATTGGGGTTTTGTTGTTGTTATGTCACCAAGTATAAATGAATAACTCAACAACAGAATCAGAATATAAGTTGTATTCCGCAGAAAGACGGTTAGTATGCACAGAAGTGATTAGTAATATTTACAATAGAAAGATACAAGAGTCCAATCCGTCGTAAGACGTGTGTATATGTGATTACTTCCGGTATGCCACCGGAAGTGTGACTAACTCTTCACTGACTCGCACTGACTCTTCAGTAATTCATTAGAGACTCTCAAGTGACTCTCTACCGACTGTATTTACTAGCCTTCCCACGCAAGGCATGGTCATTTTATTGTGGGTATTCCCGGCCATATAGCCGGGCCAAAAATATGTCTGTCTATTTTTCCCCAGTCGTGGTTCTACCCTTCGGCGGAACCACAACTGGGTTACTGCTCTCTGCTCGGAAGCAGAGAGCGCCCCCCGCCCGAAGGCAGAGTGCTGACAGTGTCGTAGAGTCGTCAGTCTAGTGACTCTCTACCGACTCCCCTGTAGAGAATCCACCATTGCTATATATAGCAATGGGAACAGTCCATTTGTAGTCAAATAGGAGCGGCGCCCTAACAGTTGTTTAGTCTGGAGATGTAGTTTTGCCCAGATTCTCTTTTGGATTTTTCAATTATACAGTGGGCTTTTGATTGAACTTAATTGTAGTTTTGTGGGTTGATTTTGGTTGAGTTGTGTAAGAACATCTTACCTTTTTTTCTTGGTTTCAACTGCTTCTCTGCATTCTGCTGTAAACCAGGGTTTTGGTTTGGTATGTGGTTTAAACAAAAATTTGGTATTGTTTGTCTTGCTATTTTTGTTAGTATGTTTGTAAAGAAGACTACTGATTCTGGTTCATTGAGAATTTCCATATTAATTTTGAATGAGCAGAGTTCATTAAATTTTAACCAGTTAACTTTGTCTAGTTGCCATTTTGGATTCTTTTCTTCTGGCATATTTAGGAAAGTAGGTGAAATGATCCCTAATACAGTGGTCATCATAAAATTTCCATTGGAAATTCATAAAAATTGATAGGGAGCATATGGTTAGTTTGATAGCTGATGTTGATCCAGTACCTGGGTGTAGGTATGTGTACATTTGAATATTAAAGATACAGGGATCAAATGATTCGAGTAAAAGTTCTATAATTTTACCAGTTGACTGGGGTTCCTACAGGCCATGTTTTGCTGTATGCATTCAAATCTCACATTATTAGAAATAAATGGGGATTTCAGCCTTATTCTGTCTGTATTTTGGAGGAATATAAATTGAAGTTTTTACTACCATGGTCTGTAGATTTGTGTTTAATTGTAGTTTTTCAGGGGTATTGATATTATTAACAGCATTGAAATACCTCCACTTGACCTGTTCTCTATTATTGATATATTTGTAATAAATTTCATATCCTTTAAAGAAGATGTTTTCAGTTTTTTGAGAATGGTCTCATGCAAGCATACTAAATTTGGATTATAATTTGTAAGAAGTTGTTTGATTTTCTCAGTTTGGTTTAACAACTCTACAGTTCAATTGTATGATGCTTGTGATCCATTTGTTCATTTTAGTGGTAATTCTTGTATTTTAGTGGGTGAATGTTAAGGATGACTGTGTTTTTGGTTATTTATTTTGATACATGTACCTATGTTTTATCGATTATGCAAAGAGTGGGGTTTGGGTGGTGTAACAGGAGAAAAAATGCTAAAAGTCACCAGGGATAGGGAGACATGGAAGGACATGATCATCTAGACCCTGAAAGGACAAGGCATATACAAGAAAATTTCCTTTTATTTCATACTTTCTGCACTGTTTGTTTTCCTTGTTTGTGAACTTGTTCTTCATCAAGTATTTGTATGTTTGGGATTATTTGTTGTTTCTTTTTTCATTTTTTTTTTTTATAATCTTTATATGGGTTGTCTTCCTGTTTATTTGCTTCTAATTCTGTTTCTTCTGTTTTTTTTAATTCTGATTTTGTTTTGTATTGAGGTTTGGATGGTTTTTGTTCTCAGCTTTCTGTTTGTAAAACTTTTCATTTGAGAAGTTTTGTGTATTTTGTTGATCAGAGGTTGTTGTCAGTGAATTTTGTATTCAATTTACATTGTTTGAGGATAGTTTTATTTCAGTGGTATGGGCTTTTTCCAAGTTTATAACTGGTTTTAATATTTTCAGTATGTTCTTTAATTGTTGAATTGAAAATGTTAGCTCTTGTGTTTCATGAACTTTGTTTGATATTAGATTTTTATAGATATAGCTTGATATTGTTTGGGTCATTTTTGTACATGATGATATATTGGAGTTTGTTGTTGATGTTTTTCCTTGCTTCTGAGTAGAGCATTTTTTGGGGTGTTTAATTTTTTTATATATCTTTTTCTTTTTTACAGGTTTTGCAGTCCCTGGAAATGTTCCTAAGATCGTTTTTACATTTAGTTAGGAATATTCTCCCCACATGGGTTTGGCATATATTTTTCTACTTTGGAAACTGTATATTCAATTTTTATTTCCTGTGGTGGTTCTGGTGCATTAAAAGTAATGATATAAGTGCTGCTATCTATAATTCTATCATTTTTTCAATGGATATTTTTTATATTTGCAATGTTTTGTTTTTTTATGGAATTATTATTCTTAATTTTCTCATTACAGTGAAAGTCCACTTTCTTAACATGCCTCTGGAAGAATTTAAAATTGGTGTGGGTAGACACTTATCTTTATATAATGAAATCTGGTCATCCTTTGACTTCTATCAATGTATTATTTTTAATTTTTTCACTGTTTTTTAGAGTTATCCAAGATATGATTTTTTTCTATTACAAAAGGTGGCAACTTCATTATTATATGTCTTCTATTGGTTCTATTATTAACAATTTAAAAAATTTTTCCTTTGTTACAGACACAGAAAATCAATAAATATATAGTCTCTTGGAGATTTTTGTGCTTAATCTTCATTATTATTATTATTATTTATCAGCTATGCTTCCCACCCACATCAGAGCCACATATGTGGGTGATGATCATGGTGGAAATCCCATTTGCCTTATTCCTTCAGGGCTATATAGCTAGTATACTCAAATTTAAGAAGGGTTCCAATTACCTATATTTGGGATCGTCCACCGAAGTATGGGTTTCTCTCAGAGTTTGAAAAAGCTATGTCCGATTCTTTTGTCACCAGTTCAGTTATCCAACAGCTGCTGCTTAGGAAGTTAGTTTAATGTTTGACATGGCAAATGTGAATGAATTTTGCTTGTTTTGTTAGTCTTAGAGCTTCACATGACCAGCTGGTTAATTAGATTGGGTCTCACCAACCACCCATCTAGCTCAAGTAGACCCCAAAATATTTTGTTGGAGTTTAGGAGCATGTGTATGGCCCAACTCCTAGAACCTACAACCACTAGGATCCTGTCCTCAAGCCCCGCAGGTCACCACCCATGGCAAACAGGTGACCCTCTTAGCATATTCTGAAGCTCCAACAGGATGTGGGAAGAGATGAAAAAATCAACATACTTTAAAAATCCACCATAAGTAACAGAAACTTATTTAAATCAAGAAACTCAGAATAAAACAAAATTAATTTCAAATAGAGGCTAAGTACACCATTTTAACAATGCACGAACTGAAGGAATAAACTTTAATTCTGTTGTGTTAATATACTCTGCAGTTTACAGCTAATGTTGCTTTTTAGAATCAAAATGGAGAGTGAACAAGATTACAGATCACAATTCTTAAGAACTATAATCTAAATTTTTGACAGCAATACTAGAAATGTGTACAGAGGTAACAATAGTTCAATAGTTATGGCTGTCAACAGGTTTGTTGTGGCCAAGGCATCATTTCATTTCATCTAAACAGAGAAAAATCAACATGTAACTTATTTAGAGATCAAACTTAACCATTTTCATTATTCTTATTTTTTGCTTAAATTTGTGAATGTGAGCGTTTTTTAAAATAAGAAATACTGTTCAAAACATAAATTCAAGTCAGAATTTAGTTTTATTTAAATATTTTATAACACAAATTCATCTTCAATGTTTTTGAGTAAAAAAGTCTTGATGCAAAACGAAAGCCATGAATCCAAATTTTTATGCTATAACCAACACTTTAAACAGTTGAATACTAATGTAAATCCACCTGTGAATCTCACATTCATATTTCTCTCTAACATGTTGACATGGGAAAAAAGCTAATGCAGTTTTTAAGGCTCCTAATTATCTAACCATTTCCATGCTGAAATTTCACTTGTCATCAAAATATACATTGAAATCAGTTTCATAAATTTACGTGACCATACATACAGGTAATTCTTCTTTAATAAAAGGTACTGTATTTGATTGATTGATCTGGATACTACACAATACATTAATGGCATTTATTTCAAGAATGTTAAATCCTAACAGCTTTCTGTTTGCTAGTTACACTTCAACCATAATTGAATCCCCACTACACACACTAAGGTCTTTCTGACACCATAACACTTATTAGTTTTCCATTAAGAGTCAGCTTTTTCATATACTCTCTTCTCTATAGCTGACAAACTAACTTGCATTTGAGCAGAAACATTCAAAATGAAAATTGTGCACAGTGTTCCATTCATCTGGAAATCAATTATAGGTAGTTCCAACATTTAAATTTTCCTTTTACATTAATTTTCCAACAATCTAATGAATGTGATCTAATGTTTGACACCAATAACACTACTTATTTTTTACTTTTCATCACTGACTTCTTCATAACCCTCCTTGTTGAATAGAGTGGTCCCTTGCCATATTATTTGATCCATGACAACTTTTACAAATAAGCTGGTCTTCTGTTGATACTGAGTCTACTATTTTATGTATTGGTTCTACTGTCGTTGCAGCTAGATCTTTAACTATTGTACTGGTTGAGTCCAACAGTTGGTCAATATTTACAAAAAAATCATGAAGAAATGTGAAGCTGCTGCTTTACATCTTCCAGAAATCTAGCAACAAACACAAATATAGTCAGATGCTCTACTTGAAATACAAAATGTTCATGTAATTTTGCCAATTACCACAAATTAACCTGAATGCAGCCATTCTACTATGAATTGTTCTTACATTATGAATTAATTGATTCTGCTCGGACGAACTTAAGTCACTGGTGCTTCCTCAACAGATGTTTACTCATGCAACCAGACTGGCAACTGGGTCCCACCCATTCACAGTCAGGTTAGCCAAATGCAGATGACAATTCTACTCCTGCAGCTTCTTCTCTCGCACTTTCTGCCTGTGGAACTCTCTCCCAGATTCTTGTTTTCCTGATGGCTACAACCTCCAGAAATTTAAATGCAATGTCAATACTCATCTATTAACCACTGGACTCTAGCTCTCTCACCCCCTATATCCTTCCCTTTCTCTCCACCTATGTATCTCTCATCGCACCTGCATTCTCAGCTTTCTATTGCTCCTTTCTAACTAGTTTGTACTCCTCACTCTTTTCTAATTAATCTTTTTACAGTTATGTAGCCCCCAGCTCACCAGTGGCATTTCTGCCTTGCTCGGGGTGAAATGATTAAATATATATATATATATATATATATACATAATGCTTATTTTATCACTATAATATTTTCATTTTTTTCACTCACTCAACGGTTGGCATATGATGACTGATCCTCAAAACAACAAAATGAATCATCTCAATCTTCTTTTTATCACATAGGAATAAATCCAATCATTATCTGGTTTGCATTAGAACCATCAAATTTAGATATTAGTCTTAAATTAAATGATACAGGCATTTAAAAAAAATAAGGTAACAAAGTTAGTTAAAAAATACAATTTAAACTTACATTGAATAAAGAAGCAAAATAACCCAGCATTGCTAAATTATCTAACCCAGACTTCCATTAACTGAACAAACAAAATGAAAATTGTGCACAGTGTTCCATTCATCTGGAAATCAGTTATAGGTAGTTCCAGCATTTAAATTTTCCTTTTACATTACTAATACTAACAAAATACATTTACTAATACTGACAAAAAATCTTGCCATAATTTTTACTGAATGAAGAAGTACAAAAGTGATACTTCCAAGGTTCTTTTCTTTAGATTAGATATCAAGAGCCACCATGTTGATATTCCTTATCTCCAGTCACTGCAAGGAAGTTAAGTCATTGTTCTTTTTTTATCTTGGCAAGTGACTCAGCACCACAATCTCAATTACAATAAATTGTTACTTTTTAGAAATTTACAACAATTGGAAACATAAAACATCGAACTTAGAGTTACTAAAGTTTTTAAATGAACTTTTCAATGTTAACACGCTTTACCAAGTTCTTTCATTTGTTAATAAAATACTGATTGTCTCTAGCAAGCATTTGTAGTTCTTTAAATATTATGATTGTATCTAAACAAAGTATTTCTAATTTATTTTACTTGTAAGATAAATTAGATATGAAAAAACTTATAAACTTATGCAGTTTTGTATTTTCTCTTCTTTGCTACTTTTTAAGTTGGCACCGGTTTTGATATAATCAACCATGTTTTTTTCTTTTTTTCTGAATTTTTATTTTCTTCAGAATTTTCAACATTATTTAATTATATTTTTTTACTTGCTCAAACTTATGATTGTTTTGTAATCACTTTAAATAAATCTTTCTAGAAGCATCATTTTTTCTCCAGCAAAATCTTTATTATGTGAATGTAATTAAAGACTTTAAATAAAATATAGTGAAAACAATAAAATATCTTGTAGCTATCTACACTAAACAATTATCAGTAATAGTAGGAAACATTAGAACACTAACTCTTCTTTGCTCTCTCAGAATATTTTTTAACAGCTATAAATTTAAAAAAAAGATGAAAACTATACTCAAGAAACCATTGATACTAAAAAAAAGTATTACAACTCTAAGGAGATTTGTTGTCATTAACAGTAACCATAATATTTATATAAAAAACAAAAGTCATACTAAGAATAATATTATGCTAAAATCAAATTTTAAATACAGGAACTCATATTTCCTAAAGTTAAATTAGATATCTGTATTCTTAGAAAACATATAAAATTTAAATTAGTCAATTGTTCATACTCAAGCAGTTCATGGCTTCTGCTCTGATGAACTTAAATCACTGGTGCCCGCTAGATGTGAATTTGCATGAGATACTAGATTGGCAACTGGGTCCTACCCTTTTACAGTGAAACCGATGAAATGTAACTGCAATTTCTACTCCAACAGCTTCATTCCTCGCACTTCCCGCCTGTGGAATTCCCTACCGCATGCTTGCTTCCCCAACAGCTACAACCTCCAGGAGTTTAAATGTAGGGTCAATAGACACCTCCTAACACACTAACTCACACCCACTCTCTCCAACTCTCTCCCTATGTACATCCTAACTCGTCTATCACCCTTCTTCTGACATTTCCTATACCCAATCCCTCTATGTAACCCCCTGCGCTATAGTGGCAGTGGAATGCCTTGCTTGGGGTGACACGATTTAGAAAAAAAAATAGTATTCAATCTTTTATATGCAGCACTAAATTACTAACAATTTAATATTAGTTTTTCTTTCATGTAAATTTCAGTTGTTTAATTTTATTTCTGATCCATAGTGTCATTCTATAATTGTTAGTAATCTATTGAGTGACTGATAAAAAGTCACTAAAATTTAAAGGAATTAAATACTTATCAAAAATGAATACTAACACTTAATTTAGGTGTGTATATAACTATTATGATTTTTACTGGATTTTTTTAATTTTCTTTTCTTTTTCTTCTTCGTGATGGTGAATTTCTTACAAAATAAATACTCTTACTGGTGCAAAAGATTTTGTATAATCCTTCTTACATAGTTTCATTCTTTAGTTGACTTAAACTGACTCTAAGAAATACTTCATTCACATCATTCATTTTGTTACTTGTCTTTTCTTATTTATCTCTAGTTGCTTCACTGGAAACTTCCAAGAGGTAGCACTTATAACTAATGTACTTTCTATGAAGAACAACATATAAAAATGGCAAGTAGATTTAGAATCATTATGCTGGATTTTGTTCAGTCTTTTGTGAATATCCACAATGGTCATGATAACCTCTGCTTAAGAATTCAAAACAATCTTTCATCAGTTCACTTGGCTCAGAGATTAAGCCACTTGTCTGACACACAATGTTTCCATTTATCAAATAGAATCATGCTGTCCTATGTCACTCACAAAGCACATTAAACAAACGGTTTGCTATTCCCAAACTAGATTTCAAATGCCTTGAGCTTTGGTGTCCATTGGAATAAGATGCTTTTAAGAAATTATACTGGTTCTTAGAAAATTATCACTGCTCACTCTTTCCCTCTTTCTATGTTATCATAATGATTTTCAGACAAATAGCATTCAGCATCATTCTCATCATATTTCAAGTGTATTATGTACTTTTACTTCATGCGAGTTAAGCAAAGTTTTGCCTGAATTAAATGAGTAACCATTTAGAAATACTAGTGTCAGCTGCCATTGAAAAGATCTTTCCGTTCAAATATTAGTTTAATATTTATAAATTATTTCTTTCTTTTGGTATAAATTTGTTTTCTTTGGCATGTTTTAAAAAATACTTTAGCCTTTTATAAATAATTCCTTGATTATAAAATAGTAACATAAAAAATAGAAATACATAAACTGAAAATTGATTAATACATTAAATTAATTAAACCATACAGCAATTATTTACATCAAATGATTGTGAATTTTACAATATCACAGTACTACATGTACTTAAAAAGAAACAAATTGAATGTCAGAATTTTAGTGAAGTTTTAAATAAATCAATATCTGAAATTATTCATCTGAGGAAATGAGGATCTGTTATCTTTTATGACATGTTAAAACATTTTGACCAAGTTGGGATATATTGTTTATTAATTCATTTTATTTCCATGTTAATTTTTCTATTCCAAATATTTTATCTAAAATAACCGAAGTATATAAAGACATAATAGCTTTTATCTAAACTAAGAAAATTATCTCTATATAACTTGTTTGGTCTTCCAGATTTATCCATTCTTCACTTCTTTATTCAGAACTAGTGGTATAGCCTGGCGTTGCTCAGGTGTAATGAAAGCTTTAAAACTAATCCATGGTCCTGAAGCCCAGACACTTTAGACGTTAGCACAAAAGACTAAAAAGCAATAGTTGTTTCCAGTTAAAGCAAAACTGTAGACTGAAAGAAAAATGAATGGATGTAAGTCAAATTTTGATTTCCTGGTATCGATATCAAATAAGTTTTTTCATCATAAACTGAATTTTGAAGGCTAAATAAGTCCTCTGAGAAAATGGTATCATGTCTGAGACTAAGAACTACAATTATACCTACTTACAGCCAAACCTGAGGCAAAAACTAAAATAAAAGGGCTGAAAAAAATACAGATATACAGGCAGATAAACAGACACACACACAAACATCTTGCCTTTTATATATATATATATCAATTTTCTGAACTATTGTAAGAACTGCAACCTTGAAACTTCTGAATATCATTTCTTATGTCTTTATCTATGAGTGTATCAAATTTGATTAAAATCGGTCCACGCCTTCTATAACCCGATTTTTTTGATTATCGATTTTTGATATTTATTAGGGTTACCTCGACACAAGACCTAGCTGAACCAATTTTCTTGAAAATTTACACAGTTGTACTATAAGCATCTGCGAGTGTTCTTAGAACACTCGCAGATGCTTATAGTACAACTGTGTAAATTTTCAAGAAAATTGGTTCAGCCGTTTTGGAGTTTATAGGTAACGGGGACACACAGACACAGACACAGACACACACAGAGACAAAGTTCTATTTATAAATAAGTTTAGATTTAGATGTTTTCTTCTATCATCATTTATTACCCAGTGCTGTATTTTGGCTTTTTTTCTTTTGTTGTTGTTGGAATTTTGTCTTGCAAGAAGAGACAATTACAATGATTAAATGTTCTTTATGTAGATTGATTTAAATTTCTCATAGGCAAAAAGGAGGAAAGCTATTGAAACAGGTCAGTAGTTAGTGAAAAAAAATCTTCCAAGGATAACATGCAAGATTATTCTAAAAAAATGTGAAGATTAATTTTGCATTAAATTAAATTTTGTGGCTAAAGTCAAAGTTTAAATTCAGCCCAGACCTTAAGTATAATTCATACATATGATCTAAAAATACCAGAAAATGGTTGGTTTCGGGGACTATTTCAGCAAGTACCTGACTTCTGCTATGCTTGACTGTTACAAGAGCCAAATCAGGATGAAAACGAAATACTGCTGTCATGTATGGGTAGGAGCAGTTTAGGCTTTGCTTTCTACTCTTGCTAGTCCAAAATTGTCTTCATGTCCTTGTGGGCGACATTATTTTCTATCATAAAACCCCTTTCTCACAAATGTGATAAAACATCTCTCACTGCTCTATGGAGAGTGTTCAGATAAATTATACTCCTTAGATTCACCAGTTCTAACATTAATGACAAATATTTTCCATGCCATGCACATTGCAATGAACTACCCACATTCACTTTGTAATCCTTTGGTGAAATATAAATTCCACTTGAGTAATTTTTTTCCTACAAACTACTGCTTTGTAGAACCAACACCCAAGAGGGTGCTTCCTCTAACTTGTTCAAGTCTTGAGTTAACTGTTATCTTCATAAGCTGTGCCTCTTACTCTGTAAACTTCTACCTTGAGTGGTTCTTGGGCTTTGTACAAACTAAATATTATTTTAAAAGAAAAAAAAACATCACAAAATTTTTACATAAAACTATGTTTATCATAAAAGGATTTTTATGTTTTACCAACTATAGATGTAAATACTCATTAAAGACAGAAATATATTGCTATTTTACATTTAGATACATATGTATGTGTTTAAACATATTTTGCTTTCATATACATTTCAAATTCTCTATGACACACATACATTTTATATATACATGGTGCAATGGGTAAATTGTCTTCATTTTATTTATTAATTTCATGCATGCACTCTGTTTTTGATTCTGTTGATTGCACAGGTAAGAAAAAGTGCACCATGATTTAAAACAATCATGATAATAAAAACTTACATTCTAGATGCTAATGTTAAATCTGTCTAGAAATCAAAGACACTCATTAATCAAACATATTCACTACCCACACCACTCTCTTCAAAATTCTAAAGGTCAATCCACAGAACGTGTTCCCTTATCACTAACCCCCCACCCCCGCCAACATCCCACACACAACTGACCAAGTATAAGAAAAGAAATTAAAAATTAAAAATTTAATAGAAAAAATCGGTTCCCAAACTGTGATCTAATTAAAATTTAAAATTTAATAAGAAAAATCTATTTCCTAAATCCAAAATTAAGATTAAATATACAAATTTACATTAATTATAAAGATTCTGCTTGAATACAAAAATATTCTGTACAAAATAAGCATCCCACCCCTTACCGGCTCTTCTAAGAAATCCAAAGGATATAGTCTAGTCGCAAGATAATAAAAACTTACATTCTAACTGCTAATGTTAAATCTGTCTAGAAATCAAAGACTCTCATTAATCAACCATTTTAACTATCCACACCACTTTCTTCAAAATTCTAATGGTCAATCCACGAGACTTGTTCCCTTATCACTAACCCCCACCAACATCCCACACACAACTGACCAAATGTAAGAAAAGAGGCTTTCCATTCCTGTCCAAACTGCCTGATGAGACATTGAAGTTTCAATGTTGAAACAAATGTACGATTTGTAGTGGATATATAAAAAAATTATGTACATGTCCCAAAATATAATTTATTATATATATATATATATATATATATATATATATATATATATATATATATATAAGTTTTCCTGTATATATAGATAGACAGTCCCAATCAAAGAAAAGAAACATTTCAAGAGGAAGGAAATTAAAAGCATATACTCAAGAATAAAAACTTTAAAATAAAACCAATAAAATAATACAAGAACATTGTTCAGTCCTCTGGAATAATTATTGTTAGAAGACAATTAAAACTACAATAATCATCTTGAGATTATTTTATTTAATTGCATTCAATTTTTACAACATTATTTTTATTTATTTTTAAAACAAACTCCAAATGAATTCTCAATTTGATATAAGAGATTTCTTTGATTCTGTTCTTGCAGGTATCATATGATTTTTCCTTTAAGAAAGCTGCTTGATTGAGAATAGGATACCTTAACAATCATGCAATTACATGTTTTTCAATTATTTTATTTTTTTCCTTTAAAAATATTTTAATAAGAAAGCAAGTTGCAAAATTTCTTGATGACTGTTGAAATGCTTCAAAATATTTTTTATGTATTTTGAAAAGCTATTTTAAATCACTTCATATTACACTAATCTCTTTACCTTTTGTTTTCTTACTTTTCCCATTGACCTGTCTATATCTATATATCTATATCTATATATTTCTAATCACATTTGTGCTCTTAGTAACATAGCCAGATATACAGAATAGGAATGTAATTCCAATGAACAATTTCATCGATAAACAAATCTTGATAAATAAACGAGGAAAAGAGTATTTATCTCACTACATATAAATATAATGTGGAAGATGCCAAATTGTCTATGAAGTCTTTAGAAACAATTATTTTAACTGAAATGAAGAGATTTTGTCAGCCAAAATGGTAACTATGATAATAGTTATATATAATAATATATATAATTTCAATCCAAAAATGAAAGTCACAGGAGAAAAAGATTAATTTCGTTATTTTTAAACATAAATATCAAAATGGTCATAATATTGTCATACTTTACTGTTTTCTTATAAAATATGTATCAGCTGCAAACAGATCTTGGAACTTATGCCTCACCTCTTTAGAAAGTTTTAATTTATTAGTAATATTAAGATAGCAAATGTATAAACTTTATATATGCAAATTATATGAATATTTGTGTTGATGTGAATGTATCTGCATGAAATTAAAAAATAAAAAACAATCACATTTCTTATTCTTAGAATTCAGTATTTGTAAGAGAAATACAAATGCCACTCTAATTAGAAAAGAACATAATATATTACATAGGAAATACTTGGAGGGAGCCCTGATAAATATTTTGCCATCAATAAATACATGCCAATTGTACTTTATTATGTCAGTAACTTTAATAAAATTCATAATTAAAGAATCTAAGATCTATCTATAACCACTACCAGATTAACTTAAATTTTATAACTCTCACAGAAAACATACCCCAATCAACAAACGAACAGCTACCAGATAGATGAAAATGCCTAGTAAACACTCAAACTCACACATTATCAATCAAATTTATTTATAGACTAACTAGAATTACAATACACAAACACATATGAATTATATACATAAATGCTGCTTGACTGGACAGATACACATGAGCTCTACTTAATCACATAAAATAAAAATACCATAATTTCTTTCTCCTCCCTCTTTCATTTTCTGATGTAACTTAAATAAAATTAAAATTTTAATTTAAATTCAAAAACATTACCTATTTGTTCCTTATCACACACACACATGCGTATATATGTGTGTGTGATAAAGAACAAATAGATAATGTTTTTGAATTTAAATTGCGTATATGTGTGTGTGTGTAGATAGTGAAGCTATAATGTAGATTATATATATTCTAAAAAAGGTCAACGAGTATTTTCCTGTGGCTGTGTTCTTTGGGTATTTTAATATGAACATATTAATTTAAGTATGCACCTATTGATCTCTATATATAGAAGTATACATTTATGGAGTGATGGATATTTATGTATAAACAGTGCAACCATTTTATTGTATATACATTTAATTACATATTTATTAAAGTCTCTAAATGTTAATTCCCAAGATTTCTGACTGAATTATGCAGTACATTACACTGTCATTTTTATAGTGATCTTTATTGTTTCAATGTTCACAAGTGAGTAATAAATTCTTTTATATTAATACAAAGATAAAACAGGTGCTTTTGTAGAGACAATCCTAATTTTGATTTCTAAGTCACAATTTTACTTTATTATTTTCTTTGAAAATGGAATTTACTGATTGCTTTTGAAGAATGGAAGATTAATTTTGGTTTCAGTAATTTTTCAGCATATTGTTTTCAAGATTTTTCTTTATTTTCCTTCTAAGTAATTATTTTTCTGATTAAAAAAAATCCTAATGCAGCATTCAAATTGATAAATATCAACACAAGACAGCATACCTGCAACTAATTGTATAACAGAGAAAGGTAAAAATAGATCACAGGATATGAAAGAAAACAAAAAGATTCCTTTAATAAAACAAAAAAAGCAAATGCCTTAGTTGATATTCTATGTAGACTTACTAAAATTATTTTCGAGCTGTGTAGTCATTGTAAAGTTATAGAATGGAGAGGCATTAACTATTTGTTGATGTAATCTTTCATGCAGAAAAAATTTCATTAGAATTTCTAAAAATGTTGACAAATTAATCAGACTATTGTCCAAATATGTGATAAGGCAACATTAAGAAAATCATTTCTTTTTTATCTCAAGGGCTAATTTGGATAATGACTTAACTATACCAGCACCTCCATTAATAACTTATTGGAAGTGTAGGCATTTCCTGTAAAATGTACATATTTTAAGCTTAGGATAAACATCATCAGAAGGAACTAGCTGTAGGTATTTCTCCTATGATTTCTAATGCTTCTTTGAATATCTTGTTTTAAATTCCATCCAATTGAAACATTTGGTATGATTTATGTCTGTGGATGGCTTGTTATATTCTAAACTAACCAAGCTGGTATATAGATTTTGTTGGATCATATGAACTCAATTATACCATCTGTATCGTTTACAACTAATTTTCTTTTTTTAGATGTCCTTGTAACCTGTACAGATCAGGGATATTGTAGTGTTGTGTACAAAAATCCATGACGCATGGGGTTGATCCATATTTTATTTCAGACCATTCCTAAAAAGTATTAGCTGACTGCCTCCAATGCAAAGTGATTTAATGAAACTGATGGAAAAATTAAATATTAGAAATACTCTCCAAAATGAAAAATAGGAAGACAAATATCAGAAACACCAACTTATATAGTAACAGCAAGAAATAAGAAATGCGGTTAAATCAAAATAAATGATTTGTGAATGTTATACACTGTGTGCCAGAATTATATGCAAATCGATTTATTTGTTCTAACTCCAACAGTTTTTAATAAAAATTAGTGAAACTTGGCATGTTATATGACAACACTAACACATATGCAGATCTAAACTTCTAAGCTAATCTGTGCAATAGTAAACAAATGGCAGCCATTTTAGTGACTTGTGGCCTGTTTCAGCATGCCAACTTTATATACAAATCATTGCTAAAGTGTCAAATATGGTGAAGTGGTGACAGAAAATTAGAACATTGAATATTTTAGGAATATGTAATTTGAGAACAACAATAATACAGAACAAACATCTTCAATATGGTTTCATAGTACAATCAATATTGTATATAATTGCCATTTTTATTAACAAGAGAAAAAAACCTTTGGTCCATTGACGATGTCAAACTTTCGATTTCATCTGATGAAATTTCTTTGGCAGCAGTCAGAGTGGCATTCCAGAGGTCATCCTTGGAGGTGTATTGCTTTCCTCCAGAGTAAATCTTCCTTTTCAAGATGCTCCACAGATTTTCGATGGGATTTAAATCTGGAGAACAGGCTAGCCGTTGCATTATTTTCCCATGTCTGGCAAAAACACTCTCCAAATATTCAGCAGCATAAGATGGTGCATTATCATGCATGAATACCATCTTTTTCCGGAATGACAAATTCTTCTTCTTGTGCCAGGATTCAAGGTGTTCTTTAATGAAGTCAATGAAGAGTGTAGCGGTCATTTTCACTCTAACTGTAACTCTGAATGGTCCCACCCGCTCATTACCAATGATTGCAGCCCAAAATATCACACCACCACCACCTCCTTGTTGATGCCTGATCTGGTGGGGAATTGGATCCTCATTACAGCACCATTCTTTCCTCCACTCATCGGGTCCATCTAGGGTCACTAGACACTCATCGGTGAACAAAACAGTTTGAAAATTTACCTTCATGTGATTTCTTGCCTACTCCATCCTCTTTTTCTTGTGGATATCCTTTAATGGAGGGCGAATCACTGGCTTTCCACATTTTGCAACCATCCTCAGGATATGGCATCGAGTTGATTTGGGCACATCAGGAATGACAGCATTTTCAAAAACTTCTTTGCTAGTTTCAAGAGGGTTACAGTGGAATTCTCTCTTGATCCTACTCATGGCTTGATGCAACACAGGTGTTTTTTTATGAATTTTCCCTTTTAATTGTACGATGATCACAGGCCAATTCTTTGGCTATTTCTAAGGTAGATATCTTATTACAAACCCTTTGGACAATTTTAGACTTCTTAGCTTGACTCAAAGCACCTTTATGTCCCATCTTGCATATAAAGTTGGCACAGTGAAACAGGCTGCAAATCACCAAAATGGCTGCCATTTGTTTACTATTGCACAGATTAGCTTAGAATTTTAGATCTGCACATGTGTTAGTGTTGTCATATAACATGCCAAGTTATATTTTTTTATTAAAAACTATCAGAGTTAGAACAAAAAAATCGATTTGCACATAAATCTGGCACACAGTGTATACATCAAGATGGTTTTCAGTAGCACAACTAAACTATAACCTCTTCCCAGGGTTGCTTCTTTATGAATGTTTATTAAAGTCACACCTGAGGAATATTGCAAGGGAGAGTGGAAAAAACTGGTATGATAGACCATATTTGAAGAGAGATTGATGTCTATCACTCTCTCTAGGATGATGTTCAAGTAACAAACAATCCTGTTGAGGTGTAAGGAAACTGAAATCATCAGTATACACTAACTGATGAGATAAATGTGTAAGTCATACCAATTTAAATTTTCACAATATATGGCTTTTATTGTGGAATATATAAACAATATAGAATTATTTTTCTTAAGAAAAAATGTAAGAATATCCCTGCATATTAATTTCAGCTTGGTATGAATGTATTGAAGTGTTTGTTACATTTTTGGTTTTGATTATCAGAAAAGAAATCCTCTTTTTCTGTACATAGAACTCAATGGAAAGGCATACAATAGATCAGCCAAAATGTAAGAACGTAAATGGTACAAAAAATGAGTTCAAAGAACTTTTGGAATGATAATGACTTTTCTCAAAATTATAAACAATAATCTTTAATATATTTATAATTAGTTTTTTTTTTATATTAGAAAGGCCAGAAGGTTAATTCAATATTTGCTAGAGTGCATTAGGTGCTTTTGGTTTTAATGAATTTCATTAACAACATTAATTTCTGATTGTACTGTAAATAACCATCATATTGATTTGCATTTTTAAAATATTTTTTCAGAGTTTGTGTATTTCCATTATTCTCATATTTGGAAATGAATGAATCAAGAATTCAGCCTTTTTATTTTGAAAAGATGAAATTGGTCTCAAATGTAAAAATGACTTTTGCAGCTTATAGAGAAGTGCTGTTAATTTCTAAATGTGCAAAACAATGGTTTGCAAAGTTCTTGCCCATGGCCAAGTAGACCAGTTGAGGTAGATAGTGATCAAATTAAGATATTGCATGAGAATAATCAATATTATACAACCTGGAAACTAGACTAAAAATGTCCAAATCAATAAATAAAAAGATAATTTGAAGCAGCTTGGATATTGTTATGGTGACTTACCCATATGACACAGGAACTCTTCCAAACTATATATAAGCAGCAGTTCTACTTTGTAAAGCAAAGTGTGAAAGTGGAATCTATTCCAGCAGATAACTCTGACAGCTGAACTAACAGTCATGTTTGAGAACCCCAAAAGAACTGTGTGGAAATTGTCAGTAATGGTTCAACATTGTATGCACAGAATTGTTTTTCATCACTTTGTTGACAATTCAGAAAAAGAAATTGAAAAAAAAAATTACTTTCATCACACTTTGTTCTAATCAGCAATACTTGGTAATCCAGAAAAGGAAACTAAATGAAGAAAAAAGTGTAACTACCTTACACTGAAGTTAAATGAGTCACTAAACTACAAGAATTCATGTTTTTCGAGAAAAAAGCACTCATGATTCTCTGAGTGAGTAAGAAATTAAAGTTGTTCACGTTCAATTAATTGTTATTTGGGTACTGAGTGAGTAAGAAACTAAAGCTTTTTTTGTTATTCAAATACAACAAAAGTTGTATTTGAATTTAATTTGCATTTGGATAATTCTAAAAAAAAAATGACAAGTCTGAACATCTACCATTTGCACCAGCAATTTTCCAACAAATAATGTCCACTATGCTGAGTGACTTTGACTTCACAGTTGCATATTTGAACAACACATTAATGATCAATCAAAATGAAGAACAGTATAAGGAATATGTGCATAAAGTCTTCTCAAGAATTCAGGAGTACAGGTTCAAATTGAAAGGATCCAAATGTAACTTCTTTATGGAGAACATTAAATACTTCAGACACATTATCAATAAAGTGGACATAAGACCAGATCCAGAAAGGGCTACAGCAAATCATGGACATGCCAGCTTCCGTAAATGTATCTACCTTGAAAAGTTTTTTAGGATTGGCAAATTACTACCAGGTGTTTATACCAAACGTTCATAACTTATGTGCTCTGTTAAACAAACTTGATAGGAAGCATTCATTAAAATAAAGGAAGTCTTAAAGTTGGACTTGTTTCTCACACACTAAAACCTAGACTTAAACATTATAGTTGCCAGCGATGCCAGCTCATATGGCACTGGAGCATGTATTATGCACAAGATGGCAGATAGATCTCACAAATTAACTGCTCATGCATCAAGAACACTTCTTCCTGCAGAAAAGAATTACTTGCAATTTGAGAAGGAATAATTAGAGATTATTTTCCCAGTAACAAAGTTTCACAGTCTACATTCACATTTGTAGACAGACCATAAATCTTAGGTTTTAAAAAAGGTTTGCCTGTGCATACAGCAAATAGACTGTAGAGATGTGGAACAATTCTTTTAAATTATAACTTATGCTACCCTCCTACAAGGAATGGACTCTTCCTCTTTGTTATATGTGATTACCTGCATGACTTACAGAGAGCAGTTAATGGTAGTAGTTAACAGAAGCAGTTAAAGAGTAGCTAGTATGGCAGTTGACAACAGCTACTAGACAGGCAATAAGCAGTGTAATAATACCTTCAGACTTACTTATTTCTATATTACTTATTATTAACACTTCCTTTGAATATCTTGTTTCTTGTTATATTAATATACTGTTCTGAACCTACCTTCCTGTTCTGTGTCTTACTTCCATCACAAACCGCTCACTACAATTTGCAGCAAAGTTTTGCTACAACTCCACAACAAATTAGTAATGAAGATCCACAACATAACTTAAAAATGGAGTTCTTAGTATCTAAAAAACTCTGTCATGCCAAAGGACTGTCCAGATTAATCCTAAAACACAGAGAACCTCTAGAAGATACTGTGATTGCTTCTCTTCAGACATAAGGAGAATTTAAAACTACATTAAGCAACACTGTAAGAGAACTCTCCTGCAACCCTCAACCAAATTAAATGAGAAGCTCTAAATGATGACTTTATCAGGTAAACAAAAATCAAAATGCTTGAAAAGGACAAACAAATAGTTTTTCTTTATGCAATGAAGTACTGCTATAAAATGAAAAGGTTGTCATTACCACAACACTATAAAGAAGAATTCTGAAAGATTTCTATTCAGGTCATCTTGGGATTACAAGAATGAAAAGCTTTATGCGCAGTTATGTATACTGGCCAAACATGAATAAGGATATCAAAAATATGGTAAAATCT
The DNA here is from genome assembly GCA_037127315.1 of Ascarosepion bandense. Lineage (NCBI taxonomy): Eukaryota > Metazoa > Mollusca > Cephalopoda > Sepiida > Sepiidae > Ascarosepion > Ascarosepion bandense. Next base: position 1,268,627 of record JBBBDQ010001794.1, read on the forward strand.
TGTAAAGACTGTGCCTTGGCAGCGATAGCACCTCCAATTTAAATATAGTCCTTGGCTAAAAATGGACCAACCATGGTGTCAAATTCATGTAAATTTTGCAGGTCCACCAGACGAATTCTACTATCTTAAAATTAATGTTCGGCAAATTTAAGGACTTGTGAAACTTTCCAGATCATTTATATTAAGATTACTCCATATCATCCAAGGTTCAATGGACATGCTGAGCACTTCATTGACATGCTGAAAAAAGCTCTGAAGAAAGCGATGGGCACACCTACGAAACAGCCCAATAACAGTTCCTTCAGGTGCATAGAATCATGCTCAATGACATCACACCATCATCATTACCTCCAGCTGAGATAATATTTGTACATAAAATCAGGTCTGTGGTCAACAGGTTACTTCCCAAGCAAATAAAACTTAGATGAACAAACACAGTACCTACAAAATGCTACCAACCCGGATAGAAAATATTTTTCCATATGTTTCGTGATAATAAATGTTTCTGGGAAATGGGCACAATTGATGAAAGGAAATATGGTCAGTATAATTAAAGGTCACCAGTAAACTCACAAAAGACTTTTAAATCAAATCAAGAAACATCTGTCAAACAATTCTGACAGTGGTCCTCTCAAAGAAAAAGAAGTGATGGATATCAATTATGATATTTTGACATGCCAGAACATTGCCGTTTATGGAGGAAAAGAAAAATGACAAATTTTCTCAACATGAAACTAAAAAGTAAAACATTAAGATGCCTGTAGAGTTGATACTTAAGAGGGGTGTTATGGTGACTTACCCATGTGAAATGTGAACTCTTCCAAAATATATACAAGCAGAAGTTCTGCTTTGTAAAGCAGAGAGTGAGAGTGGAATCAATTCCAGCAGATAACTCCGACAGCCGGACTAAATGTCATGCCAATAATCTCTGGTATATGTTTTATACTATTGTCTTTGTTAAATATACTTGTTTAACTCTATTTCTTTTTTGTGTTTTTATTTCTAGCCCCAACAAAGCCACAACAGATATATTAGTGACTTTAATATGTGTCTTCCACATAAGTGAAAAACATAACTACTACTAAACCATATAATCATGTGTAAGTCACCAATTATGATAGCTATCATAAACATATTTTGGTTTGAAAACTAATTATCACAAATAATGAAATGTGGATACTTTAAAACACCTGAGAATACTTAAGATTAGAGTCAAGCAAAATCAACTGCTATTTACCATATCAAAATTCTACATCCAAAGAAGGTGATACTGCATATACAGTAGACAAACCTCTAAACATTTCCTTTACTAACATCCAGGGTATTCAAACAAACTTCTGTAGTGTTGAATCTTTTCTTCACGAAAAGTCCCCTGACATCCTAGCGTTCTGTAAGACTAATCTTAACCCCTCAATTCCCTCCTCAGACTTCTCGATTCCTGGTACCTTCCCCTCTTAAGAAAGGACTCAACTGTCCACATGCATGGGCTGGGGGTTTATGTCAGTGAACACCTTCCTTTAGCTAGAGTGACATCTTTTGAATCCCCTTGACCACCCATACATGTGTCTTCATCTGTCACTTCTCAAATCGTTAGCTATCTTTTCTTTCTGTACCGTTCTCCTGATCTCCTGACTGCTCCTTGCTAGATAGCATCTCTGACAATATAAATAAGGCCACTTTCTCCCACACATTCCCTGACATATTCATGTTCAGAGACCTTTATGCCCATCATGCCAAGTGGCTAAAAACTCTGTCACTGATTCAGCTGGCATTCACGCCATGAGATTTGCTATTTCTCAATCCCCTATGCAAGTGACAGATTTCCCCATTATCCCTTCAGGACATGCTTCTCTACTAGATCTCGGCTTCACCTCTGTATCTGACTCCTGCCCAGTCTCGTAGCTTTGCCCTCTCAATAACTCAGATCACATTGTAGTTTCTTTTAATATCTCTCTTCACTCACACTCCCCACAGGAGCCTTCTACCAACAAGATCTACTGATACCAAAGAGCATACTGGGATGCCTTTCGGGATTTACCCATGCCTTTCGGGATTTTCCTTGGGGAAAAATGTTGTCTCCCAGTTGAGGACTACACCTCTGAGGTCTCCTCCTGGGTGAAAGCTAGCATTAATGCCTTCATACAAATTAGGAAGTTCCATCCAAAACACCATTTCTCTCCCTGGTTCTCTTCTACCTGTTTGGTCACCATTGCCCACAGAAACCACTACTTCTGGCTATTTCAAAGCCATGCAACTGACCACAATAGGTGCCTATTCATCTCTGTTTGTAATTAGTGTAAGAGGATCCTGAATAATGCAAAGCTGTTCTTTGCTGAGAGAATGACGCAGTGCATAGCTGACCACAAATTTGGATCCAAGGACTATTGGTGGATATGCAAACATGTGCTGAACAACAGCAAATCCTCCATCCCTCCCTTAATGAATAAATTTGAGGTCCTCACGACACCTGTAGACAAGGCCAAGTGCTTTGCTCACAGATTTTCATCAAACTCCACATTTGACTCATCAGTAGTACTTGTACCCAACTTTCCTCTTAAAACTGAGGCTCAACTGAATGATGTTTACATAACTCGGTCTCTGGCATCTAAGATAATATCAAAGCTAGACCCCCATAAGGTGAACAGAAGTGATGGAATCCCAGTCATTACCCTGAAGAAATGCCTCCCTGAACTCTCCTCTTTTCTCTCTAAACTCTAGCATTAATGCCTTTTTTCTTCCTGTTTTCCTACCTGCTGGAAGTCCTCTTCTGTGGTTCCTGTGTTTAAGAACTCAGGGGAACCCTCGGACCCATCCAATTATCACCCTATCAGCCTTCTACCAATTTTTGGAAAAGTGTTCGAAGCTATTATCAATGCTGAGATAGTTCAAAATCTTATTGCCCATAAACTGTTCTCAGACAGACAATATGGATTCCACTTTACCAGGTCTACTGCCAATATGCTAATGACCATCTCGGAGTACATATCCCAAGCCCTCGATATCTCCAATGCTTTTGATAGAGTTTGGCATGCTGGTCTTCTGCACAAGTTTCAGGGCTATGGTATCACTGGATGTTTGCTTGATCTGATCCAGTCTTTTCTATCTAACTGCATAATGAATGTTATTTTGAATAAGCATGCCTTCACATCCTACTGCATGAACACTGGTGTCCACCAGGGCTCTATCCTAGGCCCAACACACTTTCTGATCTTCATAAATGATCTCCAAGACATGATCAAATCCTAAGAAGGCATCTACACAGATGACACCACCATTTACTCCTGCATAAGTAAGAAATCTGGCAAGGCAAACAAACACAACTTCACTGCTGAAGGACCATAACTCAGTGGTAGACTGGCGTAAAAAGTGGCTCATAAATTCTAAAACAAAACTCCTATCTGTCGATCATCACAGGCAATCTCTCCTGCCACCCATAAGCATGGACCAAGCAAGTCTCCCTGAAAGCAATACACTGTGCCTCCTTGGCCTTACCCTATCTTCTGACCTCAACTGGAATCACTACATTGAATCAATAGCTAAATTCACTGCTAGGAAGTTTGGGTCACTGTGTCAAGCCAGGAAGTTTTTTCCACCTGAATCCATTTTGCACATATACAAATCAACCATCTGATGGTGCATGGAATACTGTTGTCATATCTGGTCAGGTGCCTCTGCTGTTTGTCTTAGTATTCTTGACAGGCTCCAAAGAAGAATCTCTAATGTGATTGGTCCTGACCTGGCAGCATGACTCCAACCACTTTCTCATTGGCGGGATGTGGCTTTTTTCATGGCTTCTGCTCTGACAAACTTGGGTCATTGGTGCCCCCTCCACAAGAATTTACTCAGGCAACCAAACTTGCAACAAAGTCTCACCCTTTTACAGTTAGATCCACCAAATGCAGCCAACAGTTCTATTTCAGCAGCTTCTTTTCTTGTGTTTTCCACCTGTGGAACTCCCTTCCATATACTTGCTTTCCTGACAGCTACAACCTCCAGGAATTTAAATACAAAGTCAATTCTCATCTCTTATCCACTAAACTCCAGCTCTTTCTACATCACCCCATATATCTTGTTCTTTTTTTTTATCTACCTTCACAACTGTCTTCATTCCTGTGTTCACATCCTTCTCTTGCTCTTTCTCTTTCATCCCCTGTAGCTGATTCATCTTTGAAAACTTTAACTCTCTTATGTAGCCCCCTGCACAACAGTGGCTGTACCGCCTTGCTTGGGGTGAAATGATTAAAAAAAAAAAACTGGAACAGAGTTCTCTATGAAATCCTTTCACAGAAACAAACAACTGATTTACATGAATATTTTTTCCAATTAGACAAACTTAAAACAATAACTGATCAAATGTTTGCACGATTAATTCGCAGAAACTACAAATTATTCTATCACATTCACACTAAACAGCACATTCCTTTGGTGACGGAGTAAAAATTGTGATCACATAGCTGGGAAGGTTTCACACACATGTCATATTCTTAGTTATGACATTTTTAGATTGTCATTTATTCACTATTGACTGCTTATTAAAATATAATTCCACTAGAAGACTGCAAATGACAAGTAGCATATTTCTTTGCATGGAAAAGTAAAATCTTCAAGTAGGATGAGATTTCCTGAAGTTCAATGAAAGAAAGAAGATAGCAAAACAGAATGGTAAATTGTTATTCAATAAAGTTAATACCACTCCAAAATAATTTTTCTTTTTGTCACTTAATATACTATACAAACTTTTCAACTGATTCAATAAATATCTATATAACACAACATCTTTTTACTCTTGGAGATGAAATCATCATGAATAAATGGACAGATCTGGTATGCACTCTAATGTCATGTAAGTCAGAATTTTTTTTAGTAAAACTTTCGGATACCCAAATAAACTCTTAAATTAATTCCAACACATTCAGTATTCTAAGTATTTCTTGTATTAAAACCAAATAAGCTAAACTATTTATAAGTAACTCCTATATAAATTCTCACACTTGTTATAAATTTCATAAAATTTCATTCTACTTGTATTGATTTTATATTTCTGAATCTCACTGACAAATAAAAAATGTAAAAACTCATTAAAAAATAATATTTTGTGCTGATTTTAAATACTGTCTTTTTTATGCAGCTCCTAAATTTAATCTTAACATTTTATTTAATATTTTTGGAACGAGATTTCAGAAGCATATAAATTATTATCGTAGAAAAAGTTTAACATGATTTGAAAGCTTACCTTTGAGTCGCTCCAGTAACTGGTCTCGTAATTTTTCAAATGTACTGTAACTGAGTCGGTCTGCAGGTATTGCGTTAAGCCTTTCCCAGGAACCACATGCATAGTCGTAAAAGTTATCACATGGGTCAACATTTTTGTTGATTGCATCCATCAGTCTTGCCGCTAGAAAAAAAATTGATATGAACTTCAAATAATTTGAGTCCAAAAAAAAATTCAAAATATGAACATCAAATAATAAAAGCAAAGTACTATTTGCTTTTATGAAAATAACTTTTTACCTACATAAGTTGATAACAGAATGATCAAAACAGTCAATCATCAAATCAGTTTTAATGGAAGGGAAATGAATGAAAAGGTAAGGACTTCAATACCATACTTTTCTGTAATACTTATTGCAAAATATTGTGTTTTTATTACAATTAGTAAGAGTCTTTAGCTACACAGATATTTCTCATTTGATCATTAAAAAAAGATTTTTCTATTGGATACAAGCCAAACCCTGTTAATAATCTCTTGCATGAAAGAAATACAAATATTTGATGCTTCATATTGATATTCATCCATTGTAAGATAAATTAGCTTTGACAGATATTAAATTTTGCAGTTTTAAAGTTTTTTCTCCAAATCTATAAAGAAGTAGGATGATTTTACAAGTTATTGGCATTGTAACAAATTAGATTGCAACTATCAATTACCTTTTACAATAATATCTGCTAAATTAATATTCACTAAATCTGTGTGTATAATGACAGTAACATTACCAGTAAAAAATAATTTTACATTCTCCTAATGATGTTTCTGAAAAATATTAAAAATTTCCTTCCAAATTCTGTATCAATAAATTAGATACATTTATTTTATAAAATGAGATTCTGCAATATTTCATACCAGCTACCTTAAAAAACAATTATCATATTTTTTTTATGATTTTATGTAAGAAAGAGATTTATTCACCTTTCTCCTTATATTTTGAAAAGCTTTTACTGATTTTTTACATCATGACTTTTTCTTAAGAAAATTCCAACACTGAAGTTTCAACAATGTAAAAGTAAGTGTTTAATTTTAAGTTTTCAAACATTAAAATTCACTTATTTTTTATATTTCTCTGTACAATGAATTAAGACTGAGTTAGTCATATATTTGGTTATATAAAAAAAAGAATACCTAGCATCTAAGAAGATGTCATTTACTAGAGTGGCTAGCCAATCCCTGTTGCTGACACCTGCTTAGACACATTTGTGTTTGTTCAACACCCACAGAGCCCATCAGTGTTTTATACTGCAACTATGCTGAGTGGACCTGAGTTAATTTCTGAGAGAGAGTGCACATTATCTAACATCATCAACAGTCTGAACAAGGCTATCATGCTCAAACCCTTGGTCATAATGACTTGTGATGTCATACTAGCATCAATGGCTGCCCAAAAAGTTTTGTCTAGTCAATTTCACTCATAAGTCTTGGGTCAACCAGTGGTATGCTTTTTGGGTAGCTCTCCAAAGGTGCCACACACAGGGATCACCTCCTGCAGACTGATAAAATTAATGTCACCTTCCTGACACAATTGACCATAGTGAGACTTGAACCTGGGTCATATGGCCAGAAAGTGAATGTTCTAACCACAAACAGCCATGTGCTCACATGCATTACATGTTATGATCACATTGTCTGTAGTGCTACAAGGTTAACCTCCTTGCTGACTAGAATATGACAATACTCACTAAGCCACATATTGATAAATAATTTCCATTTTGAAATCGTTCAACTTGAACTGATTGACATTTTAACTCTTTAATATTTACTTTGCAACATGAAACAAATGAACAAGTAGAGTATTTAAGATCATTTGATTTTACTATTTCTGTTTTTTTATGAAGTAATTTAATTGCCATTTTTAATTTATAAAACATTTTCATATTTTAAAGATGATGTAAATGAATATTGATCTATCCATAAAAGGCATGTATTTGTTTGTTAATCATGTAAAGATTAGCTGAAAATACTTTTTTAAGGGTTATTTTATTTTGTTAAATAATCAAATAATCACATAAATTTTAGTGAAATATTTTGTGAGATGATATCTGAAGTTAATTTTTTGCCATGACTTGAAGTTAGAACATTGAATAAACTGCTGTAAACAATGTGTTATATAAGAATGAGTACCTGTATTTGTTTTTCCTAACCACAATGCCTATTTTCATGAGTGTTTGAAACTACTGATAAAAATACTTTTATTTTTCATTCATGAACTGCTACTTTTTATCCCCAACACTGACATGACAGCATTTCAAACTGAGATCCTGTCCATCCTCAGGCTTTTTATTTTTATTATCTCAGACTCTTTTTAAGACATTCTTTTTATTTAAAACTTACAACCTTGTAAATATTTCTCTTTAATCACTTGATCTAGCATTTTATTTTTGGTGTTTATCACATTGCACCATTTTCTACACCTTTCAGCAAAATACAAATCTTAGCTGTTTTTTTTTTTATCAGAAAGCAACAAAGAAAACTTGTTTTCTTTTTATTGAAATGAAAAAGTTATATAAGTATTTTTTTAAAGTATATTTACTTTATTAAGTGAAGTTGTCAATCTCAAGTCGTCTTTTTTATGTGATGACATCTGATGATCTTTTTAAACAGTGGAATTTTATACTTTGATCTTTTTCTTATTTTATAAACAGAAGTGTCAAGAACATTAAAACTCTGAGATCCATGCAGAAAACAAATTAGAAAAGATTTGCAGTTTTTTCCCAAGATTTAAATATTGATGCAAGCATTTACAATGCTATAGACTATCTATTTAGTCTACGGCTATATCGTGTTGAATACACTGGTTCCCATCTGATCACCAAAGTTAAGCAACATCAAGCCTGGTCAGTACTTAATGGGTGACCATTTGGGAATACCAGGTGCTGTAAACATACGGACCAAGAATGGTCCACCGGTCCTCCAGGTTTGGGGGTTGGGTGTAGAGCTAACAACCCTGCCCTGTAAAAAACAGTTCGTTACAGAAACAGCAACAAAAAGTTGCTGCCCTCTGCACCATCTGGGTGTGATGGATAAATGATGATGATGATGAGACTATCTATTTATGTATTCTTTACAATAAAATTGATAACAGAGAAAATAAAATATTTTTTTGCATTTTTCATAAATAATCATATCAGAATAATCATTTTCTTTTTGACATTTGTTAGCACAACTTTGAAAAAAAAACACTGATAGAAGACAGTAGGAAATAAATCTGTTAATAATTTACAAGATTAACTTGCAAAACATTGCTTTACTGTAAATTTACAATATTCTTGCCCATCCTTTGCTATCTAATTAATTCATGTAATTATCTAATCATATGAGGCTAATTAAATCTTGTCAAACCTTGAATCTGCTTTCTCTCAGATTCAATGCTAGAATTTAATTTTCTTTTTCTTAATAATATCAGATGTACTGAAATTGTCAGCTAATAATAAATACTAGAAAACTTATTTACTTCATTAATAAAAAAAGCTGAGTTTTCAATAATTTTTCTAGTGAATTTAATAATTATTAAAGATTTTTTATGAAGACTGATTAAAATTTAATGCAGAAAATGTTAAAATGTATTGAATTCATAAGTAAATACTATTACAAGTTTGAAATGACAGATTCAAAATCTCACTATTGAAGTCCAGTTTAAACTATACATTCTTTAAATAACCCAATTTAACCTTCTTTAAATTCATTTCCTTTTTCAGGATTAAATAACCCTTAAACATTTTGATGGATACAATGGTCATAATGATCATAAAAAGAAGTTGCTCTTGATTTTCAAATTTTCTAATTTGTTTTTTTTTATTTTCTAAATGAGAATAAGCTTCGGTATTTTAAAAATTAGCAATATACAAAACTGCAAAAATAAAAATAGCATAATTCCTTCTGATATATTTAACAAGTATGTGTTTATATATATATATATATATATATATATATATATATATATACTTTCATTTTAACTGATAAAATATTATGTTCATGCAACAAAGTGTTTAAGCAATGTATATATTTTGCTGTGTTTATCCATAGGCATAAAGTGAGGCATAGCTTTTATGTAATTAAAAAGAAATCTAGATAATGGTGAACACAATTATTTACTTACATTTACTCAAAATGCCCAGCCATAAAGTTATTCTATTTTAAAATCCCTGAATGACCCATACAAACCTTTATAGAAAAATCAACTTTGTGCAAATGAGTTTTCAAAGAGATTTTCGTATGCATCAACTGAAAGTAATTTTCAATTTTCCATGAACTCTGAGATTAAATCTGGGCATCTAATTTTATTTATTTATTTTTTTTTTTCAAAAGCTTTCAATCTGAAAGGATTGAATTTGGAAGTTTATGCAAGCAATGCAATAAAAACACAGAAAACAATTATAAAAACTCAAAATGGCAATCAGGAAAAACAGTTTATTTGAAATTACAATCTGTTATGCAAGAATTTTATCTGTGACATATAGGTAATAAATAATGGACTAAATTATGATAATGAAACAATATGGAGTATCTAAAACTTTAACTGTGTTTTTTGATTTATGGAAAATATAAAGAACATAATCTGAGCTGTATACATGTATTCCCTCTCTCGTATAGGAATAAAGACACTTCCATGGGATATTCAGACTATGTCTGAAGATTGTGTGAAACTAAGAGACAACAAGAAGTGTTGATTTCTTTGTCTATACAGGCTGTATCTATAAATGTATTATATTTGATATTATGCACTCTTCCCTTATAAGTATAAAGAATTTTAACTACACACACTTGTACACACACACACACATATATATATATATATATATATATATATATATATTGTCATCTGCAGACAGATCTGTTTCACTGTATCACAGCTCATCAGTACAGTTAGACTCCGATTGCTACATAACCCAGGCTCGAAACCCAACCAAATTGGCATCAGTCGGCAACTCTACCCCTGGGCCACGGGGCGTTCGGTGGAAGAAGGCAGTCTTTTTAGCACATATTATATTACGTGCCCAATAGCTAGAGTGCTCCAATTCATTTTACTGAATGAGCGATGTGTACATGCTAGAGTGGCAACTGTTTTTCAAAGTCTACCTTTCTTCTAGAGTGCTCAATCAGGGTGTGAGAGCGTAAATGCACACACACAGATGAACCAAAATTATTGGAATCAGTATCTTATATCATGTAAGATCTTTGTAACCCAATGAATTGCAATAATTCTATATAGCATTGCTCTTGGAAGATGCTAGAGAAATGTTGAGCTATGTAATCTCATCTTGAATGCTGTCCACATCAACATCACCAGATGTCTATTTCCATGTTAGCATCAGTTAGACAGAGTTTTTTTTATGGCTCTTTTCCAGGCCACCCAATTTTGTGTTAGGCCTGGCCGTAACTTCCTTAAATTGTCTTTGATAAGTTGGGTCCATGTTTTACATGGTCTAACTCTTTGGCTGTTGACCTCAATAAACCTACAATTGCTGAATGGGTTTTTTATGTCAATTCTCTCAATGTGCCCAAAAGATCTAGGTCTTGTTTGATGCATAACATCTGTTATATTGATTATACCCAGCCTATTTCTCAACTTCTCTGATGTTTTTCTATTCCTAAAACTGACATTTCACTTCCACTGTATCATTTGCATGTCAGTTCAAGCAATTTTGGTCCACAGTTCACTAATATTTTTAGGTGTGGGATCTTACATGTGAACATATCTCTCTATCTTGCTCCATCAATACTTGAAATACAATGTCATACAAATACTATAGTCACATAATTAATCTGAAGTCACCACAATTCCCCTCAAACCAATTCTGGGTAACTTGGGTCTAATGAAATATTGACTTATCTTACTGGAATAACCCATCACTTGTTAGGATGACAGCTATGAATGAATTCAAATGGTCATGAAGCAGAGTAATATGGTGATCATCAGTTATTGACATGTTTAGGCAGGCCAGCAGATATGGCAAGTATTCTCAGTATACATGTGACATCTTAGATTGAAGCATGTTAAATATCCTCAACATTTAAGAAATAAAAAGCATATCTATTTGACACTTTTATATCCTGTTTGAAATCCATTCATTTATATTCATCTTCTCATGACCAGCTTAGCTGTTGTTCACATCGACCCACTAGATCTCAGAGTCCAATATGTTTGGGCATTTTCATGATGTCAAGGTACATGGTACCATATACCATTAGTATTACTTACTGCCATATGATTTTTTATGTAAATAGACCAAACACAGAGTAAAAGTGTGACTTTTGCAAATTTGGTCATAAATGTTAGAAGTTTCCTATCACTAAGATGAGATAGTTTTCTTAATGATACAAGTTAATGACAAAAAGGATGATAAAAATGTTAACATTAGTTGAATGAAATGTCAAGAAACATAGAGAAAAATTGAAACTATATAAATTATTGACATTTTGAACAGCAACAAAGCTCATGTGGCATTGGAAATCATTCATTAAAATTATAGAATAAAAAGTCATGAAAAATAAGAGGGTTGTTTACATTTATCACAGTATTTATTATCTTGATTGTATTAAAATTCTTTTATAAGCAAATTTATTTCAGAAAGGAATTTCAATTAAGTGAATGAAAGATTCTAAAATTATCACAAAGTAATAAAAAGCTAATAGATAAATACTTTGACAGTAAAAGAAAATAGAAAATATCTAATTTCTTAGTTTTGTAAAGAGTTTTTATACCTCATATCTAGTGATTACCTCCACCACACACACAAAATCAATTGGCATCACTTCAAGCATAAAAATGTTGATAACTTTTATATATATATATATATTGCAAGATTTTCATTTCACATGATAACAATAAAAGTCATTTTCCACTATGTCTCTATTATCAAAATAATCTCTTTTCTTTTTACATGTGTATAGCATTTTAATTGATGTTTCTTTGAATAAAATTACTAAAGAAAATCAATTTTTCACTAATTAAAAATCAAGTAAAGAGTTTGTAACAATAAGCCTTACACTTGATTGTTGATTTGGGGTGTTTGACAAGAAGCTCAGTCTCTTGTAATATTTTTGGCCTAGTTTCCTTATTCAAGCAAAGTATCTCTGCAGATTTAACATTAAAAACCAACATTACCAACAGGTGCTAGTTTTCATTTATCTCTATTATCAATACATAATAAAAGTCATTCCTTGTAACCTGGTAATAATGGAGAAACATAACTCTTAATAATCATTCTGCACCAGTTGTTGTTTATGATCATGAAGATTGCACGAATAAAGAATATGGTTTTAGTTAACAAAGACTAAGTAGAAGGCAAATAACAATAATGATAGGAGTAATGTTATTATTTCAAATAATAAATAATATTGCTGGTATTAATAGTTAGGTTACATCAAGATTTTATGAAAAAAACTCAGGAAACAGGCTAATGGTCATTTTAAATAATACTTATAAAAAACAATAGGAAGCAAAATTAGTTGAGGGGTCTTCAAATGAACCCAAAAAACAAACAGAGAAGAAAACAATATAAAGGACTCATGTCTCAAGTAGAACACTGCTTTTTATTTCAGTTTTGTTGTGGCCTTGTTAGGGGTCAAAAATAAAGGCACAAAGAAAGAATAAAGTTAAATATATTAACAATAATAGTAGTAAAAACATATACAAAAATGAGAAGTTCACCAGCATGTCTGTTTGGTCTGGCCGTTAGAGCTATCTGCTGGAATAGACTTCTGCCACAAAGCAGAAACTGCTGCTTATTTATAGTTTAAAGTGTTCATGTGTTCATAGGCAAATCTCCATAACACTTCTCTATCCTAAGTATCAACTCCACATACTTTTTCTCTTTGGGTTAATAATGATAAAGTCCATAATGTTTCTTTTTCTTCTTAAACAATGTTACTCCAAAGCCACTTGCAGAATTGGCATGTCAGAAGTATTGTAAATATCATCCATGACTTCTTTCACTTCAGGAGGACTGCTGTCAGCATTGTCCAACAGGCATTTCCTCATTTGGTTTAAATGTCTTTTGTGAGTAAACTAGGGACCTTTAATTATGTAGACCACATTTCTTACACTTTTCTCAATTGTACCTATTTCCCAGAAAGATTTATTATCTGAAAACATCTGAAAAAACTTTCTCTCTGGGTTGGTAAAGTTTTGTAGTTACTGTGTTTGTTCATCCAGGTTTTGTTTGTTTGGTAAGTAGCTTGTTAAACACAGACCTGATTTTACACACAAACATTACCTCAATTGGGAGTAATGATAATGGTGTGTTGTTGTTTGACATGATTTGTAGAGTTTTTTTCTGTGGTTGTGCCCCTAGCTTTCTTCAGTGTTCTTTTCGGTGTGTGATGAAATGCTTGGCCTGTCTGTTGAACCTTAGGTGAGATGGAGTGATCGTGATATGATTGATCTGGAAGGTCTCCCAAAAATCCTTAAATTCACCAGATGTAAATTGTGTCCCATTGTCTGACACTAAAAAATCGACTACCCCAAATCAGGAAAATAGTTCATGTAGAAAATTGATTGTCACTTCTGTAGTGGGATTTCTACATTTAAGAACTTTAAGCCACTTCGAAAAACTATCTACTACTATAAGATAGTAGAACCCATCTAGTGAGCCCACAAAATCTATATGAATTTGAGACCATGGTTGGTCCATTTTTGGCCAATGACTATATCTGGTTGGAGGTGCCTTAGCTGCCAAAGCAGGACTTTACAATGTTTTTAATATCCTTATCCATGTTTAGCTAGTATACATAACTGCGCATAAGGCTTTTCATCCTTGTAATCCCTGGGTTGCTGGCTTAGAAATCTTTCTGAATTCTTCTTTGTAGTGTTGTTGGAATGATGACTCACTCAATATATAGCAGTACTTTGTAGAATAGAGAGAAAATATCTGAAGTCTGTTAGCCATTTTCACAAATTTTGGTTTCAGTTTGCCTGACAAACTCATCGTTTAGAGCTTCTCATTTGAATTGGTTAGGAGTTACAGGGAGTTCCCTTACTGTATTTCATAATGTAGTTTTAAATTCTCCTTCTGCTTGAAGAGAAGCAATCACGACATCTTCAAGAAGTCCTCTGTGTTCTGGGATTAAACTAGACAGTTTGTCAGCAGGACAAAGTTTTTTAGACGGTAGAAAGTCCATTTTAAAGTTATAATTTGAAAGAATTGTTACCAATCTCTGCAGCTTATTTTACTGTATGCACAGACAGAACTATTTTAGAACAGAACATAGTCAGTAATGGTTAATGGTCTGTCTGCAAATTAAGGTGTTTACCGTAAATGTACCAGTAAAACTTGTTAACGCAAAAATATTCCCTAGTGACTCCTTCTCAATTTGCGAATAATTATTTTCTGGAGAAAGAAGTGTCCTCAACACATGAGCTATTGTTTTGTGAGATCCATTTGGAATCTTGTTCATAATACATGCTCCAATGCCATACAAGCTGACATCACTGGCAATTATAATGTCCAGGCCTAGGTTATATTAAGTGAGAAACAAATCCAACATCAAGACTTCTTTTATTTTGACAAATGCTTTTTGACATTCAGGTGTACACTCCCAGTCCTTGTCATTTTTTCAAAAGTTCATTTAACAAGTTTTTTTTAACAGAGCATGTAAGTTGTGCATATTTGGTATGAACACCTGGTAGTAGTTTGCCAATCATAAGAAACTTTGTAAGGTAAAGACATTTTTGGGAGCTGGTATGTCCTTGATTGCTGTAGATCTGGTTTGGATCTGGTGTTATGCCAGATCCAAACCAGATCTACAATCACGATATCTTCAAGAAGTCCTCTGTGTTCTGGGATTAAACTAGACAGTTTGTCAGCAGGACAAAGTTTTTTAGACGGTAGAAACTCCAGTTTAAACTCATTGGCCAAACCAGATCTAACTAATTTAGTACATTATTGATAATGTACTAAATCCTCTCCATAAAATGTTGCATTTGGATTCTTTCAATTTGAACCCGTACTCCTCAATTCTTGAGAAGACTTTTTGAACATTCCTTATGCTGTTCTAAATTTTGACTGATCATTAATCTATCATCCAAATATGCAAATGCAAAGTCAAGTTCACTCAGCATAGTGCCCATTACTCATTGGAAAATTGCCAGCACAGCATTTACTTCAAACGGTAGATGTTTGAACTTGTATAACTCCCAATGGGTGTTGATACAGAGCAACTTAGAACATTCTTCCTCCACTGTTATTTAAAGATACATGCCACTGAGTGTCAATTTAAAAACAATTTTCCTCCATTTAGTTTTGCAAAAATTTCTTCGTCTAGGTATAGAATAATGATAGTCTTTGAGTGCTGAATTAAGCCCCATCAAGAAATCAGTGCACACACAGATCTTGTTTGACTACTTCTTCACGTAGACAGTTGGTGAAGCTCATTGACTGTTCTCAAATTTTGACAAAACACTGGTTCTTCATTTATTTGTGGTGAAGTGGTGAAAGACACATTTCTTTTTTTCTTAAACACTGACTCCATGTCATCTTGTTACTTGAATTTTGCCATCATCTTATTACACTGACCAAAGCCCCAAGAAAAAACTTCCCGAAAAGTTTCTTTTGAATTTTTTGTTAGATTATTTACCCTGGTCAGGTTTTCAAGTTTTTTGGCAAAATGAATTAATTGGCATGTCCCACAACTTAAATTTCTCCATCCAGTCAGTGCCAAATAAATTTTCTGTATTCTTTAAAATGAACGTTTTTAGTTTTAATGTCTTTCCTTGAAAAGTTATATTAGAGATAAATTCTCCTTTAAACTTGATTTTCTTCCCTGTCACAAACCTGGCCATTTTATTAGTTCTTAGCAAGGTTGGTTTTATTAACTTTTTCCAGGTGTTTATTTATTTATGATTGTTAAATCTGAACCAGATTGTAGTTTAATATTTTTATTTAGAATTTGTACTTGCACTTATTTCCTAATGTTTAATCCACCTTGTTCATCTGATTTTTTTTTTTTTTACACAGGTATTAATATTTTCCTTACTCAATAATGTGAGCTGTTGTGCTCAACATGGCTACAATTTAGACACTTTTTATTTTGGTAAGGGCAGTCCTTATAACAAAGTAGTGACCCACAACTGAAACATGAGTTGGAGGCAAGTTGTCTTGTTTCTTTTTTGATTGGTTTGATTTACAAGGAGAATTAAGTTTTTTCTTTTGGCATACTTTTCTTATGTGAGCTATGCCAGATTCCTTGATAATTTTGAATCTTGGTGTATGCTTACAAATCTCTAAGAGTCTTCCACTACTTTTTAGAAAGTAAGGTTTGGCTCGTTTTCAAATTTATTCAGAACTCTGTGTCTAATTTCAGCGTCTTTAGCTGAAACAAGCCCCTGAATAAATATTAGACTTGAAATTATTTGCACTCAATTCTGACAGTTTTAATCGTTGCAATGCTTGGGCATGAATGTAGTATAATCTTCACTATCCTTTCTTGTTAAATTCATACACTTCCATATCTTATGAAAGAGTGAAGTTTTAGGACTAAAAAGTTCTGTAGGATGTCTAACCTCTTCAGTAAATATCAATTTGCTTGTTTTATAGAATAAAATAGAGTTCACAAATTTAGTGTGCTCTGAAGTGCCCAGTTTTCAAAGAAGAAAAGAAACTTTCTTAGAGTCTGACCAATTTATGCAATCTGTAATGTATAAATCCTCAAATCTTCTAAAAATAGGAGGCAGAAGTTATATCCTCATTCAGAGAATATGTAAAAATATCTATTGTACCCCAGATCATGTTTTGTGAGAACATGTTTTCTTTTTCACTAATTTGTCCCATTTTGCCAGTTCAAGCAAGTTTTTTTCTTCTTGGTGAGTTTGAAGTAGAATTTCTTTGAGGTTTTGATGTCTGATTTCTTTGTTTTTGAAATTCAAGCCATTCTTTTTCAGCTTGCTTTTGAATTTCAAGTCGTTCTTTTTGTATATCCAGCTGGAGTTGCTCTATTCTTTTTGCTGCTCAAGTTGCTTTTCTTGCCATTTAAGTTCCCATAGCTTTTGCTGTTCAAGTTGAATTGGTTTGGTTATTTTGTTTTATGGCATATCAACCTCAGCGGGTCATTTAATGCCAACAAAATTTTATTTATTGCTAGTAATACTTTTCCTTTTATTGTTGGTAATAGGTTTGTGGCTGGTAATACTTTTTTCTTTCAAGTGCCATGGAGAAATAAATTTGTTTTGGTTTTTTCAGCATGTCAGACTTAGTTATTTATTGCTATGGTGTCTATTTTCTTTAAATGGGTGTAATTCTTTTTTTTTTTTTTTCAATAAAAGGTTTATATTTTTGAAAAGAGATTAACTTCTTTCAAGTAGTTCAATATGACTTTTTCATCTGTTTTTTGTAAAAAGTTCTCTTATATTCTTTGAGTTATAGTATTTTTGTCTGGTGGAGGGTAAGGCAGGGCAGTCTATTAGAAAATGTTTTACTGTGTATGCCTTTTGACATGTTATACACTCAGGAGGGTTTTTTTCCCTTCAGTAGAAATGAGTGGGTGATGTTTGTGTGGCCAATCTTTGTTCTTGTTATGACCACCTCTTTTCGAGTTAGTTTGAAATTGGGGCTCCATTTTCCAAGAATGGGTTTGATTTCTCGCAATTTGTTTTTTTTTTTTTTTGGATATGTCCCATTGTAACTGCTATTTGTTTTTAATGTATGAATTTATGATTGATTTGAAATCAGTATAGGGACTTTTAATTTAGAATTTTTCATGCTTAGGGATTTTGCTGCAGTGTCAGCTTTTGTGTTTCCATGGATGCCAATATGACTGGGAATCCAACATAAGATGATGTGTTTTTTTTTGCTGATGTTGTTGATTCTGTTTAATAGATTAGTTATTAATGGATTGTTCATATTCTTTTTTTTCAGTGATGTTAATACTGATAGAGAGTCAGCAAAAATGATAAATTTATTTGCTTTATTGGTCATTATGATATTTAGGGCCAGGTGTATTGCTGTGGCTTCAGCACTAAAGATTGAAGATTTATCAGGTAGGCATTTTGAGATAATTTTGTTTTTTAGTATAGTTGAACATCCAACCTTTTTGTTGATTTTAGAGCCATCGGTATAGATATGTTCAAAGTTTCGGTACTCTTGGAGGATGTCATATAAGTAGATTTGATTGTGCTGGTTTTGGGATGTTTGGAGAGATTTAGTAATACTGTAAGTTGATTTATTTGCCAGGGTGGGTTTTCTGAAATTAAGGACAGCCAAGGTGGGTGCTTTAGTCTGGTAGCTTTGTATATTAAAGCAATGTTCACTTCAACTTCATTTTTTATTTGTTCCATATGTAGTCCAAATGGCTTAATTGCCTTTTTGTGTTTGAGTTGAAAAACACACGGATGCATAGGGTTTAAGGTATAAGATGCTAATTTTGTGTAATATTGGAGAGCAAGTTTTTCCTGTCTCATTGTTATTAATGGTTTGTTTGCCTCTGCATATAAACTTTCTATGGACGTGGTGGACGTGCTAGTCTGAGGCCTTGATGATGTATTGTGTCAAGTTCCTTGATGTAGGACTTTCTAGATGCCTCGTAGACAAAACAACTGTAGTCAAGTTTAGATCTTATGAGTGATTGGTAGAGCTTTAAAAGGGTTTTTTGTGATCAGCTCCCCAATTTGTATAGGCTATGGTTCTCAGTAGTTGCATTCTTTGATTACATATTTTTAAAATATTTTATATGGGGTATTAAGGTGAGTTTTTTTTATCAAATATGACTCCAAGATATTTGTATTGGTCTGTTACTGTTAGTTTGTTATTGCCTAGTTTTAGTTCAATATCGTGGTGCATTTTTCTTTTTTGACAAAAGTGAATGCATTTTGTTTTTGTTTGAGAGAAGTTGAAACCGTTTATAGTGGCCCAGCCATTTATTTTAGTTAGGCATATTTGCAGGTGTCGTTCTATGATGTGCATGTATTTGGCCTTGAAACTTATCATGAGGTCATCCACATGGATGGCACATTCGATTCCAGGAATAATATTTTTGGCTATACTGTTAATTTTTATATTAAACAGTGTAATTGATAATATGCACCCCTGTGGGACTTCTATTTCTTGTTTTTTGGAGCTTTAAAAGACATTTCCGAGTTTTACTCAGAAACTTCTGTTGCTCATATAATTTTTAATGAATATTTGCATCCTGCCTTTTAGAACTAGTTCTTTTAAATCTTTTAGTATTCCGAATTTCCATGTTGTATCATAAGCTTTTTCTAAATCAAAAAATACAGTTACACTGTGTCCTTTTTGCATGAATGCTTCTCGTATGTAAGTTTCCAGTTTTATAACGTGGTCGATGGGGCTTCTATTTTCTCTAAAACCTGCCAGGAGTTTGGTAATTAGATTATTGGTTTCTAAATACCAGATTAATCATTTATTAATCATTCTCTCAAGGGTCTTGCATATACAGTTTGTGAGTACAATGGGACGGTAATTCATTGCGTCTGTTAGGTCTTTTGTAGGTTTGGGTATGGGTACTATTGTGGCTTGTCTCCATACATTTGGGAATCTTTCAATTGTCCAGATACTGTCATATATTTCAAGTAAGTATTCTTTTGATTTTCTAGGCAATTCCTTTAGTAAAGTATAATGGATTTCATCTGGTCCAACAGTTGAGTTATGAGTGTTTTTAAATGACTCTTCTAATTCGGACATTGTAAAGATTTTATTGTAGCTTTCGAAGTTATCTGAATTAAAGTTAATTCTTTGTTTTTCTTCACGATGTTTGACTGGCTTGAAATCTTTTTTTGGTTGATTGAAGAGGAATTTTTAGCAAAATTTTCAGCTAAAATTTCAGTTATGTCTTTTTGGCTTGTGATTTTAATGTTATTATGGATGATATGCTTATAAGCTTGTTTGATGTTTTTCCCTGAAATTTTATTGATCATATCCCATTCTTTTTTGTTTTGGTATTTAAATTTAATTTGTTGATGTATGCTTGCCATGTTGTCCATTTGGCTACTTTAATAGCTCTGCGTGCTTTAGCTGTATCATTTTTATAATTTTCTAGGTTTTCTTTAGTTGGTTGGTTTTTAAATTTTCTGAGAGCTGCTTGTCTGGCTCTGACAGCTTCTTTGCATTCTTTATTGAACCAGGGGGTTATTAAATTTTGGTGATGGTGAACTTTTGGGGATATTTTGTTCTGCAATTGTTTTTAGAGTGTTGGTAAAATATATGATATCATCTTCTCTTCTTATATTGGCTTCTGGCGTCAGTTTAATTTGACAAGTGTTTTTGAAGTTTTGCCAGTTTGTCTTTTGAAGGTTCCATTGAAGTATTTGATGTCTTTTTCCAGCTCTTAACTTTCTAGTATGATTGGAAAGTAGTGACTTCCGCAGGTACTGTGATATACTTTCCAATGATAATCCATGTAGATGCTGGGTTTGTATATTGTTAAATCAATAGCTGAGTAAGTTCCAGTAGCTGGGTGTAAATATGTATATGCTCCATTGTTGAACAGGCAGAAGTGGTTTTCATTCAAAAAATCTATTATTTTTTCTCTTATATTTGTCTCTTCATTTTCACATATTTCATTGTGGCTATTAAAATCTCCCATTAAGATAAAGGGTTTGGGTTGTTGTTGAATCAGTTCATTTAATTGTGTCTTATTTAGATTCTCGTTAGGCGGGAGGTATAGTGAGCAGATAGTTAATGGTTTTCTGAGTGTTACAGCTACTGAAACTGTTTGTAATGTTGTATTCAGCTTGATTTCACTTTGAATAATATTGTTATTGATTATAATTGATGAGCCACCAGAAGCTTTATTTCCTTGTTTGTTTATGTAATCGTATGTCGTGTATGTGCAGAATGTGTCATTTGATTTTTTGTATGTTTCTTGGAGGCATACAACTTTTGGGTGGAATGAGTCAATTAGGAGTGTTAATTCAGCAAGATTAACCTTTTCACCCCTGATGTTCTACTGGAGAATTTTGTGTGTCATTTGGTTTTGGTTTCGCTCTAATTTGAACAGACATTAATTTTGTTCTTTATTGTTCAAGTTATCTTTATGTCTCTCCTGTTCTGTTTTATGACTTTGTCATTACAGTTTTATAAATCATTTTGTGTCATGATTTTTGTTATCTATATCCATTTCCTCTAGTGTTTTAAATTTCTTTTTCAATTTGGATTCTTGTTTTTGGTGTTGGTGCAAAGTGAGAATTATTTTTGGGGAGGTGGGGCTGAGTGCATTCATCTCGTTCTGATTTTTGCTTTTTTCTCCTGTTCTTGGGATATCTTTTACTGAATCTTTTGTGGTAGTTTTATTGTTTAAGTTTCTGGTTTCTGAGTTTGATTGAGACCTGTTATCTGTTTTGTTTTGTCGATGATTGACAATTAATTTCTGAATTCATTGTTTCTGTTTGTTGATTTGGACTTTCTATCTCAAAAAGTTCCAATTTATTTTTAATATATATTTTCCATTTTTGTTTAGAAGATTCTGTTTTCTTTAGAGATGTGGTTATATATTTTACTGATTGGATATTTGGTTTTTGTAGACTTTGTTTTTCAAAACATTTGTTTTTATGAGGGGAAGTTTGAGTTTGGGAAGTACTTAATATTTGGTTGGTTTCTTCTTTGGTTCCTGTTTTAGTTTTTCTCTAATTTTTGGAGGGGTAATATTTTAAAATTTTTTTTAGAGTTTGACCATTTGTTCTGTTTTAAATATATAAGTTTTTCTATGAGTTTGTTGTACTTGTCTATCTGATAGGTAATATTTGTATCTGTCTTTTCTACTACTCTCACATAATATTTATTCCTCATATATCCATCAACTATCTTTTTTGCCTCTGGAAAAGGAATATTTCTTTTATATTCTATTCCTAGGATTTCCTTTTCTTTCTTCCAGCATTCACATATTTTGGAGAAAGCTGGGTGGTTCCCTTGGCAATTTATACATTTAATTTCCTGACATTCTTCTTCATAATGGTTTGTTTCTTTTGAGCCCCATTTGATGCATGTGGTGTGTCCTCTACAGATGTCTTTATGATGCTAAAATTTATGACATTTGAAGCATCTTAGGTGATTTGGAATGTATATTTCTACGGGTTCTATATTATATCCTATTTTGATTTTTGGAGGAATTTGAGGTTTATTGAAAGTGAGTACATATGTGTTTGTGGGTATCTTTTCATTATTTTTCTTTATAGATATTTTTTGTGGTTGATGACTCCCTGAATGCTCATCAAGTTCGAAGTTTCTTCTGGGATGGTGAGAGATAATTCTCTACTTCTGACTACTCCTTTTGATTGATTTAATTTTTTATGTGGATTAACTTTAATGCTGATGTGGTGAAAGGTTTTCATTTTTTTTATTTTCTCACTTTGATTTTTTGTTTTGATTTCTACTATTAGGTTTTGATCTCTTGTTTTCTTAACTGTTTTTGGATTCATCGTATTGGACAATATTTTTTTCTATAAGGAAATGGGGATAGTTTTGACATGGGTTTTTCTTCCAGGGTTTTTATCACACAGAATCTAGTCAGATAGAGCACATTTGGGCTTTTTGCTTTGATTCATCATGTATCTTGTTTTGTTTTTTTGCTGTCTGTGTTCTCTTGGAGCTCATTATTGGGACCTGTCAAGGGGGAAACCCAAACGCTTTGACAGGTTAGGGCTACACAGAACAGTATACTCATTTTAGTGTTTGTTTCGTATTTCTAGTTTTATTTTTAATTTCTTGGAAGTTCATTTGGAAGTAGATATTAGGGCTTGACCTGACAAGCCAATTGATCAGATTGGGCCTCTTTGACTGCCCGTCTAGCCCAGGTAAAGGCCAAAGTGGTGTGTTGCAGTATCATGACCTCTTTGCACTCATCATGATCTGCTCAACCACCAGGATCCTGTCCACAGGCATCACGTGTTGTCACCCACAGCCAACAGGTGACCCCATTAAGGGACTTCTACCCTCTGAAGTGGGGCAGTTGATGTTTTCTGATGCCCCGCTGACAGGGCAAGTTCAAGTTGGAACTCAAGAAAATCAAGCATGGCTGATTTAAATTCATCCATGTTTGTCCATGTCTTTTTTAGGATTAAACCGAATACAGTTAAGTTAAAGTGAAAAATATTTATTTCCTTTGAATAACAAAAGAAAAAAACTTTAGTAAACTGAAATCAAAATTAATTGCAAGTGAATAAAAATAACTTTAATTTCTTATTCATTCAGGGAATGATGAGTGCTTTTTTTCCCCTCAAAAAACAAAAAACAAACATGAATTCTTCTAGTTTAATGGCTCGCATTCAAGTTTAGTGTAAGTTAGTAACATTTTTTTTTCATTCGGTTTCCTTTCCTAGATTACCAAGTACTGTTGAGTAGAACAGAATGTGACAAAAATAGAATTTCTTTTTTTATTAAGTTTCCTTTTCTGGATTGCCAACTACTGTTGAATAGAACAAAGTGTGATGAAAAATGGAATTCTGTGCGTCTAATGTTGAACCAATACTGACCATTTCTATGCAGTCCTTCTGGGGTTCTTGAGAGTCCTTAAAAATTTTCATTGCCAAGTTGTTGTGTGCTTGTTAGGGGCCAGAATTAAAGACACAAAGAATGAAGAGAGTTAAATATATTAACAAAGAAGTTCACCAGTATGTCTGTTTGGTCTGGCTGTCAGAAACTACTGCTTATTTATAGTTGGAAGAGTTCATGTGTGCATGAGTAAATTATAATAACAAATTAATAAATGATGAAAGAGAAATAGTTTCAGAGAGAGAGAGAAACACTTAATAACTTCCATGAAAATCTTATCTATGTTATTTAATTGTCTGAGGGTTTTAAAATAATCTCCATCAAAGTTAGGTTAAATTAAGATTTTATATATAAAAAACAACCATTTCCTTAATTCAGTTATTTCAACACAGAAAACAGATTGTTTTAAGATAATAGGAAAGTAATTTATTAAAAATGTTTCTTTTTGAATAAATATAGAGGTAATATTGGTGAAATGAAAACAATACAGTACAACATCAGTATAATTGCTCAACTACTGATAATATCTACTTTTTTGACTAATGAAAACCTATTTTTATCTGAATAAACCTTTCTTCTATTGATTTTCTACTCTTATACAAACCTCTATTGTCCACAGCACAAAGCATTGGCTTAATATAAAGTAAAAGCTTTGTAATTGTCTTCTCTGCATTTTGGCAGAGAGATACAGTCCGGACCAGAGGCAGAGAAATAATCATCTTTTGTCTCACTCTACAGAAAATGGACACTTGGTACATGCCATATCTTGAAGTACTTTTTATTGAAAAAAATCTGAGAAAAAGAAACATTTCAGTAAGCTGTAATAAGTGTATTGGTTTTGATGGAAGATGGATTTGAGATGGATTGTTCAGTTGTTGGAATTTAATACTGCTTATTGGTTGTCTGGAGAAAAATTAGATACATTTTGTTGTTACAAGTACTAAAGTAATGAAGTATTTAGGAGACTGGGTTAGTTGGGATATGAGAGAAAAATATATTGGTTGCAACATTATCATAGTAGAGTAAACATCAACATTTTTGACTCTAAGTGGAGTGAAAAAGTGAAAAGATGATGTTTTTTTGATTAAGTGGAAAAAGCATCAATGAATATATATAAAAAAAAAGTTACTTTGTAGTTTTTAAAAGATTCTCAATTTATAATGTTAATTTGTAGGTTTTCATCCTTAAAACATTATGCTTATTATTTAAAAATTTGATGACTGCAAAATATATGCACATATATACTTTTAATAAATGTTCTTATTATAACAGGAGCAGAAACATGGGTATGACAGTAAACTGCATCCAGGAGCAAGGCCTCTGATTGAGAAGTTGTGAGGAGAATGGAACCACCTCTTAATTGCTGTTGTTCCCAGGTCTACCCTGACCCAGTGTGGTAGCAGCTGTTAGGGTCCCAGCTATGGGCAAATAGTTAACACCCAAACTAGGGTCAAAACACTATGAAAGTATGAAAATAGACTTTTATAGAAATATACAAATAAAAATAGACTTTAATAGAAATGTATACATGAAAATAGACTTTTATAGAAATGTATACATAAAATTTAATAGAAAAAAATATATTTTTGAAGGAAAAATATTACCAACAACACATTTTTAAAGGAAAAATTATTACCAGCAACACATTTTTAAATACAAAACTAGAAGACATTTTCAGTTTTCTAAAATAAAAAAAAATAAAAAAAATAAATCAAATTCTGACTAAATCAACCTTCTCACTATAACCAAACATTAAAAAAGAATACCTTAAAACCCCCACTTTTTTGGCATTAAATAACCCACGAAGGTTGATATGCCATAAAACAAAAGTCAAAAATCTGCTTTTCTCTGTTGTGCACCAATAGCTTGGTGGGTGAATCTCTGACTGATGCTAAATCAGTTGGGTTTCAGTTTCTCTACTTATGAGCTTTAATACAGCAAAACAGGCTTGTATGTGGATTATTTTTATATGTACATAATTTCTTTTGCAATATAAAATAAAGAACAAATAAGAATGTTTATTAATCTAACATGTTTCATTTTTATTAAAACTTTTTCAGAGTCTGAGAAATGGAAAAACAGTCAGAAATTCTAGTATTTTCAATTTTGTGTTGTTTGATTTTCATTGGTTAGTCATGTATAACACATCTTATAACTATAAATTAGAAACAATGCAGTTTCAAGGATAGAGAACTGGGAAACATGCATTTATTCAATCTAAATTTTGTTCATTTTGCATGAATCTCTCATTGAATATATGATGATACTCTTATGACTTTAAAATGCATTTTTCCTTTCTATTAAGAAAAAATAGTTGTAGAAAATTTATTTTCATTTTTAAATTGGATAAAATGTTGACAGCATTTTGCTTCTTTTTTATTCATCAAGGAATGATGAGGATTTTCCAAATCTATATGAACGCATACAACCTTAAATATGCACAAGCATATTTTACCAATAAAATTCACTATACTGTTAAACAAAGTATCACAAGCAGATTTAATATAATGCACCAAGTGAAACCAAAGTGACCAGCAGATGATAAAAAAAATAATTTGATGTCATTCCTCTTACACAGCAACAATAAGAAATAATATGACAAAGAATCAATGTTTTCATCAATATGATTCAAGCTGATTCCTTCCAAAAATAAAAAACCAAGGTCAATCAATAAAAAATGGCCCTTTAACAAAATAAAATTTATTGAGCCAGAGTCATTTTACATAAATGGCTATATCAATTTATGGTGCCATAAATATGTTTACGAACCTGAAACCGCTTCATTAGTTTATTGGTAAGGTAAGGGCCCATTAATTTTTGTCTTGTTATGTTCTTTTTAGCAACTCTTGGAATGGACCATTTGTTGACTTTGTTCAGAGCCTCACATCAGAAGTTAAAAATATCAGTGATTCACTAAGAATGTACAAATACCCCAATGAGATACAGACTATAAGTAGGAAAAAGAGTGGGTTTAGAAAATGGGTAGGAGAGATGAAGCATTATTTTATGTTTGTCAATTCCTCAGATGATCAAAGACTGAAAACAGACCTGCTAAAAACAGTGAGTATTATAGGTAGATATAGCTAAAGGCTAATATTGAACAGCCTGCAAATAGCTTGGGAGGCAAGGAAGTCGACACTTACAGAGAACTGTGAATAGGCAGTGAACCTTTATATAAATTTTAGATAATTGTCTAGTATGACATGGTAGAAATGATGAAATTCAATTCTATATGGATAGGCTATTAGGATTAGTCATGAGTGCTGCAAGAATTTTAAAGCATTGATGCACTTCCTAGAATCAGGTTCAAGAGACTGACTAAGATGAGCAGAGGGAAATTAAGCAAACATGAGACATGCATTCTTGTTATGTCATTCCTTCCACTGGCTTTGATTCTAAATCAAAGCTATCCTGAATGTCCCACTCTTCTAATAACAATGAATAAGCAAAAGAAATTGTCCTTTTCATTAACACCATTTTTATGGAAGAGTGTGGGACCCAAAGACATCACAGAATTCAAAAAAATTCTTTAATTGTTTGTAATTTTTATAATTGACCCTCTTGATGTCATCAGTTCTTAACTTAGTATCTAATTACTCCTGTTTTAATAATAAGTATGACTGCTTTGATAAGGTCAAATGAGCAGCTGATGTAAAAAATGACATACAATCTGTTCTTAAATGATACATCATTAATTTTAATACCTCAAGAATGAAATGGCTCCATTTCAATCATTTGAATACTGAATATTGCTGCCCCCATCTTAACTAGTTCTCCTGCTATATATGTAGAGATTCTTGAGAAAATCCAAAGAAGATTCTGCAATTGGTCCTGACCTGGTATCTTGGTTTGATTTCCTTTCCCACTGCCATAATGTCAGTCAGTTAAGTGCCATACGTGATACACACTTGGGCGATCATGTCTCAAAAGAGACATGACTGACTAGGCAGAAGATTATCCTGCAGTAGGTTGCTATTGCTTTCTGCGGTAGACTGGTTGCCGACCAAGGCTATAGAACCCAATCTGTCCTGCTATTTAAACCATAACTGGAAGGAAGAGACGGATTAATACCTTTCTCAAGGGTATTTGCGTGTAAGTGAATACAATGGATTCAACTGGAATTCAAACTCAACCATAATGTAGTTTTCCTATAACTTTTCTATAAATACTTTCATGGTAATTTTTCTGATTAACTTTCCTCTATGGTACTTAGATTTTATGAATTTAAGCACAGTACTATTTTGGTGGCAAGGTCTCATAATTTTACAGCTGAAATTACTAGATACAACTGTAAGTTCTATGCTAACAGTTTCTTCTTTTACATTTCTCACTTATAGAATTCTCTTCTGGCTTCTTTTTTTCCAGTCAACTTAGATCTTTAAAAATTGAAATACAATTTCAATCATTATCTTCTGTCTTTTTAATTCTTGTTCTTTTATTGTCCTCTCTCTTTAATAGTAGTTTTTCTCATATTCTCTAACATTCAATAATTTAAATGCAATGGTAACTGTTGTCATCTTAATTCTTGTTCTTTTTTTGTCCTCTTTCCTTCATAGTAATTTTCTCATATTCTCAAACACTCAGTAACCTCTTGCATCCTAGTAGCTTTATATCATTGCTTGGGGTGAAATGATTTAAAAAAGAAAAAAAAGTCAATATCCTATCTAAAAAGAGAGCAGCATCTTATTGCTAAGAAGTCATACTGCAAAAGATCCTTTCGGATAAAACAGATTAAAAAATATTATGCTCTATGAACTATAGAAATCCTTTTTTACAGGTCAAGATATTTTCTGCTTGCTAATCAAGTTTTACTATGCTCAGCCAAATATATTTTATATTAGTGCTTAATTTGTTTTCTGAATTTGAAACATTGATTTATTGGAAATGTTGTCAACAGATGCATACCTTGACCAACAGGATGTAAAATAGACAAAATACATTTACTTTGAACATTAATCATCTTATGTACTTGCAATTGATGTTTAATGAATGTACATTATGGTGGAGTAGAAATCAGCTTGAAATGAGAGATCAGCTGAGTTTGAATTCCAGTTGAATTCATTGTATTTACTTAGACACAATACCCTTGGGAAAAGTATGAATTCATCTCTTCTCATCTTACCCAGGGAATAAAAGGGTTGGTGTAGGGTTAATACCCCTACCTGTAAAAAAGACATGTTACAAAAGCATCAATGAAAACAAACCAAGACAAGTTAATGACAAGGGGCTGTTGATAGCCTATGCTTCACCAGGAACAAGAGGTCTATGTTGATGCATAATAACTGAAAATATAATCATTTGATTCAAGTAAGAATATCTTCAATCACGTGATCCAAAAAAAAAACAATTTTGGCCTGATCGAGCATTTTGCCTTATAACCTCTGATCTATACACTTCATGAAAAGCAAATGATTGCTATCTAAACAAACAGCATTCACTAACCAATAGTAATAAAAGAGTAATTGTTCTTCCACTGGATTTATGTCAATGCATATAAAATTATTTTGGAGCTATCCTTATATCTTGTGGCTTTTGAAAATTATAAACAGATTTTCTTTTCCTCTTTGTTAATATTTTAGAATAGATGTACAGATATTTTATAATCATAATGTTTTCACAAAAGAATATTTCTTCTTTTCTGTAAAAGAGAATTATAATTTTTTGATAAATGTTACTTTATATTTAAAACAAACTTATCTATACCAATCCACATACCAATAGTATATACTTATTAAAAATACTGTTTTCACTATTATACTTAATTCTTATTAAAAGATCCATCAATTATTTTCATGATGTTTTTTTTTTTTTTTAATCATCTCACCCCAAGCAAGGCATTCCACTGCCACTATTGCGCATGGGGCTACATAGGGGACGGTAAGGAGAAGGAGTGGTTTAGACATAGGAAATGTCAGGAGGAAGGTGATAGACGGGTAAGGATACTGAGGATGAGGGTTGGGCAGCTGGGAAGAGTGTTTGAAAGAATGGGAGCGAGTTAGTGTGTTAGGAGGTGTCTATTGACCTTACATTTAAACTCCTGGAGATTGTAGCCATCGGGGAAGCAATCATGTGGTAGGGAATTCCACAGTCGGGAAGTGTGAGAAAAGAAACTGTTGGAGTAGAAGTTGCGGTTGCATTTTATCGGTTTCACTGTAAAAGGGTGGGATCTAGTTGCTAATCTAGTATCTTGTGCAAATTCGTATCTATGGGGCACCAGTGATCTAAGTTCATTGGAGCAGAAGCCGTGAAAGTATTTATAGAAGAGACAAAGGGAAGCCACTTCACGCCGGTGGAAGAGAGACTGCAGGCGGTCTGCCAAGTCATTATCTATCACATTACAGACCCTCCTCTGTACCTTATCGAGAAGTCTGAGGAGAATAGCAGGGGCACCCGACTAGATATGGCAGCAGTATTCAATGCACGGGTGGATGGTAGATTTATATATGTGCAGGATAGATTTAGATGGAAAAAACTTCTGGGCCCTGCACAGAGAACCGACTTTCATAGCAGCAGATTTAGCAATGGATTCGATATAGTCATTCCATTTGAGGTCTGCTGAAAGTGTGAGATCAAGGAGGCATAGTGTTTTACTCTCTGGGAGGCAAGCCTGGTCCATGCTGATGTAAAATTATTTTGTTATTCAAAAATAAAATAAAACATAAGCAGAGTCAAACTTGTTTAAAAACCTGAAATCTGCATCTGAAAATCTAAATTTAGTATTTTTATATAACGTTCTTTTATGAAACTCAAAATATTTTAAAATTTTAAAATAGAACTGAGCTGAGAAGAACAAAGAAGAAAGAAGGATGTTACAAAAAGTAAATCTTTCATTAATTATATTTTCCTATAACTTTGAGAAGAGCCAATAATATACCAAGCATGGTAAAAAAAAAAAAAATAGTGCTTTCATTGATTTATTGATCAAAATATCACAATATCAAATCTAAACTACAGCATGCTTTTTGCATATAATTGATAAAGAAAGAGCAGTCCCCTTATTTTCAAATGAATTATACACCTGAAGAAGGCTGTAGGAGGAATCAATTGAAATAGGGTCTTAACAACCTCACTAACAAAAAGAATGAGTTTAATTATCTGAACATGGCTCAGAATGTATTTTACGTTTTTTTTAGAAACAATGGTGTTTTGTAGAATGTTTTTAAAAATATAAATGGATAAGCCACTATTCAGAATTAATAAAAAAGATTTTTGTATAAAAATCTATCAAATATTTAGGATTTTTCTTCTGTATTTTAAAGATGGACCATGAAATTCCATGAGTAATTATCTTAAAATAGGAATCATATATGAAAAATAGAATTTCAAATATTAACACATGACTCCCAGTCCAATATGCAAACCACTATTCAGTCACCTGGTGCACCTGAGCTGTCATGTTAAACGATATAACACAGGTGTTCTGAGGAAATGTGTTGTTTCAGATCCAATACACCCACCACCATCTCCTAAAGTTGCCAAGTTAATTAAGAAGTTTCATCCGAAAAAGGAAGGCCATGAATCAAAAGATAGAATAACATAATTAGGTGTTTACAGAATATTTTATTTTTAATTAAAATTTCATTTTTGAAAAGAAATTTAGTTTTTCCTTTTCTGTTTGCAGTTGATAACTACCAAAATAAATTTTACAGAGCTTTGCAAAAATTCTGGCTTATGTGTTCAGCATTTTTGATTTTCTTCAATAATTGTTTTTTAAAAAAATACATATCATCAGTCTTTTATAAATAAAAATTAATGTCTTTCCATTCTAAATTAGGATCACAAGTATAAAAGAGTAGACCATGTGGTATGTTTATGAAAGTTTTTTTTTAGTTGACTTGTTTTGTATATGAGAAACTAGCAGTATAGCCTGGCATTGCTCGGATGTAATGAAAGCCTTAAAACTAATCCATGGAGCTCAGACTCTTTAGACGTTGACACGAAAGACTAAAAAGCAATAGTTGTTTCCAGTTAAAGTGAAACCGTAGACTAAAAGAAAAATGAATGGATGTAAGTCAAATTTTGATTTCCTGGTATCGATATCAAATTTTCTGCACTATTGTAAGAACTGCAACCTTGAAACTTCTGAATATCGTTTCTTATGTCTGCGTCTATGAGTGTATCAAATTTGATTAAAATCGGACCACTCCTTCTATAACCCAATTTTTTCAATTATCAATTTTCGATATTTATTGGGGGTACCTCGACACAAAACCTAGCTAAGAACACTCGCAGATGCTTATAGTACAACTGTGTAAATTTTCAAGAAAATTGGTTCAGCCGTTTCGGTGTCTATATGTAACGGAAACACACACACACAAAGTTCCATTTATAAATAAGTTTAGATAATGATCTTGATAAAAATATGCAATTAAAAATTAATGAGAAAGTTTTCAAAGTATTCTACTGCATTAAGAAGATTTGTATTTCCTTTTCTAATTAAATAATACATTTGTAAAATGTATTGTAATCGTAGATTGCCTTCTAACAATCTTAAATAATACTTAGTCATATCAGATTAAAACATTCATTCAAACTTTATGAAAAAATAAATTATATTTATAAGATTAAAAAAATTGAAAAACTTTTCAAATAAATGGTAACAACAGATTCTTAACCTCCTAAAATTAAAGATGAAATCAAATACATTAAATTTGTAAACCAGCTTCAAATTATATGGTGAGAGAAAAGACTGGGTGAGAGGGTACTGAAGAAAAGATAAAAGATAAAGAAAATAGAAGATGGCAACTGA
Source organism: Ascarosepion bandense (assembly GCA_037127315.1). Lineage (NCBI taxonomy): Eukaryota > Metazoa > Mollusca > Cephalopoda > Sepiida > Sepiidae > Ascarosepion > Ascarosepion bandense. Next base: position 1,301,085 of record JBBBDQ010001794.1, read on the forward strand.
TGTTGCATTTAAATTTTTGGAGATTGTAGCTATCAGGGAAGCAATAAAATGGAAAAGATTTCCAAAGACAGGAAGTGTGAGTAAAGAAAATGTTTGAGATTAATTATTTCAATGGTAAAAGGGTAGAACATAGATACCAATCCAGTAGCATGATTAATTTCGCCTGGGTAGTGTACCAGGGGAAAAAAGCTCATCAGAGCAGTTAAAAATATAAAAATATTTGTAGAAAAGACAGAAACCACATCACATTGGTGAGAAAGGGACTGAAGATGAGATGCCAAGTCAGGTTCAGTCACATAGCAGATCCTTCTTTGGATTTTGTCAAAAAAGTTGAATTGAATAGTAGGAGAACCCAACCAGATATGGCAATAGTATTCAATGCAAAGACGAATGGCAGATTCATAAATATGCAAAATGGATTCTTACGAGAAAAACTTTCTGGTCTGACGCAGAGATTCAATCTTCTTAGCAGTAGTTGCAGCTACTTGTAGATCCAATATATTTGTTTAACTTCAGGTTGCACAGTAAGCCAGTATACCAAACCCTGTCAAATGATTTTCAGATATATAGAGCAACAGCTTGCCATTATCATCAATAGTCTAGTATACATATTCAGTGATGGCCATTAGCACATCAGCAGTAGACCTGACAAAGTGGAAGCCATATAATTTGTTACAGAGCAGGTTGTGAAAAGTGAGATGCTTAACTACTTCATCATTGATTATATTCCCGAATACTTTACTGAAAAGTGGTAAAAGGCTAAAGGAGGGGCCAGAGAGTTCACCAGAGTTCTTAAAAACCTGAAATACAGATGAGGACTTCCAAAAAGCAGGAAGCAGAAAGGCAGTAGTTGCAGAGTTTGGAGAGAACTGGAGCCAGTTCAAAAGTACATTTCTTTGATAGGATGACTGGGATTTCATCACCTCAACTTGCCTTATGACAGTCTAATTTAGAAATGATGTCTGAGACTAGAGACAAGTTTATGTATATATCACTCAGTTGAGCCACTGTTCTTGGTGGGAAAATGGGTGTGGGTACTCCAGATGAGCCAAGTGTGTAGTTGAAAAAAAATTGTGAACAAAGCATTTAACCTTGTTTGCTGTAGAAGTGAGGACTTTGAATTTGTTGAATAGAGGAGGGAATTGAAGGTTTCATTTTGTTCAGCACACTCTTGCAGGGCTACCAGTAATCTCTAGAGCTTAACTTGCTAAATGCTATGTTGTATCAATCTATCAGCAAACAATAACTTTGCATCATTTAGGACATGCTTGAATTCATTATGAGCAGAGACAAAGAGACATCTATTGTAATCAGACGTGTTCTGCCTGTATAACCAAAAGAAGCAATTCCTGTGGGCAATAACAGACAAGCATGCAGGTGAAAACCAAGGAGATAAATCAGATTTTAATTGGAATTTCCTTACTTGAATGAAAGCACTGATGCTGGCTTTCATTCAGGAATAAACCTCAAAGGAGCAGTCTGGAACAAGGAGACTAAAAACTTTGCTCCAAGGGATGTCACAAAGAAAATCATAGAATGAATCCCAATCCACATATTGATAAAGGAAAGATATTCTGTTGGTAAGAAAAGGAGATGTTTACAGATACCACTGCATGATCATTGTTACCTAAAGGACAGAGCTGCAAAAGTTAAGTAATAGTGGATAAAAGTAAAGAGGAGGTCAAGAAGAGAAGCATGTTCTTTAGGGCTACTGGGCAAATGTGTGGGGAAATCCACCATTTGTATGAGAGACTTAGTAATTGAGAAGTTCAGGGTTTAGACACCAGCAAGATCATTGATAAAAGGTTTAAGCTACTTGGCATGATTGGCATGAAAGTCACCAAACACAAATACGATTTCAAATAGATATATTGAAATAGCATTGTTTATATTGTCAGAAATACTATCTAATGTGTAACAGTCATGAGAGAAAGGAGAGCAGTAGAGACAGAAATGATAGCTGACTATATATGATATAGAGAGAATGATCTGGAGATTCAAGAGAGATCTCTCTCACCAGAGGGAGATGTCTGCAGACATAAACTCCCAGGTAATGCATGTGGACATTAAAATACTTCTTAAAGAGAGGAAGGTAACCAGGAATAAAAGAATCAGAGGAGGGGATTGCAGAGTTAAGGTTTTCCAAATTTTTGAACCAGTTTTACATCACCCATTTTATTGGCAGTTCCTAGGCTTTTCCACATTATTAATTTCTTTTGCTACTGTCATTGCACTCAGTCTTTTTTAAAAACAGACAGTGTTATAACTTTACAGTGTTCCTGCAGTTTTTCTCAAGGTGGCTTTCTGTTTCTCTTTTATATTTCTTACCACAGCTGCATGGGATGATGTACACACAGTTCTTAATCATATTCTTCTCTATGGTAGGTCTTACTCAGAAGAGGTGTCTACAAAGTGTTGAATCACTTTTGAAAGTCATCCTGATGTTATATGGACCACATATATTTTGTACTTTTTTTTTATAATCTCTTCACATAGGGTAGGCAGACTGAGGTTGTTTTCTGAGTGTTGTTATTCTCTTACAAATGTACAACAGCCGAAACATTGTGAATGTGTCAGTGAAGATTAGAACAACAGCCCAAACAATGTAAATAATTAAAATACCTTATATCAGAAATAAAGACAAATAACAATGGGGTTTTCAGATCCAAAATCAAAAATCTAGGGTCATCAACTAGTTTTGTAAATTTAAAATAAAAAATGTGTATCCACAACTTACAGCATACAACTACCTACTTAACCCACAAAACACAGAATCCTCATGTCATCCAAAGTAGTGTTCCTCTCTTGAGGTAAGAAAGACTGTGATTGGTTAAAACTGGTAGGCAAGTACAAAAATTGCCATATTTTGAAGGTAAGTATAATTGATTTTGAGTTTGATTTTCTTTTTCGACAAACAACACAAAGAATAAAAATTATTTGTCAAGGTATGACTTGGTTTTCTCCTTCATTGCCAACTCCTCTCTGATTCCATTATCATACAGCTGTGTTACTTTTTAGTGTGACATTATCTTACTAAACTGCCTTTCTTGATGTAAATGTCATCAATGTATACTGAAATTGTTTGCAAAATAGGCTCATCTGTCAGTAGAACAATATCTCCAGTTATCTCCGCATTGAACCAAAAGCTTATTCAGATCAGACAGTATCTTCACTTCTTGAAGATTACTGTTTCAAAGGGCCACAGTGATTGGTGTCCATGTATCTGTAGATAGACCTTTTAAAGTTGTAGTACAGACATATTGAACTCTTCTGCTTGCCATTATCTTAATTTTTGTACACGAATATCTACATGAGTTGTCTATATGTTGACATGTTCAGTTAATTCTTGATAATCTGACACAGTATAGATATAACTTTTCTTCTTTTGCATTAAAGCCATTATTAGAATTAAGCCTTTCTAGGTACCAAAGTCTTCATGCTATTGAACCACACTGCAGTTTTTGATTGTACTCACTTCTGACACATTTTGACACGAAAAACTCAAAGATCCAATTCTAACATTTCTCAGGTGGGCTGCAATTTTTGAAGGCCTTACTAAAGTAAACTTGTTCTTGGTTTTGATTTTCTTTTTTTTTGACAAATTGCACAGAGAATGCAATTTGTTTTTCAAGGTGAAACTAGGTTTCCTACTTTGTCACCAGTCTTCAATCCCATTTTAATTGTTTGTGCATTTTTTATTGTAGATCTTGAAGAGGTGTTGTATATGGGATACAAACAATATTCCTTTACCAAGAACATAAGTCTTTCTCCCAATAAATAAAGTAAAAAAAGATCCAACAGTAAAAATTGTTACAGTGTCCTGGAGACCAGAACAGAAATTTATCTATCTTCAGTTTGTGTGACTTTTCTTTAAATACTCAACACTACACCATATGAATTTACAACACGATGCAGTTTTCATTTCTATTTTCTCTTCTGATAAGCTGAACAGTCATTATTTAAAAATGTTTTTGTTTAACTTTTATATAAAGCTGAAAAGATAAACTATTTATAAGTTTTGAATTCACGGAAATATTTAGATAACAATATCAGAAATATTTATAAAAATTTCAGAAATATTTTTTATTATTTTCTAATAAAGGTTTTGTAAAAGAGTTTGCTGAAAGATAGAGATGAAAAATTAAATTTAATTACTAGAACATACTCAAGTACCATGAAACAAAAACAATTAGAAAAATAGGTAAGCTGATAAGAAATTAGATTTCTGGCATTTTAAATAAAGATGTCAAAGTTCAAACATTACTTGGAAGGAAAGATAATACTGACAAAAAATATAATGATGATATTTCTCATCAAAGGTGTATTTTTCATAAGTAAAGATGGGATATTTTTTTATGGTAAGAGCTTAAAAACGCAAATTTTTGTTTCCTATTTTTTATAATTACATATTTTGTTAATGCATTATTTAATAAAAGAAAACATATAAAGAGGCTGAACTATTCAATGAGTTTTTCTTTTAGACAAAATAAACCAAAATATCTAAAGAAAATCATTGGAATTTTTTATTTAAAAAATGTATTTCATCAAATCAGAAGAAAAAATTGGTTTATTATTTATATTGAGTAAACCATATTTTAAAAATAATAATCATCTGAACAAAAAAAAGTTAAAAGTTGCTTATTTTACTGAGGTTTTATACAGAATTTAATGCAAATTCAGGTTTTGTAAAGATTTTATTCTGTACAGCTGTATATATAAGAATTTCTTTTTAATCTAGAAATCTTGGCAACTGATCTCTCCTCTGATCTAGCTCTAACAGCTCATTGGGGAAAAATGGTTGGTCACATTCAATGCCTTGAAAACTAGTGACATTCTAACATTGTTGATTCTGCCCAGAACTTTCACCAATTGCAACAAACGAATGTTCACTCAAGGCAATCCCATGTCTTAAACACCTATTAGAACTCAACACAGACCTCAAGTGGAACTTCAACATATGATCCATCATTAGAAATGCTGGAAAAATGATTGGTTCTCAGTACTGCTCTAGTAACTGATTCCTCCTGATATCCTCAGAGCCAGATGGATGGAGTACTGCTTCCATATATGGGTAAGGGCTTCATGGTCTTCACTTTCCAGTTTCAATAGAGATCAAAAGCATCTCTGTATCCATTGTGGCTGATAAATTATTTTTCTGCTCAACAACTTCTATATCACATTGCAAGCCTTTTGTTGCCCTATTTCTATTTCCATGGAAAATGTTCAGATGAACTACATTCCTTAGTTCCGTCAGTTCTAACCTTTACAGCTAAGACATATAATGCCACACACATTGTAGCAAATCACCCTCATTCCCTTTCTATTTTATTGGTGAGATTTAAGTTTTACTAAAGCAGCTTTTTTTCACAAACTGCTTTGTAGAATTGACTCCCAAGAAGATGCATCCCAGTCATTAGAATCTTAACCAGTTCAAGACCAAGGTTAATCATTATATTCCTTAGAAATCTATATAAACCGTGCCTCTTACTCTACAGCCTATGGTGGTTCTTGGGCACCATGCAGGGCGTACATTAATGTAAAAAAACGTTTTCAAGATGAATGTCATATTTCATTGCATTAAAATCTACTCATCTACACTTAAGAAAATTTAGAACAGACTTTTCATTGCTTTATCAAAACAACAGAGATAAATGAACAGATTTTTTTTAGTACTTCCTATCTTCGTACTTCCTAACTTGTTCAAAGTGAATTGTGAATGAGTAAATTTTTTAAGAAGTTAATGATGATCATAAAACTTGAAAAAGCAAAATGGTGGTAGGATTAGAAGTACATATGTATTGATGATGATGATGATCAGTTACATAGAATTTAAATCCACTATCATTTGCCATCTTCAGTATGGATAGAAGATAAAAGAATGGTAAATAATTTATAATTTCCTTGCAGCATTTGAAAAAAGATGAGATAAATTATTTAAAAAAAAAAAATGAATAAAGTAACATACAAAAAATAAATATCTCTTCATCTGGGAAAAAAAGTTTTGAATAGTTTCCAAAAGTTCTATAAGATTTGAAAAAAATGACACAACAAACTGAAGTTAGCTGAAATTTTTAGAATCAGCTTAAAGGCTGATCTTCTTAATGACAGCAGAACTTCTTACTGCTAAAGCACTTTAATAATTTAAAATCACTTGCTGCTGCACTTTCTCAAGTGATAACAAACATCCCTTTTTTTTTAGTTTTTTGATCAACTTGAAATATTGACCATTTTTATCTTCAACAAGTCAGTAGTACTCAAGCCCATCATGCAAAACAAGATTTTGGTCTTCCATTTGTTTATTTTTCCTTTTTTAACACTTGTTAAATGAACAGGATAAAATTCTTTAAAATTTCAGCAGCAAATAATTAATTTCAATGATGAAGCAAATATGACTGAATACCTTTACAAAATGAATCATATATATATATATATATATGCATAAATACACATTTAAACAAGTTTCATTGAATTCAACTGACACAGTCTGCTTTAATCGTTATTTTATTTTGTTTCAATTTTTAAATAAGATATTGTATATTCAAGTCAAGATGTGAATAAACTGTCTGAAATTAATGTTTTGTAATGTTTTTGTTCAATTACCTTTGACCATCTCAGTCATTATTAAGAATTAGATATTTTCAGTATAATAGTCAAAATTTTGTTGGCTATATTTGAGTATTTTTTGGAATGCTAAAGTTAGAATGAATTCAAATATACACATATTGTTTAAATAATAACATGTGTAAAAAGGTTCCATAGAGTCTGACTGTAAAAGAATGTATCAAATATTTCCCCTGCAATGAAAGTTTTATCTATTTTAAGCAAGTTGTTTCTTTTGCTTTAAGTATTTTTCCTGGAAGTGGGCTCTCTGTCGTATTTTGGCATTATCTATGAAAAAACAATATATTTTTCATTGCCTATGATTGCTCTTTTCAAAAGGGTATTGATTTATTGTTAAATTATGAAGTACACAAACATCATGGCAATCCATATATCCACATGTTTTGAAATATATCACAATGCTAATATGAGTTATAAAGATCTCTACAATGTCCAATGTGAGTTGTATTATTTTTAATCAGCATTTCAATTGGGTCATCATCAATGATTGCAGACCTGCCAGAAAATTCTTGCATTTTTAGATCAAAATTTCTACTTCTGAACAATTGTCTCTTCTATAGCACCATAGCCATAAACAGGGCATAGCTTTTTTTACTGCTACTTTTTCTTTTCAGAACTAAAAGAGTACCAAATGATAAAAATACATCTCATTTTCCTCCATTTTCACTTTTATAATAAAAATATTTAAAATTCATAATCTACACATAAATCATATAGAAAATATATTGAAATATCACATTCAGAATATGTATAAAAATAAAGTATAAATTTAGTCAAACGTGAAACAAAATCATATGTTCAAATTACACCAACTGAAAAAAACATTATAAACAATAAGTTCCAATAGGTATTCGCAACAAGGAACCTTCTTGAGAGAACACCCATTCATCATGAAACTGAAATTTCAGGGTCTATTCAGTGATGTTGGAATATTCCATATTTGATATTAGATTTATTGAATTTTACACACTAGTCCTTCCTCTACTGAGCCACCAGGGCTAGGTCAAAGGAGAGATCAGCTGCCAGATCTTTGGAGGTACACCTATAAACTGCTGTATCATTCACATAGAGGTAAAAACCCTGAGCAATGCTGACATTGATCTAATGAGCTTCTCATGACTGACTGTTAATAATGACTTTCAGGAAATACTTGACAATTGATAAAGCCCTCCCAGAAATGCAATAGCTGGAGAGTTTATGTAGCAATTCCTGATGCCACACCTTGTCAAAGGCTTTTGAAACATCTAGGATGATGGACATAATTAATACCTTGTGGATTCAGTGAATAATGATAGTTAAGACAACAGCTGTGGATCTATCACAGTTAAATCCATACAGGTTATTGCTTAGGAAGTTGTTTCTGTTAACGTGTTCAACAAACTTCTTGTTGATTATAGATGTGAAGAGTTTAGTGATAATACTAAGAAAAGAACAGGTTGATATCATGAAAAGTATAAATGTTCACCTGAATTCTTAAAATTATGGCACACAACTGACACTTTATATAGATTTAAGAAGCACCTTTTCATTAGGCAGTGGTTATCAGTTTTGGAGATAATTCCGAGCTGCTATTCTTGGGATTTTATCCACACCAGTGGCCTTCTTAGCATCAAGGCTTTTGATAAGTCTGGAAACTTCCATACCATAATATAAATATCACAAAATTTATACTCCATGAGAAATGGGGGGTGCAGGTAAGTGGTTGTTCTTATTATCTAACAGAGTTAGAGTCAAAGTTCATTATAAAGAGCCTTGGTTTGTCATATGGGGATGCAATAACTTCAGGACCATTTATAATAGCTGGCATTGGTTCTTTGGTTCTACTGAGAATTTTATTCAAGATTTTCCAAAACTAACAAGAACCAAGTTATTTGTTTTCAACCTAGACTTGGATTAGTTGTACTTTGCATTTTCTAGAACTTTCTTGCAATGATTACAGGCAATACTGAATGTCACAAGAATCTCAGTGTACCATTATCTGTGACAGTGATGGTAAGAGTGGCTACAGTAGGCTATGACTGGAGTACATTCTAGTGTAAAACAAAGCTTGCTATTTGGTTTCTGTTGGTATTTTGGAATAAAATTGTCCATGCTTGAGAGGATTCATTCAGAGATGAGGAAGGCAGTTTTGGCAGATAAAACATTGCTGAAGTTTGGAATACCTCATTGAAATAAAAGATTGACAGAAAAAATAATTTGAAACATAATTCAATATTTAAACACTTATGTATAAGTTTTGGCTTTTTCTGAGGGGCTTTGGAGTAATAATTTATAGTTTTCTCTGTCAAACACATACATGAAAATAAAATCAATAAAAGATATAATTGAAACACCATAACTTGGTTGAAACATTGTCTGAAAAGGTGAGAAACCTTTAAAATAACTCAAAAATCAGATAAAAATATATGTAGAAGTTTAAATTAGTCAGACAGACAGGAAGGCTGCAAGGCAGAACATAGATAAGTAGGCAGATAGATTAATAATATCTAAAAGTAAGAAAGTTCTTCATGTAACTGTCTATCAATCTATCTCCTTACATATAAGTTTAAACAAACATACAGCTATATAGCTAGTTAGGTATACATGAATTGAGATATATTATTGATATTAAAGTAAAAATGAAAAATAATTTTTTTCTAATTCATTGTTGTTTAAATGTCTGGCCTTGGCTGTTTTTTAAAAACCTAAGATTAATCCACACTACCTTGTCTTTATAGCTGGCAGCTGATTCTTATTTCCTTCACCATTTCAATCTTGTCATCTCTAATTATTTTATGAAAATACAGTATAAAAAAGGTAAATGTCAAATTAAACAAAAAAGCCAAAATGTTCTTATAAATGTTGGTATTCATTGTGTTTTCTTCTTATAATTTTTATCACAATATAACACTATGGAGTGCTCTGGTTAAAATGACCTTGAGTCAGACTTGAGGCACGAGCAATTAGATTTTACAATTGAATTTAAGAAGAGGAGTTATCTTGTTTTTTGATTAAAACAATTCATTTTTACTTTTGGACAATGAAATTAATAAAAATTAAGGAGATAATTATAGACAACAATCTGTCAACAGTCCAAGGTTAGTTGGTTAGTGAAACTATAAAACCCTGACTGAGTGAACTTTAGAGTGTTGGTTTTCTTACCTCAGTGGCAAAAGAAGAAATCTGATGATTTCTAAAAATAGCGCTGATTTAAAAAATAAACCAAATTGAAGTGAGAGCCAGTTGACATGAATTAGCAAATTCAATGTTCATGCAATGCAAACTGTGCAGGAAGTAACACTTTGTTAATTACAAGGTACGGGTGCATGTCTCTTGGTGACATTATCTTGGTTGTGGTCAAAGAAAAAAAAACCCAACACCTTCCTTCATACTGGATAGTTTTATAAAAAACCCATTAGCCAATGAGAGTAGGAGAATTCAGCCAACTACTCTGAGAGAATTATTCGCAGGGCCATGCCCCTTCACTAAGTGTCTCTCACTTCACTCAACAATAACACCTCCCCTCACCAAGTACAGAGTTAGAGGATTCAATCTGATCTTACTTGCTCCTAATGATCGCTGACCGAGTATAGGTATGTTCACTGTCCCCCAACCCACGTTGGATTGTCAATTGAGGGCTTATGCATCACACCAAATTGGCTTTTAAGTGTACCCACAAAAAGAATAAAAACTCAATCAAATCTCTTACATGATTGGCTGAAATTAGTTCACTGTTTGTCGAACTATTCATCAATCAATGTTTGGCAGGACTGACTATATTTTTAGGGACTCGTCCAGTAAAAGTCGACCTTGTTCTTGAGACTAGTGCACCATAGCATGTTCAGTTTTCAGACCAAATACAGAAACACAACAAAATATCTTTGGATTAAGCTCTGATTAATTCATCCATGTGAGCTATAATGGTGTTCAGATTGAGTTACCATGATGATGACAACTGGGAGAGGCATTATAATCTAGCAATGTGTTTGATGTGGAGATCACAAGCTGAGGGACCACAGTTATAGGATTATAGCAATAGAATGTTCTTTGGTTTCAGCATTTCTCTAATTTTTTCTACTCATTTGGCTTATAAGACTGATTTAGCTTATAAACCTGATATTGGGTAGCATATTAGTATTTCCTTCAGTTTACATGGTTAATTCTCAGAGAAGAGTTGAAACTAAAAAAGAGTAATTTTAAATATAAGCATAACTGCCAATAGAACCATAGAATGTTTGTATAACCAGGATTTTTTAAATTATTTCATCCTAAGTCACTAGTATGCAGAGGATTACAGAGAGTGAAAGTGAGAGAAAAGACTGAATATAGGGGGAATTGAGGAAAAGATGAAAGATGAACAGAATTCTAGACAATGGCAATTAACTTTACATTTAAATTTTTGAAGATTGTAATTATCATGGAAGAAAATGAAAGGGAGTTCCACAGGTGGGAAGTGCACAAAAAGAAACTGTTGGAGTAGAATTAGTGGTTACATTAATTCATTTCAATAGTAAAAGGGTGGGATCTAGAATCCAATCTAATGACACACTTAAATTCAAGTAGTTGGGGCACCTGGGAAAAAAAGTTAGTCCGAGCAGTTGCCATGAAAATGTTTGTAGAAAAGACAGAGGGAAGCCATGTCACATCAGTGAGAAATTGACTGAAGTTGAGATGCTAAGTCAGAATCCATTACATTGCAGATCCTTATTTGGATTTTGTCAGGAACCTCAAGATGATTAGCAATAGCACCCGAATATATATGACAACATTATTCAATGGATGGTAGATTTATAAATGTATAAGATGGACTCAGACAAGATAAACTTTCTGGCACAATGCAGTGACTCAACTTTCCTTGCAGTAGGTGCAGCTATTGTTTGGATGTAGTTGTTCCACTTCAAGTCAGATGGAAAAAGTGAGGCCAAGCAGACACAGCGTGTTGCTCTCCAGGAGACTAGCCTCATCCATGCAGATAGCAGGCAGGGAAGTTTCTCCATAGTGGTTACATGAGAGTAATTTTGTTTTTGGAGAAGTTAAGCCTTATAAACCATTTCCTGCCCCAGTTAACCACTGATTGAAGGTTGTTTTTAAGGAAAACAGCCAGTTTACAGCTGTGATGGATTTACTATTGAGACAGGAACAAATGTTAGTGTTATCTGCATAAATGCCTACTTGATAACTAGAATGGCATCTGAAAGATCATTTATGAAGATCATAAACTGCATAGAAACCAGAATAGAGCCTTGGAGGAGACCTGCATTCATGTGAAAGGATCTGAAAGAGGAACAGGAAAAATAACAATTTCATTCCAAGGGACATCACAATGGAAATCATGGAATGAGTCCCAATATGCAGGTTGATGGTTTTTGGCAGGTGAGAGAGCAGAAAGAGATGCTTACAGACACTACTGTGTAATCAGAGTTGCCAAGAGGGCAGAGCTGCATAGTACAACATGGGTCAGGAATAGAGGTAAATAAAAATCTAGAAAAGAAGTGTGTCCATCAGGGTTACTGGGAAAAATGTGAGAAAGTCTACAACTTGTGTAAGAGACTGATTGATAAGTTTAAGATTTGGATGCCAACAGGGTTAGATACAGAGCATTATGGCCATCTGGCATAATGGGGATTAAAGTCATTGAACACAAATACATTTTTAAATAGATGTAGGAAGATGGCCTTGTCTATATTATCAGAAATGCTATCTAGCATGTAACAATCATAAGAGGAAGGGAAATAATAGATAAAGGAAAGATAGCTGACTGATTCTAGCAGAAAAAGATGGAGACACATGTAAGAATATTTTATAAATCCAAGAGAGAGTTCCCTAGGCTCTGGAAGATGTTCATGGACATAAACTCCAAGAGCATTCATGTGAATATCAGAGTCCATTCTAAAAAAAGTAAGATAGCCAGGAATTGAGAAATCAGAGGAGAGGGTTGAAAGGTTAAGATTAGTTTCAGAGAGAGCTAGGATGTTCAGGGACTTTTTTTTTTTTTTTTTTATAAGCGTTTCACCCCGAGCAAGGCATGTCACTGCCACTATTGTGCAGGGGGCTACATAGAGTGGAGGAAGGCTGATTAAATATAGGAAATGACAGAGGGTGGGTGATAGGCGGGTGAGGATACTGAGAATGAGGGTTGGGTAGATGAGAGTGTTGTGAGAATAGTTGGGAGTTAGTGTGATAGGAGGTATCTATTGACCCTACATTTAAACACCTGGAGATTGTAACTGTCGGGAAAGCAGACTTGTGGAAGGGAGTTCTACAGGCGGGAAGCGCGAGAAAAGAAGCTGTTGGAGTAGAATTTACGGTTACATCTTATTTGCTTAACTGTAAAAGGGTGGGACCTAGTTGCTAATCTAGTATCTCGTGTAAATTAGTGCTTAGGCGGCACCAGTGATCTAAGCTCATCAGAGCAGAAGCCATGAAAGTACTTGTAGAAGAGGCACAGGGAAGCCACATCACGCCGGTGTGAGAGCAGCTGCAGCCGGTCTGCCAAGTCAGTATCAACCACATTACAGATCCTCCTTTGTATTTTGTCAAGAAGCCCAAGGAGAGCAGCAGGGGCATCCGACCAGATATGGCAGCAATATTCAATACACGGGCGGATGGTAGATTTGTATATGTGCAGAATAGATTCAGGTGGGAAAAATTTCCGGGCACTGCACAAGGAGCCCACTTTCATAGCAGCAGATTTGGCAATGAATTCAATATAGTCATTCCATTTGAGGTCCGCCGAGAGTGTAAGGCCAAGGAGGCGTAGTATTTTACTCTCTGGGAGGCTAGCCTGTCCCATGCTAATGGGAGGTAGATGCGATTGTCTATGGTGGTTAGTTGATAACAGCTTTGTTTTGGAGGCATTGAAATTTACCAACCATTCCCTACCCCAGGTCACTACTGATTGGAGGTCCCTTTCAAGTGCGGCAGCGAGGTTCACTTTGTCGTCCAGACCTGGTTTCTGATCGATGCGGGAGTAGATTGTTGTGTCGTCGGCATACATGCCAACTTGGGATCTAATGGTGTCGGGGAGATCATTAATGTAGATCAGAAAGAGCATGGGACCTAGGATAGAACCTTGAGGGACGCCCGCGTTCGTCTGGTAGTTTTGGGAGGCATGCCCATTTAATACCACCTTCAATGTGCGGTTAGAGAGGAAGGACTGGATGAGGTCAAACGGATGTCCAGTTATCCCATAGCTCCGCAGTTTGCACAAGAGGCCAGCATGCCAGACCCTGTCGAATGCTTTGGAGATATCCAAGGCAACGGTTTGGGCTTCACCATTCTTGTCGAGTGCCTGGTATATGTACTCGGTAATGGTCGTTAGCATATCAGCAGTAGACCTGGTGAAGCGAAACCCATACTGTTTGTCAGAGAGAAGCCCGTTGGCCATAAGATGCTGAATCACCTCGGCGTTGATAATGGCTTCGAAAACTTTGCCAAAGATTGGAAGGAGACTAATAGGACGGTAATTGGCGGGGTCTGAGGGTTCGCCAGAATTCTTAAATATAGGTACTACGCAGGAGGACTTCCAACAGGCAGGAAAGCAGGAAGCAGATAGGCAGAGGTTATAGAGTTTAGAGAGGACAGAGGAGAGTTCTGGGGCACATTTCTTCAGTACTATGACTGGGATTCCGTCACCGCCGCTTGCTTTGTGTGGGTCAAGTTGCGCAATTATCTTGGCGACCAGCGAGGGTGTAATGTGGACGTTATTTAGTTGAGCCTTAGTTCTGGGTGGGAAGTCTGGTGTAAGTATTCCTAACGAGTCCAGTGTCGAATTGGTTGAGAATCTACGGGCAAAGCATTCAGCCTTGTCGGATGGGGAGGTGGGAACTTCAAATTCATTGATTAGTGGGGGTATTGAAGTCTTGTTCCTGCTGAGCACGCTTTTGCAGAGACGCCAGTAATCTTTGGAGCCAAACTTAGAGGATGCTATGCGTTGCCTAATTCTGGTAGCAAACGCCCTCTTGGCTTCGTTCAGTACTTTTTTACACTTGTTCCGTGCTGAGGTGAAAAGGCGCCTGCTTTGGTTCGACGAGCAGCTTCGATAGAGCCGGAAGAAATGGTTCCGGTGGGCAATAGCGGCCGAGCAAGCGGGTGAGAACCAGGGGGACGAATTTGGTTTTAGTTGGAATTTTCTGGCAGGGATAAAAGCATCGATGCCAGCCTTAACCCAAGAGGAGACTTCGGAGGCACAGTCTTTGACAGGAAGATCAAAGACGTTGTTCCAGGGGACGTCGCAGAGGAAGTCCCTGAACGAGCCCCAGTCGGCTCTTTGGTAGCAGTATGATATTCTGCTGGTCTGGTTTTCTTGGGTAGAGTTAGTGCGGATTGATATGTTTACGGAGACTACGGCGTGGTCAGAGTTTCCGAGGGGGCAGAGTTGCCTGGTAGTGCAGGAGTCTGGGATGGAGGTAAAACAAAGGTCGAGTAAAGAGTCCCTTCCGTTAGTGTTTTTAGAGAAACGCGTGGGGAAGTCCACCACTTGCGTTAGAGCTTGGGCTATTGAAAAGTGCATGGTGTGGATCCCAGCAAGGTCGGTGGCTGAGTTTTCAAGCCACTTGGTGTGGTGGGCGTTAAAATCGCCAAACACAAATATATGGGCAGATGGGTGAGAAGAAATGGCCCTGTCGATGTTAGTAGAGATGCAATCAAGTAACGTACAGTCAGAGGAGGAGGGGGAGCAGTAGAGGAAGAAGAGATAGCTAACTGAGCTTAGAAGTGAGAGACAGAAGCACATGAAGGAAGGATCAAGGGATTCAAGAGATGTGACCCTGGCTAGAGGGAGTTGTTCGCTGACATATACACCAAGCCCATGCATATGGACATTGGAGTCCTTCCTGAAGAGAGGAAGGTAACCAGGAATGAACAGCTCTAAAGAGGGGATAGAAGGGTCAAGGTTAGTCTCACATATAGCTAAGATATCGGGTGAGTTAGTTAGAAGGAAAGACTCTACACTATTGAAGTTACTGTGAATACCTCATATATTTGTGAAGGTAACGCAGATAGGTTTTTTAAAGAGGAACGATTTCACACTGCTGAAGTTAGTACAAATACCACAAATATTGGAGAAAAAAAGGTTGATGAGTTGAGGTGTTTTTGTTTGGATGGTTTAGTTTTATATCTTTGGTTGCTTGTAGTGATGGTATATTATTTTGGTAAGGAAAAGGCCTAGGTTAGTAGTACCAGTCAGTCATCAAATATAACATCTGTGGGATAGGAAATGGTGCAGATTGCAACATAGTGTTGTCTCTGTGTTGCCCACTAGAGGTGCTTGTAGGGACACATTTCCATGCACAACATAGCACTACAAAAACTCCAATATTATGCAACTGTTGATCATAACAGCTTCTCTAGACACTACATAAGAGTTTGGGCTTCTAACTATCAGTCAGAAAGCAGCACCTTCAGTAGAAACAGATGTTGCAACCATCAACACATATCACAAAAAAATTCATAACACGACAATAAAATCAACAAACTCACATCACAAAGGAATTGGTAAAATGTTCATAATGACCTATGATTGTTATAACAGATCTCTGTACTTCTGACTATTTTTGAATTATCTTTTGGTGCAAAATACTGAAACTGGTAAGCATCAAGAGAACAGAGCTTTCAAACTTTATCAATCAGAAGTGGTGATGAAGTTCTTGTCTATTAGGCTCAAATCCCAGTTGCCTAATTGGAAGATAAAATATCAAAATGCTTCAAGTCTACTGCTGGCAAAATGCCATGACTTAGTCAACTTCTCAGAAAGCGTCAGTGCCAAACTTAGTCTCCAAGTTATGAAGTCGGTTATCTGAAATGGCTCTTCAGAGGTTTGGATCTATTAGGAGCAAACAGGTGAAAGAAAAGCATTAGTTATTATAGCCTTGAGGATAGAATTATTGGTTATCTTTCATGAAAGAAAAGGTGAAAACTGATGCTGAGCAAAAAGGTTAAGGTAGATTTTACGTGTATATATATATATATTGAAGATGACATGTTTGCCACTCTTTACATAATGTAAAATGATTTTAAAAAAATAAATGTAGTTTATAATTATGTCAACATGACTGATGTTTGGTCAATAAAAATATAATATAACTGGTAGTTTGTGTACTACATTGTATAATATACTTTTAATTTCTATTTCACATTTTAATGCTGCAATCACAGTGTTCTTAAATGGTTCAGTATTTTTTGGTATCAGTCATGATGACCCATCTGCACATTCTAATTTTTGGGATAGTTGGTATCTCATTCTAAAATCATAATTTAATAAGATGGTATGCCAGTGTTGTAATCTACTTGCTGTATGAGAAAGTCGACAATGTGACTGTTTGGTTTGATTGTCAAAATAGACTTCTACTGCTTATTTATAGTTGGAAGAGTTCATGTTTGCATGGGTAAATTACCATGACACTCACCTCCTTCATTACTTATGAAGAAGACCAAAAATGGATCTGGCATGAGTTGGAGAAATCTTTCAGGCAAGAATTCAGTGCAGTCAAGGTTCACCAAATAAGGTAACTAAATAGATTAAAGATC
Source organism: Ascarosepion bandense (assembly GCA_037127315.1). Classification (NCBI taxonomy): domain Eukaryota; kingdom Metazoa; phylum Mollusca; class Cephalopoda; order Sepiida; family Sepiidae; genus Ascarosepion; species Ascarosepion bandense. Next base: position 1,318,212 of record JBBBDQ010001794.1, read on the forward strand.
TAAAGGTGATACATGAGGTCTATCACCACCCCCTGTGAAGGCAATTGTCAACATCAGTCAACATCAGCTGAGTGTCTCTGAAGAGTCAGTGCTAAATAAGGGTCTCAACTTGCTGTATGCATAGGGATACCTTTTTTCAAACCATAAATTGATAATAGAGGTCTGTGGTGTGCTGGCAACCAGAAATTACTTTCATGTATGAATTTGTGAAACTTTTTCACTGCAAATATTATTGCTAACACCTCTTTTTTCATCTGGCTTGTAGTTTTTTCTGTTGGGAGTAGTGAACATGAAGCTGATATGATTTACGCTTTTGGACCATAGAGCATTAATGATAAATCAGAAACTTATCAGTCTAGTTCCACTTAACACAATTTTTTAAGCAAATTGTTCAGCAGAGCTCTCAAATTCTGCAAAGTAGTTACATAAATTTGTTAATATTTTGCTAGACCCAGAAATGATTGTTAACCTAGTAACGTTTATTGGGAGAGGCATATTATTAACTGCACTTGCACTTGACGGATCTGGTTGACAACCATTTTTGTCAATAATCTTTCCTAGGTACTTGATTTTAAGCAAAAAAGTTCACACTTCTCCTCACTTTTATATTTTTTTGAAAAACTGTTTTTCACATTCCCAATATGTTGTTCCTTAGATACACTTTTAATTAATATATCATACAGATAAGCAACTGCAAAATCAAAATCTGCAATTATGATATCCATAGCTTTTTGAAATATAGTTGGAGCCACTTTTATACCAAAAGGAAGTCGGTTGAAGCTTACACAATCCTGTATTCATATTTATAGTTGATAACCCTGAACATTCTTCTTCAACCTATATTTATGAATATGCCTCAGGAAGAGCCAGCATCAAAAAAAATTTTTCCATGATTTAACTTCATAAAAATTTCCTCTAAACTTGATAATGGGTACTTATGGGGTTCTAAACATTTGTTTCACCTTGTTGAAAAATCTGCAGAAACACAAATTTTATTGTTTTTCTCTTTACATACTTTGCATTTTTGTATCCACATTATTAATTTTCTCAAACACAAACTTTCTTTCATTTTCTGTGATTATTTTCCACAACACTGTGTACAAATCTTTGGTGAGAACTTTTCCTTGCTTTGGTTTTTGTTGTGGCCTTGTTTGGGGCCAGAAATAAAGACACAAGAAGGAAGAGAGTTAAACAAATATATTAAAGAACAGTAATACAAAACATGTGCATTGTGGTACAGTGGATATCGGCTCGGAACAAGAAACTGGGGAGCCGAGTTCGAATTCCAGTTGAATCCATTGTATTCACTTACACGCAAATACCCTTGGGAAAGGTATTAATCCGTCTCTTCCTTCCAGTTATGGGTTAAATAGCAGGACAGATTGGGTTCTATAGCCTTGGCTAGCAACCAGTCTACCACAGAAAGCAATGGCAACCTACTGCGGGATAATCTTCTGCCCAGTCAGTCATGTCTCTTTCGAGACATGATCGCCCAAGCGTATATTAGATATGGCAATTAACTGACTGACTGAATACAAAACATATACGAAATGAGAAAGTCAACAATGTGACTGTTTGGTCCAACTGTCAAAGTTATCTTCCAAAAAAGACTTCCACTGCTTATTTATAGTTGGAAGAGTTCATGTTTGCATGGGTAAATTACCATAACACTCACCTCCTTCATTACTTATGAAGAAGACCAAAAATGGATCTGGCATGAGTTGGAGAAATCCTTCAGGCAAGAATTCAGTGCAGTCAAGGTTCACCAAATAAGGTAACTAAATAGATTAAAAGATCTGAAGGTGTCTCCTGTGAAGGCAATTGTCAACATCAGTCAACATCAGCTGAGTGCCTCTGAAGAGTCAGTGCTAAACAAGGATCTCAACTTTGCAACAACCATCAGGTGAACACCATACTGAGACATCATTGGCCACATCAAGAAAATAGCCTTGAACTTTCCTCAGGCTCAGGCAGATGAACTAAGATGGAAACTGAGATAGACATTGAAGAAAGCCAGGCCACTCGAACCAAACATTATAAAACAGGAGGGGCTGGCAATCAGGACCTACAGAGGAATGAGAACATCATCATACTACCAGCTGACAAAGGCAATGCAACTGTAGTGATGGACAAAACTAAATACACCAAGAAACTGAAAGACTTCATTAGAAGTGGTAGCTATAGCAAGGTAAAGAAAGACCCCAAATTGAAAATGGAATGACAGCTGCCGCAGATCCTAATCAAGAACAAGGATCATTTCCAGCCTAAGACATACAGGCATTTGTCTCCATGTTACAGCAAGCTACCTCACATATACAGTCTACCTAAGATTCACAAAAACAGTATTCTACTCAGGCCAATTGTTAGCAGCTTAGGCTCAGTGTACCACTCTCTGAGTTGTTTCCTTGTAAATATAATTGAGCCACTTATAGGAAAGTCATCATCATGTTTGAAACTTCGCCAACTTCACTCCAATGCAACCAGATGGTGAGTCTGGATGTGGTGAGTTTGTTCACCAAGGTAATCACAGTGGAGGCACTATCAGTAGTCAGGGACAGACTGGCCTTGGACTCATCCCTAGGAGAATGTACCAGTATTCCACTAGATAATCTGATAGACATGCTAACTTTCTGTACACAAATAACATACTTTGGATTGGGATCAGACATATATCAACAGGATATACAAATATATATCGACAGGATGAAGGCTATATATTCCATTACTGGCTAACTTATATATGGAATACTTTGAAGAGATGGCATTAGAATTTACAGCTCTAAAGCTAACTCTATGGTTGAGATATGTTACTGATACCTTCATACTCTAGCCACACCAGGAGACGGTTCAGATGATACTGGACCATGTGAACTCAATAAGATCATCAATACAGTTCACTATGAAAAAAGAGAGTGACAATAAACTAGCATTCCTGAGTATGTAATAACTTGAACAGAGGGAAATTCAAGCATCCATATATTGCAAGCTAACATTGACTGGACAATACCTCAACTTCAATTCCCACCACCACTGTAAAGAAAGTGATTGTCCACTGCCTGCAACATCAAGCAAAAGTCATAAGCAGCAACCCAGAGACATATGAACAGGAAATGGTCAGTATAAGCAGTACCCGACATCATAACAATTATCCAGTGTACATAACAACAACTCCAACGAACATGGAAGAGAAGGGGAATGAAAATAACAACTCTCAGAAAACAGTCTCAGTCTGTCTACCCTATGTGAAGGGATTATCAGAGAAAATACAAAAGATCTCTGGTCCATATAACAGAACAATCTTCATAAGTGGTTCTATACTTTGCAAGTACTTCTCCTGAGTAAGACCCCCAACAGAGATGGATGTGACTGTCTGTACACAATTCCTTGTAGATGTGGAAAGAAATATAAAGGCGAAACAAGCTGTCCCCTTAAGGTAAGGTTACAAGAACATCGCAAGGCCACAACATGAGAGGAGATAGAAAAATCAGGTGTAGCTGACCACATATATAGGGAGAAAGAGGATTACCACCCCCTATGAGATGAAGTTGAAATAATAGATAGAAAATGTGTTACAGTAAATTACCCATACACAAAACAACTCTTCCAAACTATATATCAATAAGCAGCCATTTCTGCTTTGTGCAGAGAGAGGTCTACTCCAGCAGATAGCTTTGATAGCCATATCAATACAATCATACTGGTGTTTTTGTCATGTTGTATCTGTTTGTACTACTATTCTTTGTGAATATCTTTGTTTAACTCTATTTTGTCTTATTTCTGACCCTTAACCAGGCCACAACAGAATGCCACTGGATACAATGTAAACATAAGAAATCAGTACATATGCTAGGCTACAAAAATCTCCTAAGCCAATCAGGCATAGAGATAAACACACTATGGGAAACAGTAATATGGAGTGCCAGAGAAAGCTGTTAACATAAAAATACTGCAATATGAACTATGTAAATTAAACTAGAGAAAACCATTAACTTTAAAAAATTGTAATATGTCTTTGGTGAAAAAGGTTACTGAACATTTGGTTTATAAATCCCAGAAATCCAGTTGTTGTTGTCCTTAAGGACATATGACCCAGTAGATATAGATTTTAGTTAGTTCCAGTGACTTGACCCAAAGAGTTGTGAGTTCAGTACCAGTTGAGTTGGAGGGAGATATCTCATGATTTACAAAAGAGGCTTCACACAAGGAATGAGAATGATATACCCCAATGATTATAATAAAGGGTTCAATTTGAAAATCCTAGCAGAATGTTGGAAAGGACAACATCATACAAATGGCAACAAAGATGAGGACAATAGTCTGAATAATGTAAATACTACCTCATCTCAGAAATATAAACAAAAACTTTGCAAGAGTCGTTATACTTTTGCTCTTTGGATTAATGATGATAAAGTCTGATATTTTTCTTTTTCTCCTTAAACAGCAATGTTCTGGCACTGCTTGCAGAATTAGCATGTCAAAAGTATTGTAAATGGCATCCATAACTTCTTTCTCTTCAGAAGGACCACTGTCAGCATCGTCTGACAGGCGTTTCCTGATTTGGTTTAAATGTCTTTCATGAGTAATTATGTAGACCATATTTCTTACTCTTTTGTCAATTGTACCAATTTCTCAAAAAAGATTTATTATACTGAAACATCTAGAAAAAAATATTCTCTCCGGGTTGGTAGTGTATTTGCTTGTTCAGGCTTTGTTTGGGAACTAGCTTGCTGAACACAGACCTGATTTTACACGCAAACATTACCTCAGCTGGGGGTAATGATGATAGTGTGCTGTCATTGGATATGATTCTATATACCTGAAGTAACTGTTGTAGGGCTTTTTCTGAGGGTGTGCCCCTAGCTTTCTTTAGGATTCTTTTCAACTTGTCAATGAAATGCTCGGCCTGTCCATTAGACCTTGGGTGATATGGAACGATCATGATATGATTGGTCTGGAAAGTCTCACAAAAATCCTTAAAATTGCCAGACATAAATTGTGTCTCATTATCTGACACTAAATATCTGGTGAACTGTTCATGAATGAAATTGATTGTCACTTCTGTCGTGGGATTTCTACATCTAAGAACTTTGAGCCACTTAGGAAAACCATCTACTACTATAAGATAGTAGAATCCGTCTTTTGTGCCTGCAAAATCTATATGAATTTGAGACCATGGTCAGTCCATATTGGGTTAATGACTATATTTGATTGGAGGTGACTTAGCTGCCAAATCACAGCTTTTACAGGATTTTACAATCTTTCTGATATCCTTACCCATGTTTGGCTAGTATACATAACTTCACATAAGGCTTTTTATCTTTGTAATCTCTGGGTAGCTAGCATGGAAATCTTTCAGAATTCTTCTTTGTAGTGTTTTGGAAATGATAACTCACTCACTATATAGCAGTACTTCGTCACAGAGAGAAAATATGTCAAGTCTGTTTGTCCTTTTCATCAATTTTGGTTTTCCTGATAAAATCATCATTCAGAGCTTCTCATTTGATTTGGTCGAGAGTTACAGAGTTCCCTTACTGTGTTGCATAATGTGGTTTTAAATTCTCCTGTTTGAAGAGAAGCAATCACAGTATTTTCAAGAGGTTTTCTGTGTTTTGGGATCAATCTGGACTGTCCATTAGCATCACAGAATTTTTTAGATGGTAGGAACTCCATTTTAATGTTATAATTTAAAAGCATTGTTCCCTATCTCTGCAGTCTATTTGCTGTATGCATAAGCAGATCTTTTTTTAGAATCAAAAATGATCTATAACTGTTTATGGTTTGTCTGCAATGTAAAGTGTTTACTGCAAATGTACCAGTGAAACATCGTTATTGTGAAAATAATCCCTTGTGACTCCTCAATTTGTGAGTAATGAAGGGGCCTTGATGATGTTTGTCAAACTGGCCTTGTTGCAAACACAACCGAAGTCCCCAGAATTTAAAATATCAGATGGTTGGAAGAATAAATGTGTTTTGTTTGTACAATAAGTGGAATTTTATTAATAGAACTGAATACTATAACATATTTGTGAGAAGAAGTGAAATTGTTCATAGAGAAAATGCATGTAGTTAATTGTTCAAAGAGAAGTGTATGTATTTAAATGTTCCACAAAAATTGAGCGTTTATAGTTGATAGTAGCAAAATGCGTGTATGTAAAAAGGTTAAAAAGGTTGCGAATAAAAGTCTGTGTTCTTTTCCTTTTTATGGCCGGAGAAAAAGTGGAGAGGAAAGTCAGGCAATAAAGGAGATTGTACTAATCAGAGTCAGTTGAAGTATCTTGTTGTTGTTGTTTTCTTTTATAGTGTGTAGGTGAAGATGAAGAAAGACGAATTTAAAGGAAAGGTAGAACAAATGCGTGACGAGCATTTATGTCCAGGTTGGCATCTTAAATTCTCTTTGGTTCCATTGCACCAAGGTCCTTCATATTTGCTCCCATGTCGAACTGATTTGACTGGTCAAGAGATGTGGTTGAAGTAGTGGATTTTAGTCATGTGACCGGCTCCAACAGCTTACCCATTTTCTAGGTGTGAAAAAAAATTGACGAGGGTCATAGATCAATTTTCTATTTCCTATCCAATCAGAATCTATAATTTTAACTATTTCACAATGACTTGTGAAATTTGCCTTGATCTGGGTTTTTCCAAAATGTTTTTAGCCGTTTGGATCCATTTTTGTGGATGTGCTATCTTAACTTTTTCATTTGAGTTAATTGTTAGATATAGGACTTGTATCCTATAAACTCTCCTCGCAGATTGATAAATATTGAAAATATGGTCATTTAAAGCATGAAATAAAGCATAAATTTGTTCTCGTTATTTAAGATCAGACTTGTTAGTCGCGGGTTGCTATTATTGTGTGTGCATGTGTCTACATTGCCATCAACCATTGTCCTGTGAAGGGTTGCTTTTTTCTGAGTTGAAACTTGTATGCAGCATATGGGTTCGTTATTTGCAAGTAGTCTGTGTGAGTGTGGAGTTTTGTGTTCTCTCTTGAAGGCTGAAAGAATAAGAGTCGTAGTTGAGATGCGTGTGATTAGAGGTTTAATATTTTTATTTAGCATTTCTACTTGCACATATTTCCTAATTTTTAACCTGTCTTGTTCACCTGATTTTGTTTTTTATAGGCAGCTATTAACCTTTTCTCTTGCTCGATAATGTGAGCTCTTGTGTCCGACATGGCTACAATTTAGGCAATTTTTATTTTGGTAAGGTCAGTCCTTATACCAATGTAGTGACCCACAATTGGAACACGGGTAAGTTGTCTTGTTTCTTTTTTGATTGGTTTGATAAAGAGGGAGAATTAAATTGTTTTGTCTTTTGGCATACTTTTCTTATGTGAGCTATGCCAAATTCCTCGATATCTTTACTAATCTCTGACAGTCTTCCACTATATGTTGGAGAGTAAATTTGACACATTTTCCAATTTATTCAGAACTCTATGTCTAATTTCAGTGTCTTTAGCTGAAATGAGTCCCTGAACAAATAGCAAACACTTGAAATTATTTGTTCTCAATTCTGACAGTTTCAAATCATCACAATGCTTGTTAATGGCTGAGGCAAATGTAGTATAATCTTCACTATTCTTTCTAGTTAAATTAATACACTTCCATCATTTATGAAAGAGTGAAGTTTTAGGACTAAAAAGTTCTATAAGAAGTTTAACCACTTCAGTAAATGTCAGTTCACCTGTTTTATGAAATAAAATACAGTTCACAAATTTGGTATGCTCTGTGGTGCCCAGTTTTCAAAGCAGAAGGTAAACTTTCTTAGAGTCGGACCAATTTATGCAATCTGTGGCATATAAACCCTTGAATCTTTAAAAATAGGAGGTAAAAGTTATATCCTCATACAGAGAATATATAAAAATATCTATTGTGCGGCAGATCACATTTTGTGAAAATGCATGTTTGTTTTCACTAATTTGTCTCCTGTTTGCCAATTCAAGCAAGTTTCTTTGCTCTTGTTGAGTTTGAAGTAAAATGCCTTCAAGTTTTTGATGTGATGTCTGTGTTTTTGAAATTCAAGCTGTTCTTTTTTAACTTGCTTTTGAGTTTGAAGTTGTTCTTTCTCTGTTTGCTTTTCAATTTCAAGTCATTCTTTTTGTATATCCAGCAGGAGTCTCTCTATTCTTTTTTGTTGCTCAAGTTGTTTCACTTGCCATTTAAGTCCCCATTGCTTTTGCTGTTCAAGTTGAAACTTAAAAAATTTGAGCATGGTGGATTAAATTGAATACAATTAAAGTGAAAAACTTTCCTTTCCTTTGAATAACAAAAAAAAAAACGAATTGAAAGTGAATAAAAAACCGAATTGAAAGTGAATAAAAAAACTAATTTCTTACTCACTCAGGAAATCATGAGTGTTTTTTTTTTCAAAAAACATTAATTTTCATAGTTTAAGGGCTAGCATTCAAGTTTAGTGTAAGTTAGTTACACTTTTATTTTTTTGTTTGTTTGGTTTCCTTTTCTGGATTACCAAGTACTGTTAAGTAGAACAAAATATGATGAAAAATAGAATTCCATGCATCCAATGTTGAACCAATATTGACAATTTCCATGCAGTCCTTTTGGAGTCCTCATCGCCAAGTTGTTGTGGCCTTTTTAGGGGCCAGAAATAAAGATACAAAGAATGAATAGATTTAAACAAATATATTAACAAAGAACAGTAGTACAAAACATATACAAAATGAAAAGATCACCAGCATGACTACTTGGTCTGGCTATCAGAGCTATCTACTGAAACAGACTTCTGCCACAAAGCAGAAACAGCTGCTTATTTATAGTTGGAAGAGTTCATCTGTGCATGGGTAAATTACCATAACAGTTTTATAGTGTAACTTTTATGTCCTACTTTTACACATTTGTAGCATTTCAAATTCTTAAAGAGACAGATACAACCTTCTACACCTGAAACATCCTTTTTCCACATTTTGTTTTTCACTTGTATGTATACACATTCTTTTCCTTCATTTCTTTGGCATCAAGTCTCAGATTTTGACAAGATGTTATCAAATTAAAATTACATTCAAAGACAGAATTGCACTGAAACACACTTTTAAGAAGAAGAAATATTTGTACAGTGATCATTTCAATATTGTAAATATCAACAAAAATGAAAACTATTTCAAAGAATCATTGTCTGAAGTTCTAACACTGAGCATTTTTTACTTTCACTTTTCCATACATTATTTACAACTTATGAGAGCCATTATATGTAAAGCGAGATAACAAAATCAGGCACAGTTAATGGGGAGATAAATCAGCAGATTAGCAACTGAAACAGTAAACCAAAGACAAAATGGGAAATTCATAAGGTGTAAGCATCAATCACAAAGTAATGACAGACACCTCCTAACATACTAACTTGCATCCATTCTTTCAAATACGCTTCCCATTTACCCAACCCTCAGCATCGGTATCCTTACCCATCTATCACCCTCCTTCTGACATTTCCTATATCTAACCACTCTTTCTCTTTACCTTCCCCTATATAACCCCATGCGCAATAGTGGCAGTGGAATGCCTTGCTTGGGGTGAAATGATTAAAAAAAAAAGTTCTTATGCAATTTTAGAATTTTTAGAATTATTTATCAGAATTACTAGTGAAAATTAACACTATACTATAAAGTTTCTAGAAGCCCCAGAAAAAAGATTGTGGCATTACCATCTATTTTTTTAATTTATATTCCTCTTTCAAAATGACTACCAATCTGGATACCAGTGGATAAGAAAGAGCTGTTATAAAATTTATCTGTTTGTGAAGGAAATAGTGCTCTAAACTTTTGCAGGAATTTAGTAAATGTTCATGGAAAGGCTACACTTAATTTAAGCAAAGTAAGGAAATACGTCATTATATTTAATAGCAACTCTAGAGAGGAAAGGGAAACTTATTTCAGTGGTAGGCAAGCTGTTGGTGTGACTGAGAATTAAATCAAATAGAGTGATGCTATCATTAAAGTGGATAGAAGACTCTGTACTCTAAAACTCTATGAATGCCTTCAAGGAGGCTATGGCTATGGTTTCTGTTTACTGTCTTGGCTACTCAAAGCTCTGTACAAAACAGATTCTCTTAAATCTCTAGGAATGAGAGAACTGGGCTGCACAATTCTAATAGCACCTTTCAAAGCAGGATAGTTACTGATGAAAATAAACTTTGTTTTGTCAGACTTGAATGAAACTTTTTTTGGAATCACCAGATTTTGACACTTCTAGAACTTTGTTAAGCTACTGTATTGAGGTGCATGAAAAAAAGCTGCTACACCAGTTCTGATGATTATTAGATGCAACATGCATTAAAGACTGAAGAATTTATCAGTCATCTAAAACATAATAAAAGTAACAAAGATAGAGATCCTAATTTGTAGAACAATATTCTAACTATTAATTACTACAGAATTGAATAAACAGCAATACAAAGAAAAAATATTGATGATCAAAAATGGTATCAGAATATTTAGTTGAAATAACAAAATTATTTCAACATTAATATTCACGAAAAAGAAATGAACACCTATTTATAAGAGAAGTAAAAAATGAAAGAATTATCTAAACTTATTCATAAATGGAACTTTGTCTATGTGTGTGTGTGTCTGTCCGTGTCCGTTACCTATAGAGTCTGAAATGGCTGAACCAATTTTCTTGAAAATTTACAGTTGTACTATAAGTGTCTGCGAGTGTTCTTAGCTAGGTTCTGTGTCGAGGCACCCCCGATAAATATCGAAAATCGATAATAAAAAAAAATCGGGTTATAGAAGGAGTGGTCCAATTTGAATCAAATTTGATATACTCATAGACAAAGACATAAGAAACAATATTCAGAAGTTTCAAGGTTGCAGTTCTTACAATAGTGCAGAAAATCAATAATATATATATATATAGAAGGCAAGATGTTTGTGTGTGTATCTGTTTATCTGCCTGTATGTCTGTATTTTTTCAGCCCTGTTATTTTAGTTTTTGCTTCGGGTTTGGCTCTAAGTAGGTATAATTGTAGCTCATAGTCTCAGCCATGATACCATTTACTAAGAGGACTTATTTAACCTTCAAAATTCAGTTTACGATGAGGAAAATCTTATTTGATATTGATACTAGGAAATCAAAATTTGACTGACATCCATTCATTTTTCTTTCAGTATACAGTTTCGCTTTAACTGGAAACAACTATTGCTTTTTAGTCTTTCGTGCCAACATCCAAAGAGTTTGAGCTCCAGGACCATGGATTAGTTTTAAAGCTTTCATTACACCCGAGCAATGCCGGGCTATACTGCTAGTTTATAGAATAATTTAAAAGAGAAAATTACAATCACAATTTCTAATTCTGTGGAATTGGAGAACAATGTCTAAGATTCAAACAGCTTCAAAGGGTAAAAAGTGAACAGCAAAAGTGGGATAGTAAATAGTTTTCTGAAAGATAAACAAACCAGTTTAACTCTTATTATTTTCCTTTTATTTTAAGAGTTAGTTTTAGACATTAAAATGGTTCAGCTTTTGTATCTCTCTAAAATATTAAGTATGTCTTTATTTGTTAATGTTTGAAGGAAACCACATTATTGCAGGAAAATAACCACTCTATTTGAATTAACATATTAAACTGATTAGAAAATGTTGAGATTTAAAAAAAATTAATTTTCATAATAGAAAGTGACAAAAATAGGTTCATTTTTAATAAAATCTAAACAGAAGAAAAAAACATTTCAATGGTTTTTAAAATGCTATACAGTTAGCTAAGATCTTTTAAGAAAAGATTTATGAGTTAACATTTTGAATTTTGAGTTAATGTTTTTCATCAACTTATTTGTATTGAATAAACATGTATTTTTCTTAATTTAGAATTGATTCAGGTCTCTGAATAGTTATTACTATATATGACAGTCATTCTGAAAGTAATGTTTTTTATTTTATTGTGTTGGTCCATGATATCAGATGCAGATATTGATGGATGGCAGCAGAGATTGAACCCTCCTACTAATAAAACTTTTGTCTTGTTACAGATAGCATTTTAGAAACAGTCTGGTAAAATGTCATCTGATATAAATCTGCATATGAAGCAATCGTGTCATTGAATTTCCTCATGCAAAAGAATTGCATCCACTAACATTCACTGAAGGTTTACAGAGTTCTGCAAATCTTTATAAGAATGGCATGCAGACTCTTGTTGACTGCTGGTGAAAATTTGCAGCAATTATATAGAAAAATAATATTTTTGTAGCTGAAAAGTTTCTCTATCCAATACTGTTAGGTGCTCACTCAATATGTTGTAGTTCTTGTGGAAAGAAATAGGAGGCATTAATTTCAGAGCAACTGTTATACATTTCCCATATTCTGTTACACAATTTAATTCATCTCACTAATAAATCCTCTACATTGATTTCACTGGTTATTATTGGCAACTTTGACATGGAGAATATAAGAGAAATTCTTCAACAGAGAAAATAGGTTTTGTTTTGCTTCCCATAGAAAAAAAAAGATACTTGTTGCCTGAAACTGTGTTTATCTGAAAGACCAATACTGATTAGTTCCAGTCATAACAGCATTGTTCTATTCTAAGAGATATACTCTAAGCTGACTCACATTTCTAACCTTGTAAATATTATTATGAAGTTCCAGATTCTGAATTCGAAATTGGCCAGCGGTAACATATACACCATCTGCAACAAGTCATGCCATATTTCTGGAAATTATCATGCACATGTAGTAATCAATAACAAAATTCAAATGAGATCAATATAATTTTGAAATGTTTTGTGGTACACTGGATATCGGCTTGGAATGAGAAATCGAAAAGCTGAGTTCGAATTCCAGGCCGAATTCATTGCATTCACTTGCACGCAAATACCCTTGGGAAAGGTATTAATCTGTCTATTCCTTCCAGTTATGGATTAAATAACAGGACAGATTGGGTTCTATAACCTTGGCAGGTAACCAGTCTACCGCAGAAAGCAATGGCAGCCTACTGCAGAATAATCTTCTGCCCAGTCAGTCATGTCTCTTTCAAGACATGATCGCCCAAGCGTGTATCACGTATGGCACTTAACTGACTGACTGAATATAATAGTTGGAAATATAATTAAAACTTTTACTGGGCATAAAATGGGGGACCGGTTTTCTATTGCTATGAAGTAATAAACTGATCCCCCACTAATTATACCTAATATAATAATGTAATATAATCTTTGGTTGGCAACCAGTCTACCGCAGAAAGCAATGGCAACCTACTGCGGGATCATCTTCTGCCCAGTCAATTATGTCTCTTTCGAGACATGATCACCCAAGCGTGTATCACGTATGGCACTTAACTGAATGATCTTGCAGACATTAATATTTAGTCCAATGATATTCATTACATATTTATGCTGAAGCTTAATAATAGTACAATTATGGTGGAAAAAATAAATATTATTTTGGATTGTTCTTCTTCTTCTTCTATGTGCCCTGCCTCTTCAGGACGTAGGCGATCATGTTTCTCCACCTCTCCCTATCCCGTGTGGCTCTTAGTATGTTTGCTCCTGTTACTTCTGGCAACCCCCGTTCCGTCATCCACCTGATCAGGCCCTGCAAATATGTTATCCGCTGCCTTCCTCTGTTTCTCTTTCCTTCTATCTGTCCAGTCAGTATCAGGTTCTCCAAGCTCTCCTTCCTCATTGCGTGTCCCAGAAACTTCAATTGTCTCTTCCTGATGCTCAGTATTAATTTCTTTTTTTTTGTTGCCATTCTTTCTAACACCTCATCCTTCTGTAGAACCACATTTCCGCTGCTTCCAGTTTTGTCCTCATTTTCAATGATATTGTCCAGCATTCACTGCTGTATTGAAGAACTGACATCACATAGCAATCCAGCACTCTTTTCTTTGTTTCTAGTGAAATTTGTTACTATAATAATAATACTGTAAATAGTATTGATAGGATTTATAAAAGAATAAGCTATTTGAATCTCTTAACTGTGCAACTGAAATGATGCACTTTTAAAGTTGTACTTTTTCTGTCTTTTACTGTATCAAGTGATTCTTTAGTGGGTTGCTTATCTATTCTTTTCTGTTAGTAGTGGAGAGTCCATTCTAGTAAAGGGTAGTTGTATTTTGTAGCAGGTTAATGGAATTTGGCCTTGTTGTAGATAGCCCTCTATAAGTCATAAAATGATTATAAATCAAGTAGAAAAATTAACATTTTATATATACACATATCAATTAATGTTTTTACAATTGAAGTAATACATGAAGTATAGGTCCAACGGATGTTAAAATGTTCATGGCAATAAAATGCTGAAAGAGAATTAATGCTTAGGAATTTGGGAGCGTGTAAGTAAGGAATGTCTTTGATGTATTTGCTCCTCAGGTTAGTAAGTAATTTTTGAGGCAGGGAAGAGGGAAAGAGGTAAGGGAGGTGAGTGTAGTAAGCCACTTTACTTGGGTCAAGGGAGATACTAATTACTCTCTTCTCCTCTGGTCGGTCTGCCTGTCGATGCTTTCTGTATCCGCTTTTTATATCTTCTTTTTGGATCACAGCAGCACATTTGGGATTTCACACTTGGATTTGGTTCTGGGCTTCCCATTGGCTGATAAATAAAATTTGTGTATACTCGCAAACTGGAAATTTAATATTTAATTAATTTTTAGTTTTCAACCAGAACATCTGTGTGGAGCCGGCGGCGCAGCCATGACTTTTGGTCATGAAAGCACAAACATCCGGTCCATCGCTTTTGCTCGGTATCACCACAATTCAAATTTGAACAGCATCAAACAAATTAAATTAAAACTTTAAGATCTTATAATATCTGAATAAAGTAAATAATAGTTAAATAGAAATAATTAACACTATTTCTGATAAAATACCTAAATAATTTCTGTAAAGATTATAAAAAATATCACAACTGGTCCCAAGATATTTTTTATCAATACATACAATGATGTATATGCCTGTCTTTAAAGTGGATAATATTGTTTTAATATGCAAGACAACTGGGTTACTTTAAAATGGATAATATTGTTTTCATATGCAAGACAACTGGGTTATTTTCAAGTCTATGTTGCTAATAGTTTGATATTTATTACCATAATCGTTAAAACAGATGGAAAATGTGTTGCTTGTTCATTAAAATGTAAATGAAAAACTAAATAAAAAATATACTTTTCAATGAGACAATATTAACTGATCAAAGTAATTAAAAAAACATTGCAAATAATCAATATTTGATTTGTAAACAAGAAATTGGCTGATTTCATTAATATTCCAATATTTTGGGAAATAATATAAAAAAATAAAATATTAACAAATCAATTATACTTTCTGGTTTGCTTATCAAATATTGATTAACTTCAAGTATGTTTTCTTGAGAAACTATCATCATTTATCTTTAAAATTTTTCACAATGTTTTTGGAGAAATCAATAAAAAAATCTGAATTTCAACAAAATAATCAATTGAATTTTAGCAGAAACAAAGAGAAAATTTAATGCTTTTTTTTGTTCCCTGATTCTTTGATGAGCAAAATTTACACACACATTCTTTAACAATTTATACATTTGTATAATCTAAAACATTCATTAAGGACTTCTTCTTCTTCTTCTATGTGTCCTGTCCCTTCAGGACGTAGGCGATCATGGCTCTCCACGTCTCCCTATCCCTTGTGGCTCTTAGTATGTTTGCTCCTGTTGCTCCTGGCAACCCCCGTTCCGTCATCCACCTGATCAGGCCCTGCAAATATGTTATCCGCTGCCTTCCTCTGTCTCTCCTTCCTTCTATCTGTCCAGTCAGTATCAGGTTCTCCAGGCTCTCCTTCCTCATTGCATGTCCCAGGAACTTCAGTTGTCTCTTCCTTATTTTGCTAAGATTATTGTTCCTTTATTAAGTACCAATTACCAATATACATTAATTTCTCACAAACAAATGCTTTTATTAATATAGCTTGTGAGGGGACACCATCCGAAAATGTTGGATAAGATTTCATAAAAGCTGAGACTTTTTTTTGTAAACTAAAAATTAAATAGGAAGAAGCTTGCTAAATACCCTTTTTTCAGTCAGGCTATGGTTTATAAATATACTGACAGAATTTTCTAGTGTTATATAAGCTAAATCTTTTTGTAATTCCCAGCTTTGCTATTTAACTATTGATTAAAGTGTTTTTATTGGTTTCCTTTATCATTGGAAAGATAATTTTTCTCTATACAAGTGCCAGGAGGAATAAAAGAAACAAGGCCATATTTATAAAATATGGCAAGTTTCCATTGTTGCCCTCAGGGGAGACAACCTTTATGACTTGTTTACAAAGAATAATCATGCAGGAAATATAAATAAGATCAGTCAGGGAAAAACTTAATTAAAAAGAAATTTAAAAGTGCATTAAAAAAGAATAATTTTCATCGTAGTCAAGTGTAGAACCATTAAAATCAATGGATGAATATTGGGAAAAGTAAAATTATTTTGTGTTCAAAACTAATTCTAAGATGAAAATATTCATTCACTTGTTTTCCATGAACACAGAGTTTAACATTTCAGTTGAAATTTTTAACAGCTGATTGATTTTTCACTTTTCCATTTTCATGTTCAACTAGAAAATAATTTTATTTATCTTCAGATAATTTTATCTAGCTTAATGAAACTATGTTTTACATGTTTAATGTAATTTCTTACAAACGATTTTATATTTCAAAGTTATAACATTCTCAATGGGAAATGGGATTTTTAAAAAGATTATTAGTAGTAATATGAAAAAGTTACAAAAGCTGAAATAGATTATCATGATACCCTCTACCCCATACCACTGTTAGACTTTGAGGATGTTAATGCAGTTAGCTATCCAACATCATTTATGTTGCAAAATATAATAATTATGGAAATTATTGAGAAAGAAAATGAGTAAATATCTTTCTTGAAAAAAGGTTTTTGCACAGTACTGTATTTAAATATTGTTATCACGTTTGTTTATTTTAAAATGCCAAATATATATAACCAAATGTCTGTTGATATATTTGGCAAACAAGCAATTAAAAGAAGACTGGCTATCCCCTTATTTCTTAACTTTAAAATATCATTTTCCTTGGATCATTAAAATATGAGAGGCTAAATAAATACAAAAGATTACTCTTTTAATCTTAGTACTCTTTTACAATACCTGTGATCTTCCAATTCAGTCAGTTAATTGTTATGTGTGATACATGCTTGGGCAATCATGTCTCTTTCGATCCATGACTGATGAGGCAGAAGATTTTCCAGCAGTAGGTTGCCTTTTCTTTCTGCAGTAGACTAATTGCTAACCAAGGCTATTCAACCCATAGCTGGAGGGAGAAGAGACAGATTAATACCTTTTCCAAGGGTATTTGTGCATAAGTGAATTCAACTGGAATTCGAACTCAGCCCTCTGATTTCTCATTCCAAATTGATATCTACCACAAAACAATGTACATCTAATCTTCAAATTATTAAACCTAAATAATGAAGACTGAGATAACATTTTTTAACATTAAATCATGTTTTCTTTTTTCATAATAAGAAACATTTTTAGGTTTATTCTCTGAAGTATATATATATATTAATTAGTTACTTTTTGGTCATAATTAAATTAGACCAGTATACAGTTGTATTAAAAAGTGTTCAATACAATTAGGTTGTAGAGCTTTTGAATATTGTAAATCACCTTAGGATATCAAAAAGTTGAAACCTAGGTCATGGAAATAACTCATTTTTAAATGAAAAAAAAATATTGTTATGTCGGGTAACAGAATTATGTGAAATAATACAAAACAATGCAATAGTATAAAAGTAGGTGTATTGACAGGAAAGAGAAGTATTTACAAGAGGTGAGGATTAGTAGAATACTGAACAAGGTAATTAGTATACAGTATCGACATACAGACATCATAGATTGACTAGTAGAACACTTCCGGTGCAATAGCGGAAATATTTGACGGACTCCCTTACTCGACTTCCTTCCTCAAGGTATAATCACTACTATTTTATATAGTGATTTGAATAGTCCATTTTCGTGGAAAGGTGGAGAGCACCCCAACAAATATATATATATATATATATATATATATATATATTGCAAATCAGTTTGCCAGTTTGATTTTTAAAAATTGAAACCATCTTTAATTGAATTATGAATTATGCAACAACTCTTTGCACCCAGGTGCCCCCTTTGTTTTTCCCAGGAAATATTTAGTAATTGTTTATAGAGTTGTAGGCCAATTAGTGCTGGACATGAATTAAGTGTTATGCAAATATAGAAATCTTTTCAAAACATTATTGTTGAATTATTTGCAAATACAAAATAGATGATAACAAACATATTTAAATCTATTATTTAGGGAACATTATACAAGACTTTGTCAAGTTTAATTGAAGGTTTTAACAGTGATATCCATCTTTAAAAAGCAACCAATTCTGTTAAATACTTTGAAAGGTCTTTGAAAAATTAATAAATTACTATAACGACCCTTAGTGTTTTATTTATGTGTCAATGTTTAGCCAGTTATATTAACTTTTAATGCAATAAAAATCTTATATTTCTTCATAATAGACAAAGAACATGGAATAATGTCCCAAGCATATTATCTTCAGTTAGATTTTGTAATACTGTTCAAGCTGCAAAAATTTCTCAGAGAAATTATTTGTAAAGTTAGTTTGTTAAAAGTTCAAACCAATCCTTTTTAAATATTACTGGAAACACAATGTTTACATCATCCAATGTGAGAATCACTTAATTTTTTTCACTGAAAATATAGCTGGAGAGAAATAATACCAGGCTTGAAAAATAAGGATAAAAAAACAAATCAAAATTGTCTTCATTTCTTCCAAAGAGTTTACCATTAATTCATGTTGCCAGAGGCATCAACAAGCTAATGTTAGTAGCCTTGATGTATGGGTATTGACACAAATGAATGACTCTGAAATGATGTCCAATAAGAAAGTAGGATGAATGAAACCATTTCTCAATTTAATGCAGTCAAAAATGTTTAGTTTTTGGATTTAAGATTTGTAGCTGTGTAAAATATTAGTTTCTTGTAAATAAAAAAACTTGACAGTGACTGTAGGGGGGCAGTAGTGGAACAGTTAATCCTTTTAGCTGAAGCTTCTTAATACATGCTTTCAGGTAATCAATATCAATATTTTATTAGCAACCAAAATGTATATTTGATACTAATCATATTTTGGTATTTATTCATATCATTTTAAAACAATAATGTGAATAAACAAAACCAGTGAAAACTTTGTTGACAAAATATTTATTCTCAATAATCTTCTAAGTCACTTTTATCCTTTACTGGTTTTCAAGGAACATTATTCTTGCAAAGAAAGCAAGAATAGAACAATTACAATATTTTTACTAGTTCTCAACAACACAGTATATTTTCAGTTTTTTGTCTGAGATAATCTAGATTTTACTTGTAAATTTTCATATTTGAAATACTTGAAAAAAAGGAAAATAAACAGAAATGACACTCAATATTAAACAATTTTCACAACAAATTCCACAATGAATCATTTCAAATAGAAAATTCTACAGAAGAGACAAAGACTAAAGTTAAATCTGAAAATAAGATAAGGAACAATGTTTTTATAAATCTTGATAGACAACTAGAACATCTGTGCTTTCACTTGCTACTTATTATACAAGGATTTTGCTATTTCCAAACCAAAGTCCACACTGTCAAGTCGATTTAAGACAATTATATTATGACCACTCTATAGAAAAATTTCATCATGAATTGAAGCTTAAAGAAATGTATCTCAGCTCTGAATCAGAGTTTAAAGTATTTTAGTGAGTTCACTGTTTATTTTCTATGCACTGTCATGTAAGTGTGAGTTTTTCTATCAATGCCAATTTAAAGATCAAGCTTTCCTCGAACACTACTTGCTAAAAATACTAGTAAATATCAGTATATTTAAAATGGATTCATTAATACTATGAAGTGCATTTTTGTTTTTTTTATGGTATTAAAAAAAGAAAAACTACAATACATATAAGTTAGTTAAATTAAATCTTTATTAATTATACTAAATATCTTGTTTAACCATATTAACCCATTTAACATAGACGATGAGTATCTTTGCCTTAGTTAATATGTTAACTTATGATCTTACAAAGAAGGAAATGAGTAAATATACATAAGTTGTTATGAAAGAAGTTATGCCAATTTTTGTGACACATTGCAATATCTATACAGATAATGCAGTGCAAACATTAATTCTCCCGCTGATCAAGTTGCTCTTTTGAAAACATAAGACATTTTCTTTTATCGTCAAGGTCATGTACTGTGAAAGAAAAATTGAAGAAAAATTTCAAAATAAAAAATTTAATCAGACTAGAATTGGTTCTTTTGGATAAATAGAGTTGATTCAAGTTCAAACAGTCATAATCTGAAACCATGTTTAATAAACACATGATTTGAAGAATCAGATCAGCCATAGGAAATAAGAAAAGTAATATTTAATTAAGATCTTCAGATCTGTTTGAGCTGAAAAAATCCATTGTATAAGGTCACCTTTACAATATCAGTATCAAAAGTATTGTCTATGTAACTGTTTTTAAAGATTATTATTTATTACTCTTTCTATTCCTTCAGTGATAGCAAAAACATTGTTTTTGCTACCATTTATGAAGCTGTGAACAAACTCAGGGACTATACTATTTTCTAATCTTTTGAAAATCTGTAATAAAATAATGTGAAAAAAAAAATGGAATTTGTTGAGAATTATCATACCATTTCCTTTTATCATACTTTGCTCATCAATGTTCATCATTCTGCCAAATCTTAAAGAAACTGGGCCATCTATTGCAGATAGAAAGAAAGAAGAGAAACAATGTGACAGAGGTGGATGTTAATACATTAATAAATGCTGAAGAACCTTCATTGGAAAAGTTCCATAACTTTACTGGAAGCATTCCATAATTCAGCTTCAAATGCATAGCAAACCTGTCAAATTCTGAGAGAGAGAGAGTGAGAGAGTGTGTGTGTGGGGGCATGTGAAGCTGCTTCATCTTCCCCTTCAGTGTCCCCAACTATAAATTAAGTAGGCAGCTTCATTCAATCTATGTTCTCTAATTTCAAAGGTTTCGTAACATTCTTGAATAATATAACTTGAAACATTGCCCCAATCTGACAAATATGTAATTTGTATGTTATTAACTTCATGATTATTATCATTAAGAGAAACCTCAGTGGTGTCTCACCATTACCATTCCTTCCATTTTACTTACCCTCTAGCCAAATTTGAACTGCTAATGGATTTTGTGCTATTAATATAAATTCATATGTATAGTGTACAAAATCAATTATGAAAATATTGGCAGAAACTTAAAACAAAGAGAAAACAAGATTTTTTTCAGTTACATCTTGCAAACATAGAAACATAATGTAAAGATACCTATTCATCTGGATAAAAGATGGGCTTCAAATTATAGTGAAGAGAGACATCAATCAAATAATGAATTCTACCATTGAGCACTTATTTTCAGTTGTGCTCTCTTATGAGATCTTTAAAAATACTTGCTTTTCCTACTTTTGATATGTTAATTCTATATATCAAGTAGATTCAATATTTCAAACTTTTTGTAACTCCTTTTCTATAATTTCTTGTGCTTCAGCAACAATAACTTGCTACCATTTTTTCTGGGTTTTATAGTCTTTAAAATTTCATTTCTTGAATGTTTTTTTTTTTTACTGCAATTTCACCTGATAGATTGTTGCAAGGGAGGTCAGTCAGTTAAGTGCCATATGTGATACACGCTTGGGCGATCATGTCTCGAAAAAGACATCACTGACTGGGCAGAAGATTATCCCGCAGTAGGTTGCCATTGCTTTCTGAGGTAGACTGGTTGCCAGCCAAGGCTATAGAACCCAATCTGTCCTGTTATTAAACCCATAACTGGAAGGAATAGACGGATTAATACCTTTCCTAAGGGTATTTGCACATAAGTGAATGCAATGAATTCGGCTGGAATTCGAACTCGGCTTCCCGATTTCTCGTTCCGAGCCAGTATCCAATGCACCACAACGCACATCCGCAAGGGAGGTAGAAAGAGGAATTAAGTGAACATTATGAGGACATGTAGGATAGACATCAGTTGACCCTTGACTTTGAGAGACCAAGATTTTAATTGTCATGGAATCATTCTCTTGGAAGTTTGTTGCACAAAGTAACAGTTCTGGAGAAGAAGGTGTGTAAGAGATTACTATGCAAATGGTATGGTAAGTCCAAGCTGTGAAGGTCTGAGCTGCTAAAACTAAGGAATATAACTTGTTTGAACATCTGCAATAGTAACTGGGATAGAGTAGTTAGGTGTTAGCAACATTTCACTTGTGGGATAAAGTAGGAGAATAATTCATCATCCAGAAGACTGCGTAAATCCCTTTTGAAATCTCAAAGCTAGATGGTGTCGACTGAACGATACAAGTGCAGATATTTACATCATTGTGTTTTGACCATCAAAACCAGTTTTCTATAGTGTCTATATAAATATCTTTAACTATCATCATTTGATATAAGGTAAAAAATACTCAAGAACAATTCTAAATAAATAAGACTAGTTTTTGAAGTACAAGGATATTGTGTACTGGGGCAGATGTAATATAAATTCTTATTAGATTATTATACTTCAACTAAAATAAAAAATGTGTTCTCACAAGAAAGAACATATTCTGAAATATTCTAAACTAGCAGTACAGCCCAGTGTTGCTC
The DNA here is from genome assembly GCA_037127315.1 of Ascarosepion bandense. Taxonomy (NCBI): domain Eukaryota; kingdom Metazoa; phylum Mollusca; class Cephalopoda; order Sepiida; family Sepiidae; genus Ascarosepion; species Ascarosepion bandense. The sequence goes on from JBBBDQ010001794.1 coordinate 1,340,877, forward strand.
GGGTGTAATGAAAGCTTTAAAACTAATCCATGGTCTTGGAGCTCAGACTCTTTGGACATTCGCATGAAAGACTAAAAAGCAATAGCTGTTTCCAGTTAAAACGAAACCGTAACTGAAAGGAAATGAATGGATGTAAGTCAAATTTTGATTTCCTCGTATCGATATCAAATAAGTTTTTTTTTTTGTCGTAAACTGAATTTTGAAGGCTAAATAAGTCCTCTGAGTAAATGGTACCATGAATGAGACTAAGAACTACAGTTATACCTACTTAGAGCCAAACCCGAAGCAAAAGCTTAAATAAAAGGGCTGAAAAAAATACAGACATACAGGCAGATAAACAGACACACACACAAACATCTTGCCTTTTATATATATATATATATATATATATGTATATTATTGATTTTCTGCACTATTGTAAGAACTGCAGCCTTGAAACTTCTGAATCTCATTTCTTATGTCTTTGTCTATGAGTGTATTAAATTTGATTAAAATCGGACCACTCCTTCTATAACCCAATTTTTTCCATTATTGATTTTTGATATTTATCGGGGGTACCTAGCTAAGAACACTCGCAGATGCTTATAGTACAACTGTGTAAATTTTCAAGAACATTGGTTCAGCCATTTCGGAGTCTATAGGTAATGGACACACACACACACACATACAGACAGACAAAGTTCCATTTATAAATAAGTTTAGATAGATTAGATTTAGATAAAGTCCAGGTCTTCTGAGATATTTTGCAATCACTTACAATTTTATTATTAATACTCACGTATGTGTAAGTGAAAACAAACTTTCTATTTTAACAAGTTCATATTTTTTTCATGTCAAGGTAGGTAAAAATGAAGAAGATAATCAATAGAAAAATAAAATATAAAATTATACATGCACTATCAAGTTTGATACATATTACAGTAAAAGAAAAAAAACGATCATAAGAGCAGTAAGCTGTGGCTTATACTTATTTTGTTTAATGAACTAACCAAATAAAAAATTCTAAAATTAAAATATTTATTTTTCATCAACACTAGTGAAAGAAGCCCCTTGCCCTAATCTATTTTGAGAGAAGTGGACATATATAGAAAGAAATATGATTGCAAGTGTTAGTATAAAACTATGATTTTTAATAAGTTTATTAATATTTATATTATTTACATTGTTCAGACCCTTGTCCTGATTCTCTTCTTCTATGTACCATATACGTTTAGGACATAGGTGATCATGGACTTTTATTTCTCCTTATCCCTAGTGGCTCTTAGTACGCTTACTTCTGCTAGCCCACTCAAACCCTACTCTGCCATCCAGCTGCTCAGGCCCTTCAAATATGTTATCCACTGATTTTCCCTGTCTCTCTTTCCCTCTCTCTGACCTATGAGTATCAGATTTTCTAAGTCTTCCTTCCTCAAAAATTTCAACTGTCTTTTCCTGATGCTCAATGTTAATTTCATTCTTATTTCCATTCTTTTCTAAAACCTCATCATTATTTAAATGCTTGATTCATGATATTCCTTCTGTAGAACCATATTTCAGTTGATTCAAGGTTTTCCTTCATCTTTAATGATATTGTCCAACATTCACTGTTATATTGAAGAACAGACATCACATAGCAATCCATACTCTCTTCTTTATTTCTAACAAAATTTTTCTGTCTCTTAATACTCTGCTCAACTTCTGGAATGTGTCCTTCACTACGCCAATTTGCCTTCAGATTTCAGTGTCACACTTTCCGTCTTCCATTATGTTATGGTGCCCTTCTACGAGGAATGGACTCTTCCTCTTACATATGTTCTTGTTATACTAATACACTGTTTTATTTCTGCGTTCCATGTCTTACTTCCAGCCAAACTGGTCACTACACTTTGCAGCGAGGTTTTGTCACAACAACTCCACAACATATTGGCAACAAAAACCCACATGTTAGAACACTCCCAAGTACTTAAATTTTTGTACTTGCTTGATTTCCCAACCTGTAATTGGTATTTTGGGCTCCTCAGTTTGCTGATGACCATGTATTCGGTTTTCTTATAGTTTTTTGTAGTCCTTTCTTTTGATTTTCTTCATCGACCTTTTTTAGGAGATCTTGTAGTTTTCTTTCCATGTCAGGTATTAGCACTGTATCATCTGCGTATCTTATGTTGTTCAAATTGTGACTGCCAATGATGAATCCTGGCACAACTTCTAGGGTCCTCAGACTAGTCTTGCTGTACAAGTTGAATAGATCTGATGAAAAGACACATCCTTGTTTTATGCCCCTTTCTATCTTTGTATATATGCTGAATTTGTTTCCTGTTCATATGCAAGCAGTTTGCTGCCAGTAGAGGTTCTTGATTACTCTGAGGTCTTTGCCAAATATATTGAGGCTGCTGAGCATTTCTATCAGTTCCTTGTGGCATATTTTTTCGAACACCTTGGCATAGCCTACATAACATAGATAAACTTTCTTTTTCATTTGTATTGCCCTTTCTGATAGCACCCTAAGCATAAATATCGCATTCCTTGCTCCAGTTTCCTTGACAAAACCACACTGTTCTTGTCCTATTTCTGGTTTGATTCTGCTTTGCACTCTATTCATCAGAATTTGGACAATGAGTTTCATTATGTGGCTCATTAAACTGATTGTTCAGTGTAGTTCACATTCAATTGCATCTGGATTCTTAGTCAGAGCTATGAAAATTGATTGTCTTAGGTCATCTGGTATGACACCAGTCTTGTTGATTTAATTTATTATTTCCGTAATTTTTACTATGCCAAAATCTTCTAATCTCTATTACAATGATGTCTGGTTCAGCTGCCTTGTTTCTATTCAGTTTGGCCATTACAGCTTTCACTTTGGAATTTATTATTTCCAGTCCATCAGCATATTTGTTTATTATCGGTTGCTCTCTCTTATCATGGAAGAGATCTTTTATATGCTCTTCCCATCAGTGGAGTATTTCCTCTTTCTCCAATATGATCGTTCCATCCTTGGATTTTATACATCCTGTTAAGGAGCATGTTCTTTGTCCTGTCAGTTCTCTTATTTTTTATGCATTTTTCCTTTATTAGTCTTGCTCAATCTCTCTACTTCAGCACATTTGTTGTTGAGCCATTCCTCTTTAGCCTGTCTGCACTTGGTCTTTATTTCCTTTTATAGTATCTTGTATTCAGTTCCATGTCTTGGCATAGTTTTTCATCTCCTTTGCATCATGTCAAGAATCTCTTCAGTCATCCACTTGCTTTTTCTTCTGTGTCTGATTTGCTCTGGGACCATTTTGTTTGCTGTCACTACTACTTCTTTAAGTGTATCTCATTTCAAATTTCTATTTCCCATTTCTTTTTAATATTTGTTTCAGTGTATTTTTTCTGCAGGTTGAGGTCATTCAGGAGCATGTTGTATTGCAGTCTGGGTGCTGCCCTGGGTTTCTTTTGTCTTTGAAGTTTCACACTTAGTTTGCAGATAACTGCTAAGTGGTCACTTCTGCAGTTGGCACTTGGATATGTTTTGCATTGAACCACTGCATTTCTGAGCATTTTGTTTATGACTATATAATTGAATTGGTTTTTGTGTCACATCCTGGACATCTCCATGTCCATAAATGTCTTGGGTATTCATGAAACCAGGTGTTAGTCATCACCTGGTCATTCACCTTACACCACTGGATCCATCTTTCACCCTGGTTGTTGCGGATTCCTAATCCAAAGTTGCCAGTTGTCTCCCCTTCCCTTTTCTTGCCTACTTAGTCATTCAAGTCTCCCATGATGATTCTAATTTCTTGGGTTTTACATTGAACCTTGGAGTGGAGTAAAAAGATTCTATTTCTTCCTAAGTGCTTTGCGTTGTTAGTGCATAGATGACTACAATTGCTAGGTCTCTCTTTCAATTTGACTAGGAGAACTCTTTCAGAGAACTGACAGTATCCCCGAATGCATTTCTTTGTCCACTATTAAGCTGACTCTCTTTTTGTTATATTTACCTCTTGGATATATGATCCTGTGGTTGTCACTGCTGAAGTTTCCATTGTTTGGCCATCTAGTTTCGCATATTTCTAGAATATTGATGTTCAATCGGCTCATTTCCTGTTTGAAATTCTCAAGTTGGCTGCAGTTGTTCAGCATCCTGACATTCCACTTTTTGTTTATTGTGAACAATTGCAGGGTAACGGTCCCAAGATACCTATTGCTCATGTTGTTCCTTTCTGGGCGAGGGACAAATTTTGGAAAAATGTGTCCCCTTTAGTATCATATTCACAATGTTTCAGCCATTGCATGTTCTGTCCTTCTTCAGGTGATATACATTAGAATTTTGAACCAAATCCTTTATTTAGTCCAAGAACACACAACTGTGTAAAAAAACATTGATTAAAGTAATCCAGTGACTTGACTCAAAGAGTTTTGAGTTCAATACCTGGCCCAGGCAGAGGTGAACAAAACCTTGGAGAGTTAAGTTACTGAAAAGAAATAACTGAAACTGAGATATCCAGAAGAGGCATGGTGCATAGAATTAGAACAATCTACCCTGGTGGATGAAAGAAAGGCTTCTGTTTGAAATTCCAATGTATATCACCTGGAGCCTTGGGGTGGATAAAAAGATTCTATTTCTTCCTCAGTGCTTTGTTTTGTTGGTGCATAGATGACTACAATTGCTAGGTCTCTCTTTCAATTTGACTAGGAGAACTCTTTCAGAGAACTGACAGTATCCTTGAATGCATTTATTCATTTCTTTGTCCAGTATTAAGCTAACCCTCTTTTTGTTATATTTACCCGAAACTGAGATATCCAGAAGAGGCATGGTGCATAGAACCAGAACAATGTACTCTGGTGGATGAAATAAAAGGTTCTGTTTGAAATTCCAATGTATATCACCTGAAGAAGGCTGGAGGGTACAACGGATGAAATGAAGGGAATATAATAACAAAGATGAAGACAACAGTCTGAACAATTTAAGTAGTGTAAATAATTACAATACCTCATCTCAGAAATCTAGACAGAAATAGTATTTCCTGCAAAAGTGCATGGATATTAGCATAAAGTCAGCTTGCTATGCAAGCAGCTACTTATTTTACATTTTAGGCAAAAATCTTATTTTCTTTTTATTTTATATGAAGAGACTATAAAATATTCCTGACACAGAAGTCTGTACAATAATTGCATATTTTTTATCATTATATTTTTTATACAACTATTTGTTGTGATTTTACATGGGTTCTTTTGAAAGAGATATTCAAGATGGACAGTACTAAATGGAAAAATAAAGAGACTATCCAAATAATGTAAGAGTGATAGTAAAAAAGTAAATAAGATAAAATAAATATACAGATTGATCAATAACAAAAAGATTGAAGTAACAATCATCTGTGTCTACTCAAATGGAACTAAAAAGATTCCAGATGGACAATCTTCATAAATGATTAATCTGAACCACAAATAAGAGACATATGGGGCAGATAGTCAGTTTTGAGTTGTCAGTGAGAACAAATGGGATTAGCGTTAATATTTTGCCAACATAATTCCCTCTCAAAAAAAGCAAACAAAAAACAAAAGGAGAGAAAACATTTGGCTGGATAAATTGATGTTGGCTTTGCTCAATATTAAGGAACAATTTTCATGAATCAAAAGATATACCATGTTGTCTTCCAATTTTAATATTTTGTTAAAATTAGAAGAAAACACTCACTGTAATTTGTTATTCTTTGTCAGTAGCTAGGCTCTCCCCAAACTAACACAGCTTCTGAATATTTGGAGCAAACTAGCAGAATACTGAATATTATCTGGAGATTGAAGTACTTAGTTTGGTGACCACTTAATTAAGAGAAAAATAATTAAAATTCTTTATTGTAATTGTGCTTGCATTATAATTCTTTCAGATAAGAATTCATTTTTCTTTGTCAGTGATATACACAATTCAGCTTCCTGCAATCTGCTTTTAGCTTGCCCAGGAAGCCTCAAAACTGAGATGGGTGTAGCAACTCTCTTTTGTTTCCTACAGCCATCTCCTTGCTTGTCTAGGAGGCTTCAGAAGTGATATTGATGTAGCAAAGCTCCTTAGTTTCTTAATCATTAGGGACTGACCATCTTGCCACAAACAAAGCAGTTTTCTTTCATTTCATTGTTCTTTCTCCTTGTGATTAAACAAAATTTTCCAGTACAAAATAAGATTATACTTCCTAAGAGACAAATATCTGTAAATTGACACAATGATAGAGAAGTAAATCCTAATCTAAAATCAGATCAATCTTGCACCCAATATGTTCCTGCCTAACATAAAACTTTCTTCTAGTTACAGTGATCAGATTATATTCTGAAACATTTCTTTCAATTGCACTTTAAGTGTAAAAAAAACTAAGATTATTTTTATATTCACCAATTTGAAAATAGAAAAGATACATAATCTGTTTATTTCAACAAAAAAAACCTAAGGACTGCCACAAATTATGTTAAAATTAATTAAATATTTACTACCTCTTTGTATTTACTGAGGTTTAAATTTATCTTTCATGTTTAGAAAATAACTTTCTTCTTTAAGTTTTTTCTTTTTACTTGTGCTTAGAAGTTAAAGTTTTCACAAATCAATAAGCAGTAGAGATTTCAAATTAGATACAAATTTAAATTAAAAAAGGGATAAAAATAGCAGCAATACATCAATGTATAAAAGTGAAAATTAGATGAATATATAAAATACCTCATCAAAGTATTAAAAATAAATACTGCATTATGATATTGAATAGTTAAGACAATACAAATATTTTATGTATTTAACACTTTTAATTTATAAGGAAGTAAGTTTTGACCAAAGAACTGAATATTTGAATTATGCTCCTCTTGCTTCCCAAGCATTCAATTTTTTTTTTTTTGTGCACATCTTGACATTCCGTTGTCACAGAGAATATCGGCACATAAGCTTCAGTAATCAAATCAATATTTAACTCTGATAATATGTGATGCACAAAAAAAGGCATGATTCTTTCAACAGAAATAATTTATTTAGTTTCTTTAGAAAATTACAAGAGTTCTGGCTTTTGATACTGATGTAAAGAATATGTATACACCTTGGTTCTCCCTCACTTGAATGTGATTGGCTGGTATCGGCCATAAATATAGATGAAGGCAAGGACAGCTAGAGAGTGAGTGAGAGTGATCAAGAGATCTTCCACCAAAGATCTATTGGTCTACCATCATTGACTACGCCTACATCTCAGAACACTATATACTACGTCTACTTACTAGATTGACCTACCTAGTTACAGTTAACCATTTAACAACCTCATATGACATATAAGATACATTGCTGCATTTTTTACCAAATAGCTTTGTATTTAAAAAATACAAAGCTATAAAAGCTAAAATTGATAAAAGCTAAAAGTGATAAAAAAGAAAAATACCCACTTGGTTGTTTGCATATATAACAGTGTTAAATTTAAAAAACAGTTGTTTGATTTCGTCTGTGTGAGTAAAGATTTGTTGCAATGTCTTAAAAAAGAATATTAGATATGTAAATGGTTCTCTTTCAACACAACAATCTTTTACAATTTTGATTTTCATGAAAGTTATCTTTACAATATTTACACACTGAATAAGGCATTTTTATTTAACACACAACAAATCAAATCAATAAAATGGAGCTTAAAACCTTTTGGTAGCCAATTGAATCACTGACAGCAAAAGTAAGAAAAAGTTTTAAAAAGTCTAATTTAAGATTTTTTAACTTATACTGTTCTCAGAGTCTTTGTTAGAATTAAAAATATGCAAACTGAGAATTTATTTGCAATTTCAAGTGCACAAAAATTAACTTGAAATGGGTAACTTGATTCTTAAATTAAATATAACACATTTTTAAAGTTAAGTTTAAAATTGTTGAATATCCAGATAAGAGTCATAGATATATTAAAAATTTAAAAAATAAATACAACTTTTGGTACTTGTCTAATAAAAAGTAAAAAATAAATTATAGTTTAAGATAATGTACCAATCATGATCTAATCAATAGTATTTGACAAAAAATAGTAAATTTAAAGACATCAAAGTGTTTTTCAGTTATAGATTTACATAAGCAATTTTAATTTCTTGCTTTACATTTGTGAACTCAGACGATTGTGAACAGAAGTTCTCAGCCTGACCCAGTTACCAAAATCTGACCAAATGATCAAACATTAGAATTTTTAAAATCTTTTCTTGCATTTTTTCTTATCCATTTTATAAGTGAATAAGTGATAACAAAATTATCCAAGATTCATCTTGAGAATTATTGTAATTACAGGAATGGTAGATAATCTTGCTAGTCTGATAAATTAATCTAATAGAATGATTTCTATATTTCTTATTAGGCCAATATTAACAAGTGAAGACGTAAGTGTATTATTGCACACATATTTTTAAAGTTGGCTGATGTCTTTTTGCTCCTGACTAATTCAAAAAAAGTATTTATTAGTTCGAAGAATTATCCTTTTATTGGCATGTGGCATCTTTTGTGGACTGTCTTTAAATGAGTTGCAACAGTCAAGTGCATATAATTTAATAAGCTTCTTTTCCTATAAAATTAGGTGAAAAGCCAAAGATTATTGTTAGTAGACAAGTGCAGAAGATATGTATTAGATGAGACTTTCTAAACAATACCTGCCTTGGCTTTATCTCTGCAAATGCATTTTTTTATCAATTTTGAATTATCAGAGAATAAAATGTTTTTGTTTATTTTTAAGGAAAAGCATATCCTTGTGCACATTTTATTGACATTAATTTCTATTTATAAACTAAACTATCTGTTGCTTTTCAAGAAGCAAAATATTCCTAAACTCCTAGTCCCCAAAATATTGACTCAGCAGTCACAAGTTACCATACAAATTATTCAACTTGTTTATTATTCAGTAACATTAATGAAAGCCAAGTATCAAACTTTTGTAAAAGCTAATGTAATTAGTCATATGCATTTTGTTACTTTTTCTTCAGCTAGAAAAGTTCAAAATATCAGACAGAGAAGAATGACAGAAAGCAAAAGAAAAAAATCACAATAGTCTAGAAGAGCGTTGGAAACTAAATAATAATAATTTATCAATCATATCTAAATTCACAAAATGATCAGCAATGATTCTGTAGCATCCCATGCAAATGAGCTTGGCACTATATAAGTAGAAAATAGAGAACAGACCAGCTAGCAATCCAGTGCATCATACTTGACAAAGAAAGCTATGCCACAAATATTGCTACACACAGAGATATGTCATAAATTTGGATATGCACAGAATTATACGAGACTCAACAATGGGGTTGCCAATAGGATCCTTGGGTTCACTGGAGAATCCTAAGCATGTTGAAATGTGAATGTGAGCTTTTGTGGCATTGACAAGAGTTAAAAAATTAAAGAAATTGAGTATATAACAAAGAGAGAATCAAATAATGAATTTGTTTTTGGTTACCATGGGATGTGAGGCTTTAATGAAAATTTCTATCGAATCCTACCCAAAGGAGTTGGATCAAAAGACTTCTGAGGAAATTGTCTAAATCATTAAAAAGAATATTAGACTAAAGATGAAATTGGTTATTGCCGAGAGGACCAAGTTTATTGGAGCAAAGCAGTGGCCAGAGGTACCTGTGATGCAATACTTACATAGGCTTAAGGAGCGAGCTAAATATTGCGAGTTCAAAAAATTAAGAAGGCAAGAAATGTCAGTGGAAGATGAATTGATTCTTCTAAGGTTGCTTGAGAGATTACAAGACCCAAGTCATAAGTGAAAAATGCTGGAGTGCATACAAGTAGCATGAATTTGGACACAAGTATAGGATTTTTACAACAGTTGGAATTAATCAAAGAATTCAATAAATCAAAAGAAGAGCTCAAAATGTACAAGATAAATACAATTAAAGTCAGATAAAAATGCAGATATTGTGGAGAATGCATGAAAGTAACAAAAAATTGTCTGGCATAAGGGAAATGTTACTCAAATTGTGGAGGAAGGAACCATTTTCAGAGTGTATGTAAATATGAGAAGCAAGTAGAGAAAATGCAAACAGTAAAAATCCCCTTTTGAAGAAGAAAAAAGAAGACAAAATATTTGCAGTAAATTCATAAAAGAAAGGTCGAGAAAGGGTCATGTATTTATATACAGGTGGATCTGATAGTGAAATAACATTAATACCAAAGAAATATTGGATTAAGTTGGGATGAGCCAAGCTAAAAAAAAGCTATGTCAAATTAAAGCAGTTTGATAGATCAGCCATAAAGACAATGGGTTTCTTTTAGGGCACCTTCGGAACTGGTAAGAGATTTGAAGTAATTCCAATTGTGGTGGTAGCATGCCATAAGGATCATGGATTGTTAGGAATTGATGTAGTAAAATTGGATAAAGCTGATAAATTCTATAAAGACACAAAAAAGTGGAATATGAGTGTTGAAACACTGTTGAGTGTATAAAGCAAGTATTTGGTTGAAAGAGAATTATCACCCTAAATATATAGAGATGAGAAAATTTCCAGTTCACATACTTCCTTTGGTGGTGGCAAAATTAAACAGAATGATCTAACAGGGCATTCTGGAAAAGGTGACTCAAAATTAATGTAACTGGGAGTCACCTATTGTTGTGTATAAAAAAAAGCAGATGAAGACTTAAGGATCTGAGGTGATTACAAGGTAGGAGTAAATCACCAAATATGCCCAGATTCATTTCTGTTGCTAAATACTGAAATTGCGAACCACAAACTGGCAAATATGGAATATTTTGCCAAAATTGGACTTAACTGAGATTGATGAGAAGTTCAAAGAAATTAACACAATTAACACACTGGTGTGCAGGGGGCTACATAAGAGAGTAAAAATTTAGGCAGGAGGAGAGTGAAGAGAAAGATGAACCAGTTACAGGGGTTGTCAGAGAAAGGGTGAGAGAAGGATGGGAACACAGGTATGAGGACAGTTGCAAAGAAAGGAAAAGAACAAGATAAACAAGTGGATGTAGAAAGGACTGGAGTGAAGTGGATAAGAGATGTGAATTGGCATTGCATTTGAATTCCTGGAGGTTGCAGCTGTCAGAAAATCAAATATATAGAAGGGAGTCCCATAGGCAGGAAGTGTGAGAAAAGAAGCTGCTGATGTAGAATTGTCAGCTGCATTTGGTTGATCTAACTGTAAATGGGTGGTACCTTGTTGCCAGTCTGGTTGCATGAGTAAATTATTGTGGTAGGGGCATCAGTGACTTAAATTTGTTGGAGCAGAAGTCAAGAAAATATTTGTAGAAGAGACAGAGGGAAGCCACATCCTGCTGCTGAGAAAGTGGCTGGAGTCGAACTGCCAGGTTAAGACTATCACATTACAGATTCTCCTTTGGAGCCTGTTGAGAACATTGAAATGAATAGCACAGGCACCTGACCATATATGACAACAGTATTCTATGCACAGACGGATGGTTGATTTGTATATGTGCAAGATGGATTCAGGCAGAAAAAACTTCCTGGCCCGACAGTGACCCAACCTTCCTAGCAGTAGATTTAGCTATTGACTCAATGTAATGATTTATAGGTTTGCTAAGATGGACTCATCGACCATTTCGGATTAAGACCTCCAGTCACATTTTGCAGAAAACTATTGAAGAAGTGTTATTAGGAAAAATAAATAACATAATTATATATCAAGATGATATGGTGGTAGAAGCAAAAACCAAGGATGAATTAAAAAATGAAGTTGAACAAATATTAACAAGATTAAAAAGGCAGGATTAACAGTGAATAGAGATAAGTAAGAATTTGTCGTATTTGTGCTATCAGATAAAAAAAAAAGCATAGCATCTGATGAAATGTTGATGAAGAAGATTACAGATATAGCGACTCCAATTAATAAGAAATTAGTCCTTTTTGGGATTGATAAACTTCTACAGCAAGTATATTCAAAGGTACAGTGAAATAATTGAACCATTAATGGAATTACACAAGAAGAGCAGTAAGTTTTTAGTGGACACAAAGGCAAAATAATGCTTTTGAAGCACTAAATTAACTCATGAAGAAAAAACTTCTAATAAAAGTGTTCAATCCTAAAAAAATAACCATAACCACTGATGCGAGTGTGAAAGCGAATGTTGCCATTTTATGAGGGGGGGGGAAATTTGAGCCCATTGGTGCTAATGGGAAGGCAGATCAGAACCACCCATAACAATATCTTTTGCTATGAGGGAGAAGGTGTAGTATAAAAAAATAAACCAAACTAGCAAATTCGAAAGAGGCAAACAACACAACCATAATTAAAAAGGCATTTTGGTGCATGCTGACCAGTTTAGAAGTAGAAGTATGCTGGAAGATATGGAGATGGAAGGTCAAGAATGTGAAAAGGAAGGAAGGTGCAATGATGAGGCAGAACAGAAAATGGAAGTGCAGGAGCAGGGAAAGACAGAGAGTTGCAGAAGTGAGATGGAACAGGATATGGAATTGAGTGAAGGTGAAAAAACAGATGAGGATGAAGAAATACCAAGGTCACTATTGAAGAGATGATAAGAAGAGTAAACAGAATGACAGTATAAGACAAAAGTAATTAGAAGGAATGACAGAAAGAAGAAGGGTGTGTGACTGCTCTAGTTTTGGGAGGGTGCAGTATCCCATGCAAATGAGCCTGGCACTACATAAATAGATAACAGGTCAGTCAGTAATCCAGTGCATCACACTTGACAAGGAGAGCTACATCAAAAATATTGCTGCACAAAGAGATGCATAATGACTGAATCCACACAGAGTTATACAAGACTCAACAGATTTAAAAATAAGAATACAATGAAGTCTTTTCTGCTTTATAAAACTATTTGAATTACTTTGTTACCTTGTTGAATATTGACAGATTCTACTTATAATACCAAGAAATAAACTGAAGTTGAATATTTTAAATTTATTTGTTAAATTTATAAATTAATATAATAAATAGATTGAAGAAATTGTTCACAGCATGTAAATGTTTTCTTCTCTATAAAAAAGCTACTCTTGAAGGATCTTCAGTTTTTACATGTAACAAGATAACCTGTGTTCACATTGTTGTTAGAATATAAAAGAAATTATCTTTTGAAAATTCCAAACACAAATTCAGGAGAACAGAAAAGTATGAAAATGCATCAGAAAACATTTCATCATATTATTTTCGTTTTAATTCTGAATGTTGTTATAATTTTGACGTTATTAAATTGAACTGTGATGTGCTGAAAGATATACTTAAACAAAAAATAATTTCAGAACCAACAACTGCTACGAGTCCTCAATCTACATAGGACTAAGAGTTTTAGAAAAAGCTTTATTACAGGTACTTTTCTACTGAAAGGAAATTATAAAATAAGAAGAGGTTTTAGTTGGATCCAATGTATCAAATTATTACTGTTTTAAATCAATTCATAAAATTTTTTAACCTTATTGGTTATTGTAGTGTCCGAAATGGTTACTGATGTGTTGTATCACACAGTTGTATTGTCTTGGGTCTTACTATCTTGCTATTTTCAAGATAATTATGCACATATCTTGCAAATAAGACTGTATTAAGAGGTTCATCCTGATAATATGTAATATCCTCTCTTGGGAGTCCTTTTGAGTAATCTACTCAAGAACTAAATAGTAAAATCACACTGTGAACACTGAACTCTGCTACTTGGCAGTAACTAGTCCTACAGCTGCTGCTACTCATAATCCAGTTAATCCACTTGGCTGAGCCACTCTGTTGATCTACCCCAGCTTCTGTCTGGTTCTTAATATGTTATTGTGGTCACATGATCCCCAGTGAAATAATCCATTCTTATAGTCTTATTTGTTATCTGGCAATCAGCATTCAATCACAAGTGTCAGTGTCAACACTGCTCTTTTGACACCTCCTCTTTTGTGTTGACACTTCCTTCTAGATGACACCTACCTTTTGAGTTGACTCCTTCTGGATTCAATCTTCTGTAGTTTATACTTTTTAAGCATGGGTTTCGCACTTAAGAACTCTGTACTGTTTGTTTTGTGTCCACATCTTTCCAGTTCTACTATTACTAGTAGCAAAGGTATATCAAATGTATCATAAATCATCTCCATTGGGACTTCATGTCTGGTATTTTCCAGTTCAGTATACCTGCGTTTGAGTTGATTTAGGTGACGCTTATATTCTCATATGGGTCCTTGTATTACGTACATCATTTATCGCATCCTCTTCTTTATTATGCCATCTTCTCAGAACTCCTTACCCCTTAGATACATTCTGATATGTCCCGGAAAGGGATATATATATATATATATATATATATATATATATATATTATTCAAATAATGTAACTGGGTAGGACAATCTAGCAAGTAGCCATAATGAACTGGTAATCATTGTAGTCGTATGCAGTATGCTACAGTGTAGGTTTGTGAAATAGCTGAAGTCAATAGGCGTAGTCCTAGGCATCCCACCTTAGTCTGCATTTATGGCTGACACCAGTCAATCATATGACTGTGAAGGGGAACCAAGGTGTGTGCATACCCATTACATCACCTTCCACTGAGCTAAATTTTTCCATGAAATTTAGCTTCAATATTTTCTCTTTTTAGGGTCTGGACATAATCGATTGATTTTTTCCTAAGTCTTTTTTGCCTCCCTTCGTGGCATTTGACACACTGGTACCTCTGGCCTTGAGGTTGGGAATCCCTCCATTGGTGAAAGTTGACTTGCTGAAATGGGAATTTCATATGCATTGCACAGGACTTCTATTGGAATTTCTCTGTATTTTCTGTGACCACTGTACTGTGCCTGAGTCTCAATTGATTTCAATGTCTTTTGCCCCCAAATTTTTCCCTTTTTACATCATATATGACCTGTCCAATTCTTTTGGTTATCATTCCTTCTTCCCAATACCTTTTTTCAGCCCTAAAGTTCTTGAAAAACACTTCGTCATTTGCCTTATATGCTTTAGTCATCTGGTTTTCTTTTTTAATAGTTTTCTTCACTGGACTAGGCAACAGCCTGTTGAATACAGTGTGTATTTTTCTCACAAACATTAACTCTGCTGGCAATAACCCTGATGTCTTATTTGGGTTTGGTGTGATTCAATATATTGCCAAAAATTTCTGAATAATTCTTTCTTTGTTTCCATGCCTTGACTTTTCTTCAATGCTCATTTAAATGTATCCACAATTTTTTTCACCAGTCCATTTGATCTTGGATGATATACTGGTGTTGTTATGTGATCAAGGCACAATGATGAACAGAATTTCTTGAATTCTCTTCCCATAAACTGCATTCCATTGTCTCTGACTAAAGTTTTAGGGAGACCAAAGCGACTAAAAATTTCATTAAGTGGGTTTATTGTATTTGTTGCAGGTGGATGTCTGCACTTAATTTCTGGCCACTTAGTGAAACAGTCCGCAATAATTAGCTAATAAGATCCATTTATGGGCCCTGTATTGTCAATATTCAATTGAGTCCATGGGACATTTGAATTTAACCGTGGTTGAACTCTTATTGGTGGATCCCTTGCTACCAGTTGCCTCTGCACTGTTTCACCAAACTTTCTATGTCTTGGTTCATTCTCAGCCAGTAGGTACAGCTTCTCATTAAAGATTTCATTCTCAAAATCTCTGGATAGCCAGTATGAAATTATTTCAGAATTTTCTTTTGCAGAGTACCCGGCATTACAACTCTATCTGTGTATAGTAATACTTGTTCGCAGATTGAAAACGGTGTAAGTTGGTATGCCTTCTTTTTTTTTCCAAATATTGAAAACAGCGGTTTGTGGTCTGTTTGCAGAATGAACTCACTTCCGCATAGAAACCTGTGAAATCTTTTTACAGTGTAGATTATTGCTAAACTCTCATTTTCAATTTGACTGTAACTTCGTTCTGTGGGCAGTAACATTTTCAAGGCATGTGCTATTGGCTTCATAGATCCGTCATCAAATTTATGAAGCAATACAGCACCTAGTCCCTCATTACTGGAATCTGCTGCTACAATAATTTCCCTCTTCGGGTCAAAATGTACTAACAATAGGTCTGCTAATAGACAGCTTTTTATTTTTTTAAAAGCATGTTCACATTCTTTTGACCATATCCACTTTGTGTCCTTTTTCACCAGCTTATTTAAAGGAGCTCTCATATCATACATTTTCAGGACATAAATGCTATAGCAACTTACTAATCCCAAGAACACCTGAAGTTTAGCCATATTATTAGGTGCTGGCATATTTTTTATAGCGTCAGCCCTTTCTGGATCCGGTTTTCTTCTTTTACTGTCAATGATCTGCCCTAAATATTTTATATTCTTTAAGAAGAACTCGCATTTTTCAGCACACAGCTTGAACGCGTATCCCTCAATTCTCTGAAATATTGCTTTAATATGTGTTTTGTGCTGGGTTTTGTTTTCATTTTTAATCAAACTATTATCTAAATATGCGATTACATACTCCATACCAGCCAACATTGTGTCCATTATTTGCTGGAATAGGCTTGGAGCTACATTCAATCCAAATGGAAGACGATTTAGTTTAAAAATCCGTTCATGTGTGTTTATTGTCAGGTACTTAGAACATTCTTCACTGACTTTTACCTGAAGGTAAACCTCCGACAAGTTCAACTTTGAAAACACTCTACCTCCGTTTAATTTAGCGAATATATCCTTTGGAGATGGTAGAGGATATGCATGGTCTTTCAAACAGTCATTTGAGCCTGTCAAAAAGTCAGCATACACTCTGATTTTTTTTGTTTTTCTTTTTTATATATACAGTTGGAGATGCCCAATCCGGGTAATTGACTTTTGAAATTACACCACTTTTCTCTAACCTCTCTAATTCCTCATTTATTGTGTCCTGTGCTGAAAATGGTACTTTTCTCTTTGGTTTAAAAATTGGTTTAACATTTTCTTTCAATTCAAAGTTGACTTCTGTTTTTGTGCACAGACCTAGTCCTTCTAAAAAGACAGGAGGGAATTTGCTTTTCAAATCCGTAATAAATCTGTTTTCTTCATCTTATCATTTTCCATGACATTAACTTTGTTACAGAAAGCACTTACCGGTAATTCCCATAAGTTAAACAATACAATCCAGTCTAAATCATTTAGGTTTACTGAACCAGGGAGCACATACACTTTTGATTTGTGAATTTTTCCCATGTTACATTTTAATTCACCTTTAAACTTAAGTCTTTTTCCTGACACCCCCCTAACAATTTTGTCTGTGTTAGTCAACCGTAGGTAACTGATTTTCCCTTGTTTGCTCATTTATTACTGAGATATCACTTCCGGAATTAAGTAATAATTTTACGGTTTCCTCATTTATTTTTACATTGAGGTATCTTCTTTTACCCTCCTCAATTTCATTTTTCAACAAAACTACATTCATCTTTGTTTGCAAATTTGATTTTACTTTTCTCTGTTTTGCCTGACAGTGAGAACTTCTATGGCCTACATACCCACAATTAAAATATATTTTATCCTTAAAAAAACAATCTGTCCTCCACACAAACTGCATATAATTTTTCTTTCTTTATTCTGTATCCACTTCTATTGTCTTACAGTTTGTACTCACAAATGCTCTTCTCCTCAATCCAAGTATTATCTTTTTTTTATGTTTATAAGTTGCTGATATTCTTCCGTTACATCTTGTAGTGTAATCTTTGGATCCTGTTCCATGATAGTGAGGATTCTTGATCTAATTTCTTTGTCCTCCAGTGTCATTAGCCCCTGCAAAAAATTAGACACTTGAACATGTTGCTTGACAATTCCTTTAATTTAAATGCCTCACACTGTGCTTTAACCATACCTGCATAAGTGACAAAATCATCATCCTCTTGTTTTATGATATTTAGACACTTGTATCTTGTATGAAATAGATTCTTTTATTGAAAATCTTTGACAATTTCTACTGTTTCGCTGAATGTAATTTCTTCTGGCTAATTTGGGAGGATTAAATTTGCATATTTTGTATTTTCTTCTGTTTCCAACTTCTGTTACAATAGAGTGATTTTTTCTTCATTGGACCACTGTTCATATTTTTTTGTAAATATTGTTTCAAACCTACAAACATAAGCCGGAAATGTTAAACCACTGTCAGAGTTGTATTTAAATTCAGAGAGCACATTTGAAATTCCTTCAACAAAAAAAAAATTAGAACCCATTTTTTTTTGTTGTTCTTGATAATATGTCTTCCCAAAGTGATTCCCCTGTTGTTTTAATAACTTTTCAAAACTTTCTTGTTGCTGCATAAATTGTTGTTGTTGGAATTGTTCCTGTAAAGTGACTTGTAGCACCTTAGTTAATTCCTCAATTTGTTTCATTTTGCCAACGTATCCACAAAACTTTTACTCCAATTTATGTAGACACTAAAATCGAATAAATAAAATCTAAACAAGAGAGAAGGCAATTTCTTACTTTCTGTAAGCATTGCACAAGTTTTTCCTCTTCTAAGGTTCCTCACTAATAAGCATAAAAAAAATGGGCAAAAAATTACTTACTTTCTGTAAGTGTCGAATGAGTCTTTCTAATGTTCTTCATTAGTGCTGTCAACTGTATTATTTTTTTCTATTCTTGTGAAGTTGTTTCAAATTTTCATCACCAACTGATATGTCCTGGAAAGGGATATATATATTATTCAAAGTAGCTAATTGGTTTTGGTAAATGTAACCAGTGGGACAATCTAGCAAGTAGTCATAGTGGACTGGTACTCATTGTAGTTGTAGTTGTATGCAGTATGCTTGGGTGTAGGCTTATGCAATAGGCATAGTCAATAGGCGTTCTAACAGGCATAGTCCTAGGCATCCTCACTTTAGTCTGTATTTCTGGCTGACACCAGCGAATCATATTACTGTGAGGGGGAACCAAAGTGTATGCATATTCATTACATCATATTCTAAAATGTATTTTCTCACTAGGGTAAAAGCATCTATTTGTTGCAATATTTTTTGGTGATTTTGTCCTTTGTTCAGGTGATATCTTATTAAATATTGATTTTATCTTCTCGCAATCATCAGTTCTGCAGGCGACATCCCAGATTTAGTATTTGGGTTTAGTGTAATCTCAAATACACTAAAAAAGTGCTTTGCCATCCATTTGCTCCTCTTGTGATTTTTTAGCAACTTTTTCAGTGTGTCTACAAAGCAGTCCACCTGTCCATTAGATCTCAGATGATATGGAGGTGTAGTTAGGTGTTTGATTTGTAGTAACTTACAAAATAATTTAAATTCACCGAACATAAACTATGTCTCACCACCTGAAACAACTGTATCTGGTATGCTGAATCTTGTGAATATTTTGTGCAAGAAATTAATTACTATGTTAGAAGTAGGTCTTCTGCACTTCATTATTTCCAGCCACTTGGTATAGCTGTTGACCATTATTAAATAATAATCTTTGCTCAATGATTCAGCAAAATCTAAGTGTAGTCAGGACTACAGAATGTCTGTTTCTGGCTAAGGTTGATATTTAATTGGCAGGGATTTTGCTGCTATAGCATACCCTCTGCATGACTTAACTGGATTTTATATATCTCAGTTCATTCCTGGCCAGTGTGTATAACATCTCATGAGAAACTTCTTTTTCAACATTCTAGGATGGCCAACATGAAACTCCTTCAACAGACATCCTTGTAATTATGCTGGAATTATGACTGTCAGCGTATATTAATATATCATTGAATATAGAGAATGCATTACTGATATTTAATATTTTATTTGTTACTTTACTTTTAATCTGGTTCTTCATTTTCACTATCAAGTCATCGTTTTAAACCTAATTTTGTCAAGGGTTATTTAAACTCCCTTATTGTATGATACAAGATATTTATTATTTAATTCTCTGCCCTTAATGCAGCAATAACTGTATTTTTGAATGGTTCACAAAACTTTGGAATTAATCAGGATAGGTCATTTTCATCACTTAGTTTCTTTGTTATTAAGAATTCCATTTTATAACTATAGTTCAATATGGTTCCCTAGCATGTAGAATAATGGTTCCTATTCTAAAGTAACTTGCATCAGATGCTATAATAATTTTCAATTTTAGATCGAAAGGTGTTTACAATAAATCAGATGTTTGTACTTTCTTAATTTTTAAAAGGCATCTTGTCACTTTTCTGACAAGTCCTATTTTGCATCTTTTTTCATTAAAGCATTTAATGGTGCTGTTAGTTTATGCATATTTTCAATGTATATATGATAGTAGTTTGTGAAGCCCAAGAATGCATGCAGTTTTGTTATGTTAGCATGTCCTTAATTGCACTTGCCCCTGCAGGACCTAGTCATCAACCTTTATCATCAATCATTTGTCCCGGGTACTTTATTCTAGTCATTAATAATTCACATTTCATTTCACTTAGTTTAAAACCATATTTCTTTATTCTTCCAAACACAATTTTAATATGTTCTGTATGTTGTTGTTTGGATTCTCTTTTATTAATATATCATCCAGATATGATTGTGTGAAATCTAATCTCGCAAGCATTGTGTCCATTACTTGGTTGAAAATGCTTGGTGCTACTTTAATTCCAAAAAAAAGCCTGTTGAACTTCTAAAGACCCTTATGGTTGTTTATGGTCAGTAGTTTAGAACATTCTTCTTCAAAAGGTATTTCTAAGTACGAATCTCATAAGTAGAAGTTGGAAAAAAATTTTCCACTATTAAGTTTGAAAGTGGATAATTGTAGTTTTGCAAATTCTTTATTCAACCATATAGAGAATTCTGAACATACTTGAATCTTTTTTAATGTTTACAGTAGGTGATTTTCACTTCAAATATTCTAATTTATATATGACCCATAATTTCTCTAATGTTTCTAATTTGTTGTTAATTAGGTCTAATCCTGCAAAGATTACACTTGTTTTTGGATTAAACACTGATATTGCATTCTCTGTTATTTTAAATTTTGCTTTCACTTTCATACATAATCCAAGACCTTCAGAAAAAACTTCTGGAAATTTCCTTTTTAATTCCATTTTGAATCTTTCTGTTGTTGTATTATTTGTGGTTTCAATATTAATTTTGTTACAGAATAAATTGCCTGGCAGGTCCTACAGATTGAATATGGGAATGCCATTAGTTTCAAACAAATTTCTCATGTTTTTTAGGACATAAATATCTCCTTTTTTTAGTTAGAACAAAAACAAATATTACAGATAAATTCGCCTAGAAATTTTAATATTTTCACCTAAAACTCCATGAGTAATTTTTGTTAAAGTTAATAGTCTAGGTTTACCTAGTTTCCTCCAAGTTTTTTCCTTGAAAATTATGATATTGAACCCAGTGTCCTGTTATATCTTAATATTTGTGTTCTTAATTGTAACAAAAACAAATTTCCTTTTCATAAATATTTTGGTCATAGTAATATTTTTCTTCTGTGTGCCAACTTTATTGACAAATTTTTCGATTTTTCTGCTTCATTTTTCAGATTTACAGCAGCTACTTTTATGGCCTATACTGCCACACTGATAACATTTTTTATTTCTGAAAGAAACAATCAGATTTAAAGTATTTTCCACCGCATCCATGACAATTATTAAGTGCTGAATACAATTTCTCATATTGAGGAGGGTTTTTCATATTTTCTTACTTCTTTTTTCATATTTTTCATATTTTTTTTCATATTTTTCATATTTTTTTCATATTTTCTTAGTTCTTTTCTTTTCAAAATGCCTATATTTTTCATTGGATGGTTGGATGGTCTGCATTTTATAATTATCTCTCTCCTCTATTCTTTCAGTGTCCAGCTTTAAATTTACCATGCACTGACACTCTTCCGCAATATTCTGCAGAGTTATTTTCAAATCCCTTTCAAGTTTGGTTAGGATCCTTGATCTTATGTCTGTGTCTACACTTGACATTAAACCTAGACTGAATAATAAACATTTAAAAGAGTCTGGAGTCAATCCATTAAGCTTGAACTTTTTGCATTCTTTATTTATGATTCCTGTGGATTTAAATTCACTTTCAATAAAATCTGCATTGCAGTTAAAAGGAGTTTTCTGTGAAGTGTTACAAAAATGTTTTATTTGAAGTACTAACATTATTTAAGAAAAATTTACAAAAATACGATTTTCAGATTTGAACACTATTTTACATCTGAAAGCCATTTGAAGGATAAGGACAATTTTACAAAAGAGATATTTACATGAAGAACAAAGTAACATATGATTATCACTTGATTTCTTTGTTAAGTTTTGACAATATTTTCAACTGAGATGAACAGCGGGGGCACCTGATCAAATATGGCAGCAGTACTCCATGCATGGACGAATGGTTGATTTGTATATATGCAGGATGGTTTCAGGCGGGAAAAACATCCTGGCCCAACATAGTGACCCATCCTTCCTAGCAGTGAATTTAGCTATTGACTCAATGTAGTGGTTCCACTTGAGATCAAAAGAGAGGGTAAGGCCGAGGAGGCACAGTGTATTGCTCTCAGGGAGACTTGCTTGGTCCATGCTTATGGGAGGCAGGAGAGGTTGCCTGTGATGATTGACAGACAGCAAGTTGGTCTTAGATGCATTGAAATTTACAAGCCTCTTTTTACACCAATTCACCACAGAATGTAGATCCCTTTCAAGATCAGCAGCAAGATTATGTTTGTCCGCCATGACGGATTTCTTACTGATACAGGAGTAAATTGTGGTGTCATCTGCATAGATGTCTATCTGGCTCTTGATCTTGTTTGGGAGGTCATTTATGAAAATAAGGAAGAGCGTCAGGACAACCTTCATTATGCGGTTATTTAGGAAGGATTGGATCAGATCATGCAATCGTCCAGTAATACCATAACCCCATAGCTTGCATAGAAGGCCAGCGTGCCAAACCTTGTCAAAAGCCTTGGAGATGTCCAGAGCAACAGCATGAGTCTCTCTCTGGACTCCTCAAGGGCCTGGAACATATACTCCGTAATGGATGTTAGCATGTCAGCCGTGGACCTGGCAAAGCGGAAGCCATACTGCCTGTCAGAGAAGAGTTTATGGGCAGTAAGATGCTGAACTATTTCAGCATTAATAATGGCCTTGAACACTTTCCCGAAAATTGGTAGAATGCTGATAGGGCAGTAGTTGGATGGGTCTGAGGGTTCACCAGAGTTCTTGAATACAGGAATGACAGAAGAAGACTTCTAGCATGCAGAAAAACAGGCAGCAGAGAGGCAGTAGTTATACAGTTTAGAGAGGACAGTGGAGAGTTCGGGGGCACATTTCTTAAGGACAATCACCGGGATTCCATCACCACCGCTTGCCTTATGAGGGTCAAGTTTTGATATTACATGAGATACTACTGTTGGGGTAATGTATATATCATAGAGTTTAGCCTCAGTTCTTATAGGGAAGTCGAGTGAGGGTACTCCAGATGAGTCAAATGTGGAGTTGAATGAGAATCTTCAAGCAAAGCACTCGGCCTTGTCTGCTGATGATGTGAGGACCTCAAATTCATTGATTAAAGGAGGGATAGAGGATTTGCTATTGTTCAGCGCCTGTTTGCATAACTGCTAATAGTCCTTGGAGCCAAACTTGCGGTCAGCTATGCACTGTCTCATTCTCGCAGCAAACAACCACTTGGCATCATTCAGGATTCTCTTGCACTCATTACGAGCAGATGTGAATAGGCACCTATTGTGGTCAGATGACTGTCTTCGAAATAGTTGAAAGTAGTGATTCCTGTGGGCAATGGCGGCTGAATAGGCAGGGGAGAATCAAAGGGAGGAATGAGGTTTTCCTGGTAGGTATGAAGGCATCAATGCCAGTATTCACCCAGGGTGATATCTCAGAGGCACAGTCATCAACTGAGAGATCAAACGCTTTTCCCCAAGGGACGTTGCATAGGAAGTCGTGGTAGGCATCCCAGTCAGCTCTTTGATAGCAGTAGGAGGTCCTATAAGTAGGAGGCTTCTGGGGGGAGTGAGAGTGGAGAAAAATATTAAGAGAGACAACAGCATGGTCAGAGTTGCCGAGAGGGCAAAGCTGCAAGACCTGACAGGAGTCAGACACAGAGGTAAAGCATATATCTAGTAGAGAGATGTGTTCAGAGAAAGTGCTTGGAAAGCATGTGAGGAAGTCCACTACTTGCATAAGGGATTGGGAAATGGCAAAGTTCATGGCATGGATGCCTGCTGAATCAATAACAGAGTCTTTAAGCCACTCAACATGATGGGCGTTAAGATCTCTGAACACAAATATGTGAGCGAATGGGTGGTAGGAAGTAGCCTTATCTATATTGTCAGAAATGCTGTCTAGAAGGGAGCAGTCGGGAGAAGAGAGGGAATGGTAAAGGAAGAAAAGGTAGCTAACCGAAGTGAGAAGTGACAGACAGAGACACACATACTGCTGGGCAGTGGATTTGAGTGATGTCACCCTAGCTATAGGGAGGTGTTCACTAACGTAAAACCCCAGCCCATGCATGTGGACAGTGGAATCCTTCCTTAAGAGGGAAAGATAACCAGGGATTGAGAAGTCAGAGGAGGGAATTGATGAGTTGAGGTTAGTCTCACAGAGCACTAGGATGTCAGAGGACTTTTCATGGAAGAAAGCTTCTACGCTACAAAAGTTAGTATGAATGCCCAGGATGTTAGCTAAAAAATGTTAAGAGATTTTGGTGATTTGAGTTTGGTTGGTTTAAGGTTATTTCTGATTCCGTTTATCATGTTAAAATTTGTTGGTAGGGAGGGACCCTTGAGTAGAGGATGCAAGTGGTCATTATCCACAATGTGTGCTGGGACAGAAACTAGCTCAGGCTGCATCATAGTGTGGCCTCAGGGTTGCCCACCAAAAGCACTTGCAGGGACACCTATCCATGTGCGACATGGCACTACAAGAACCCCGATATTATGCAACTGTTGATCAGAGCAGCCGCTCTTGATGCTATGCAATAGTTAGGGCTCCTAACTAACAGTCAGAAGCAGCAACCAGGAAACTGCCGACCCTGTACCCTCACAATGATGAGACACTGCCACCAACTAAGCGCATCGCAGGAAAATCACAGAAGCACCAATACTGAGGCCTGAGAAGAGAAAAGAGAAAACCAGAAACCACATCCTAAACAGGGAATAAGGGATGAGCCTCTTGATCTGTTCAATAGATATGGGTGGAGTCTGAACTGGGTGATAGCTTGATCGATCTACTCCAATTAAAAAAAAAAAAATAGGGTGGTGAATTACTAAGTTTTAACTTAGTTAAAGTCCAGTCAAAGAGATTTCTGCCAAGTTAAAAAAAAAAGAAAAAAGAAAACCAATCATTCAATTAAACATGAAAAGTTTAAAATTAAGCAAAAAATGACTTACTTTTAAGAATATTTATAACAAAGTTGATTCCCATCCCAACACATGGGTACTATCAGGAAGATAAAAATAATTTTTAACTTTTTGGTCACTCCAAGTGATATTGAGGTTGGGGTGGGTTAGTCAACTGAAATAGCCAGCCTTCTTTTCACTCTCTTCTACCTAGTGCTTTACTCTTATGTAGCCCCCTGCACATCAGTGGCATTACTTCCTTGCTCAGGGTGATATGATTAAAAAAAGGATAATTCTGATTGCTCAAAAGCTTTTGCTTTATAAGAAGCATCTCCTTCTTCTATAAACAACAGCTAAAAATAACTAGGCCTGAAGTTATCGCTTTTAATTTAGTCACACAATTCAATCAAAACATCTTTTTCTTTATGCCTTAAATATGAAGTAATTTCATTAAGGTGAAGTTTAGGAATGTACTTGTTAATTCAAACAATACCAGTTAAACCAGACTTTAAAAAAGATGCATTTCATTGATACTTCAAAGGTCTGAGCAAAGACTGAGAGATAATTTTTTGTTTAATACCCCAACAAAAGATAATGAAAAAATGGGATAAATATCTTCCATTAATTTGATGCAGCAGTTTTACATTATCCTATTAAGTTTATCATGTATAAAGTAGTCTGGATGAAGTATAGGTTCAGGAGAAAAAAAAAATTGCAATGCCCTAAACATGGGCTTATGTTGCTTAATGGTTAATCTGGGCTGGGATATCAGAATAGCTAAACTTTTATTTGAATTATTTGGATCATATTATGTATTAAACATTTTGAAAACTATTTTTACTACTAAAATTTACCAGAAAAATTCAAGTAACAAAATATTTTTCTTGAGGCTTCTACCATAAAATGCTGTCTTGAAAAATATTTTTTTTAAATGCTTAATATATAGGTATTCAAATATTGTCATAAAGTTAATTAAATACTTCCTTCAAAATCAGGATAATTTATCATTTAAACAAGCAACAGATGCAAAAGTAGTGATAAAATATTTTTTCTTATCAAAGAATATTAAAACAAGCATATCTAAGTTGTATTTACATTATGTCAGATTTTATTATACGAGTTAATTTTTTCTAATAAAATTGCTATTAAACAATCAATATTGACAAACGTTTTAGTATATACCTATATTTATATAAACAGTCATGTGAATTTCAGTCTATAATATTTCATTTTTAGGAGTTAAAGAAGATAAAAAGTGTCCATAGGTTTTATTGTTCTGAGCAGCTTTAACCAGTGTTTTAGTCATTTTGAAGATACACAAATTAAGTCAATGACATTTTCATTTTGATAAAAAGGAAGATGAAATCACAAATCTAAAATCAACTTTTGAAAAAATACAAAGCTAAAATTTACATATGAACTTATGGTTTATAACAAAATCCCATTCCTTGACATTGAGATAGAACTATAATCCAATGACTTTATCACTAAACAGTATAGAAAACACACCAATATAAACTTTTCTTTTCCAAACAATGATAGCCAATACATGGAAAGATATAAAATAGCAGTAATAATAAACTTAAATAAAAGACACCAAAATTCTTCTCCCCAAAGAATATTTCTGAGCAAACTAAAACACATAAAACAAACACTAGTCAACAATAACTTTCCTAACTACATCATTGACAGACAAATAAAATTATTCTTACATAAGACACATGACACCAGTAATAAACATATAACACAATAAAACATTAACATATTTTACTGCAATCAAATACACAATAATTATAATCAGGAGGATGAATAAAATTATTAAGCACCATATTTCTGTTATAAATCTTGAAAAATCTGTACAATAGTTTTACAATGGTTGGTTAATATCAATGTTATTTTGAAACCTTTGGATTCTATTGATTTTGGAATGTTGTTCTTTTTATGTGCCGAGTCCTTTCAGGAAGTAGGCAATCATGGACTTCTACTTGCTCCTATCCCTTGTCACTCATAACACTTTCCCTCTTGGTATCTCTCCCAGACCCCACTCCGCCATCCACCTGCTCAAGCCCATCAAGTATGTCTCATGCTGCTTTCCTCTGTTTCTCTTTCACTCTATCCATCCCATGAATATTAGATTCTCCAAGCCCTTATTATGTGTCCCAGAAACTTCAAATGTCATTTCCTGATGCTAAGTAAAAGTATCCTTTTTGTTTGCATCCCCTCCAAAACCTTGTCGTTGCTCACATGGTATCCTCAAGTCCTTCTGCATTTGTACTGCTTTTTCTGCTAACATTCTGAGCATAAGTATCATGTTCCTTGTTCTGGTTGTAGTATTTAGTTGGACAAACAAACCAATCTTCTACTGTCTTGCAAGTTGAGCCTGTGATGCCCACCTGCTTGAACCAATTCGTGAGTGGTTTATATAACAGGCTTGGCTGTTCCATTCTGCTACTTTGGAAAGTAGGTTCTGATTGGCTGCTGACTGATGTGGATACTGGGATCAATAAATAATCATCATTCAGCCATTAATAATTAAGTACTAAGTCTGTATTCATTTACAGCCTGATCTGCCAACTAGACACCAGTTGGGGACATCCTTGTGAGGGTGAGTATCATTTTAGCGGGTATCTCTTATTCCTTTTCTAGTTGTAGTAGGATTCCATAGCAGGTTAACGGAATTTGGCCTTGTGGGAAGATAGCCCACTATAATTCATCAAATGATTATAAATTCAAGAAAGGCAATTAGAGTATAGAATAACATTTATATATACACATTTCAATTTATGTTTTACAATTAAAGCAATACTTGAAATAAAGGTCCAATTGAAGTTAGAGAGAGTTCATGGCAAAATAATAAGGAGCTGAAAGGGATAAAAGAATGTTCATTTAGAAGTTGCCATTTCCAAGGTCAGTAGGTCAGCAAGTTGGTATGTGGAATGTCTTTGAAAAGGTCGGTTAGTACTTTATGAGAACAGGGAGAAAGTAAAAGGTCAGAATAGTACTTATGAGACAGGGGAAGGAAGAAAGAGGCAAGCATAGTAGCCGCTCAACTTAGGTCAAGGGGATTAGTTACACTCTTCTCCTCAAGTCTTGACTGTCTGATGAAGCATTTGTGTCTTCACTTTTTATATCGGCATTTTGGATCAAAACTCAGCTAGTTTTGAATTTCATCCTTGTATTTGATTCCGGACTTCTCATTGGCTGGTAAATAAAAAAATGGTAATTTGACATTTGATTAATTTTTATTTTTCAACCGGAACATCTGCGTGAACTCGGATGCACACAACGATTTTTATTCATTTGCCTTTTATGAGAGAGCACACATCCGGTTCATCGCTTTTGTTCAGTCGGTATCACCACATCATACTTCTGATTCTACACTGGTGTTTTTGATGAACCCACACTGTTCTTGTCCTATCTCTGGCCCAATTCTGCTGTACACTCTCTTCATCAGAATCTGGATGATGAGTCTTGTTATGTGACTTGTTATGGTTTATAAAATGGCGAGTATTCTAAAAATAGAATAAGATAGACACACTGACACCAAGAATTCAAAATTGGACAGCAAAATAAAGAACCGTTTCTTTTGGTAGGAGTGGGAGTAAGAAGTAGGAGTTAAGGACAGTAGTTTTGGGTAAAAGTTTTGAAAAGGGAAAGATGCTAGTCAGTTGACCACTAGAGTCCAGAAGGGATAGGCTCGTTTACTACTAGCATCCCACAGTGAAGAGAATTTAGCTAGTCTGCTCCTGTATCCACACAAAATTTAAATTGTTGTAACTTGATGCAAAAACCTAAAGTTTTATACCAAAAATAAACATCATTAATTCAAGTTTGTGTTATCTTCTAATTATACCAAAACAAAGCAACACGACAGACTCATTATGTTGATTGTTCAGTGAAGTTCACATTCCTTTGTGTCTGACTTGATAGTGCTATGAAAATTGAAATGCTACATTACACCAACTGAAAACCATATGTGTATCCTATTCCACAACATTTTATTTTAAATTTGTTAATCTCTTATAGGCTGGACTCTTAACAAATAAAACTGATACACAATAATGGAAAATGGCAGGATGAATTGCATATATTTTATAACTTTTGTCATTTTGATTTAACAATTTAAAAGGATTTTATTTAAATGATAGCAACCAACAAAAAATTATACTTTCTGAATGACATAGTTGAAAGGACTTTATCACAATCAAAACCTCAGCAGTCTCAGAACTTTAATATTGAAACATTTCTGCCAAAAACACAGATCCATTGCCAACAAAAAACACTTTAACTTTCAATGATGTAACTGTTTGGAGATATGGTTTTTGATCAGTGCAACAGAAGTGTGCTATGAAACCACCAAAAATGTGTAACAGAGGCTGTTAAAATTATTTTTTTGTTTTTTTGTGCCACAAATTGATCCCACCAAATTTTGTCATTGAATCTGTCCATAGCCTCAGAGAAAATGAAAGGAAACTGTAAACTTGACACTTCCAACCATCAATTATGTCTCTGTACTTGCTATCTCATGTGGGTTTTATCAGTTACCAACAGGCCTACAACAAACATGGAGTCATTTTCCAAATTCTCATTTGTTAAACAAAGCCATGATGATATATAAAATTATAGAATCAATGAAAGAAAACTACATTATACTTAAATCTAAGATACATTTTCATTGTGGTTGAGTGAAATTATTAACAAATATGTTGAAACATTTAATCAAATTTCATCATTTTCTTTCTTCAAAATCTTTTTGCAGATTGAATGTCAAAGGTTTAATTTTCTAAAGAATATAATTGATATAAAAGTGATTATTATTACCATAGTAAAAATATTTTTTCATAATTTCAATGCAAATGTTTTGTGATAACAAAAGTTACATTCAAAAGCAAGCATATTGTAGTTGCTTATTACAATTTAATTCTTAACCCATTACACTCCTACATACATATCCATAGATGTAAACAATAGATACATGTATATTATCATATTTGTCTTAGTGCCTATTTTCCCTTTATGTTTATTTAAAATTATACAACTATTTATTACTATTTAAGTATATGTTCATTTCATTCTCAACTTGAATGAAATGGTATGACAATACAAAATAACATTATATTATATGGCAACTAGCAGTATAGCCTGACGTTGCTGAGTGTAATAAAAGCTTTAAAACTAATCCATGGTCCTGGAACTCAGACTCTTTGGACATTGGCACGAAAGATTAAAAAGCAATAGTTGTTTCCAGTTAAAGCAAAACCGTAGACTGAAAGAAAAATGAATGGATGTAAGTCAAATTTTGATTTCCTGGTATCAATATCAAATAAGTTTTTTTCGTCAACCGAATTTTGAAGGCTAAATAAGTCCTCTGAGTAAATGGCATCATGGCTGAGACTAAGAACTACAATCATACCTACTTAGAGCCAAAACCGAAGCAAAAACTAAAATAAAAGGCCTGAAAAAATACAGACATACAGGCAGATAAACAGATACACACACACATGCCTTTTATATATATATATTATCGATTTTCTGCACTATTGTAAGAACTGCAATCTTGAAAATTTTGAATATCGTTTCTTATGTCTTTGTCTATGATGGTATCAAATTTGATTAAAATCGGACCACTCCTTCTATAACCCGATTTTTTCGATTATTGATTATCGATATTTATTGGGGGGGTACCTCAACACAAAACCTAGCTAAGAACACGCACAGATGCTTATAGTACAACTGTGTAAATTTTCAAGAAAATTGGTTCAGCTGTTTCGAAGTCTATAGGTAATGGACACACACACATACACACACAGATAAAGTTCCATTTATAAATAAGTATAGATTTAGATTTTTTACCATCACATGTTATTTATTTTTGTTCATTTGTCTTACCAAAACCTTTCAATAAAATAATTATCCTCTTTAACAGAAGGATTCCCCATGTTTGTTTCCAGTTGTGATAATTTTGATCTTGGCCTTGGTAATAAGCAGATCAGGACTGCAGTTTCCATCAAGTAGTTCTTCCTTTAGTGGGGGTTATCGGTTTATTTTTTTCAACCTATCTCCCTTATTATTGTCACTTGACAAGTGAATTGA
Organism: Ascarosepion bandense; assembly: GCA_037127315.1. Lineage (NCBI taxonomy): Eukaryota > Metazoa > Mollusca > Cephalopoda > Sepiida > Sepiidae > Ascarosepion > Ascarosepion bandense. The sequence goes on from JBBBDQ010001794.1 coordinate 1,372,093, forward strand.
GACAGTCAGACTCTTCTCTTCTAACATCACTCGTACTTTTATTTTCTTCATTGATATTAGGAAAATCAGTTCTGACAGGAAAAAATCAAAAGCAAGAAAAGAAAACAAAATGAAGATAAACCTTTAGAGAATTTTTATTGTCATACAAATCAGTGTTTTGATGCAATTTAATTTACACTTTTCTTCTTGAATTATGCTGACTTGCAGTGGAAGATAACACACATTATAAGATTATTATTTAAAACATTTACTTTTATAACATTGCCTCTTTCAAGAAGCGAACTAAGCATTGTTTATATAAAACAGACTGGAAAATGGTAATACTTTTTTATATTTTTGATAGTTCTATTAAACGAAAGCCTGAAGTGTGTTATCATGGTGCCATATTCCAAAACGTGAAAACCACAAACCAAGAGGCATCGGTAAAGTCATTATAATGAAATATGTAAACAAAAGGGATTTTATCAGAAACAGAACAATTATTAGAACTAATCTCACTAATAGTAGTTTTATACATCAATCATCACCCTTTTCATATAATATTCATGAAATTTTCTTTTGTATCTGATAGGTCCATAATAAAAATTTAAAATACTGAGAGTATTTGTTCACTGGCTCTACTACTCTCTTCACTTCAAATGTAATTCATGTTAAACCTAGAATAGAAGTGACAACATTATCTTGAAACTTTCTGTCAGACAGGTTTGAAATGGCATATAGATTTAGAATGTAATTACTGAGGTGGATTGTAGTTAGCAAAAGTTTAGCTATTGGTGGTACAGCAGACTGTGGACCTAAGTGATTTGGTACAGCAGAGATTGGATCAAGCAAGGAAAGTTGAGACTTCTGTGATCTTGCCCCAGAAATGGTATTTTTGTTTTGTTTTGGTTTCCTGTTGTAAAATGTGTTGAATTTTGGGTACTTATTATATTTTTTAAAGCTTAATATCACTGAAGATACGGTATATCGATCATTGGGGTATATCATTCTCATTTCATGTGCGATGATATTTCTGTTAGCCATGTAGTTATCTTCCTTTAACTTAACTACAGTTAATATTAAAGTCTAAAGTGGAAGCTGCACTGGCCAAACTGAATAGAAACCAAGCAGCAGGACCAGACAGCATTGTGACTGAGATGCTGACAGGCTTAGACAATTTCAGCTGAGGCTAAGTTACTGAAATAAAGGAAATCTAAAACAGTGACGATATACTAGAAGACCTTAGCAGATTGATTTTCATAGCACTAAGAAGCAAAGCACAAGGGAATGTTGAACTCTACCAAAAAAATCAGCTTAATGAGTCACATAACAAAACTCATCATTTAAATTCTGTTGAATAGAGTGTATGGTAGAATCAGGCCAGAGACAGGAAAAGAACAGTTCAGTTTCATCAAGGACACTGGAACAAGGAATGCAATATTTATGCTTACATATTTTAGATCAGGGGTATAAATTGTTAGATCTATGGCAATTCCAATGTTTTTAGTTCAGTTAGAGATTAGCAATCACTGCGTAAAGGTGTTATCATGCCTAAAGCAAGCAAACTTACCAAAGTTGAGCATTCTCGAATTCTAGAATTCCATAAGCAAGATTTGTCACAGCGGGCGATCACAGCTAAGGTAAATCGCAGTAAAACTGTGATTTGCAAATTTCCAAAGAACAGTGAGAATTATGGAAATGCAAAATCCTCTGGTAGACCCCAAAAAATTTCTCCTGCATTGAGTAGGAGAATAAGATGGGTTTTTATGAAAGATGAGAGACTTACTTCTAGTCAAATTAAGGCAGTCACAGATGCTGATTGCAGTCCCGTAACTATCAGACAACACTTAAGACAAAAAGGCATGGTAAATAAAAAGCGTAAACAAATTCCTCGGCTGCTTCCATGTCACAAGTTGGACCGCTTAAAGTTTGGTTGTGAATACCAAACATGGGACATTGAAAAGTGGAAGAAAGTCCTGTTTTCTGATGAGAAAAAATTCAATCTCGATGGTCCTGATGGTTTCCAACGATACTGGTATAACAAAAACATGCCTTCTGAAATTTTCTCCACATGTCATAGTGGTGGAGGGTCCCTAATGGTATGGGGTGCCTTTTCTTACAGAGGGACGATGGAGCTCCAGGTGATGCAGGGTCTTTAGAGAGTGGCTGGTTGTGTTAACATGCTACAAAAAGCATCTTTGATGATGGAGGGCCATCGTTTGTGTGGGGATGGATGGTTATTCCAACAGGATAATGCTGCAATCCATGCTGCAAGATGGACCTTGACCTTTCTACAAGAAAATGGGGTCCATCTCTTGGGACATCCTGCATGCTCACCGGGCTTGAACCCAATTGAAAATGTTTGGGTTTGGATGACAAGAGATGTTTATCGAAATGGCAAACAATATTCAACAAAAAATGAACTTTGTGAAGCCATCTTCAGAAGCTGGAGCAACATCCCTGCACTTTAATGGAAACGCTTATTTCTAGCATGCCCGACAGAATTGTTGAAGTCATCAAAAGCAGTGGAGGTAGACTTCATTATTAAATTTGGTTGTTAAATATTTTCATACACGTTTTGTACAATTTCGTAGAATTTTTGTCTCTGGTCTTATAATTTTGATCATGTGTAAATTGCCTCATTTTATAAAAATGTAAATTTCTAAATAAAATGTTTGGAATGTAGCTTTTTGTTTCCATAACCTTTTAGATTGTAGTATTGGTAACCTTAAGTGGGAGGAGTTTAAAATCTATCCACAAAAAAAAATTTCTTTTTAAAGATTTTTAAGTGGTCTTTAATTTTTGAATGGAAGTGTATATAAGTGAGGCAATTCTGAGAGCCCTAGATGTCCTGCTGGGATTCATCATTGGTGCCTACAATCTGAACAATATAAGATATGCAGATGATACAGTGCTGATCGCAGGTACAAAAAGGAAACTACAAGATCTCCTATAAAAGGTAACTAAAGAAAGTGAAAAGAAAGGACTAAAACAATGCATGGTCATCAGTAAAAAGCAGAGCCTAAAATTCCAACTACAGGCCAGAGTTACTAAAATCAAGCAAGTACAGAAATTTAAATAGCTGGGAAATGTTCTAACATAAGACGAAAATTGCAACTCTGAGATCTAAAGGCGTATTAGCATGGCCAAGATTGCATTCCAGAAACTGAGTAGAGTATTGAGAGACAGGAAAATTTTGCTGGAAACAAAGAAAAAAGTACTGAATTGTTATGTGATGTCTGTTTTTCAATATGGCAGTAAATGCTGGACAATCTCTTCAAAGATAATGAAAATACTTGAAGCAACCAAAATGCCGTTCAACAGTGAGGTGATGATGATAGCATAGACTGAACATGTAAGCAACAACAAGGTTTTAAAGAGGATGGAAATGACAAGGAAACTGATACCTAACTTCAGTAAAAGACAGCTGAAGTTTATGGAACACATGCTACGAGGAAGGAGGGCTTGAAGAATCTGATACTCGCAGGACAGATAGAGGGAAAGAGATGCACGAAAAAGCAATGCATGACATACTTGATGGTTTTGAGCAAATAGATAGCAGATCAGGGTTTTGGAGGGTGACAAGAAAAAAGGGCATTAAGAGCTACAAAATATAGGGAGATGTAGAAGGACATGATCACCTATGTGAGGAAGAGACATAACACATAGAAGAAGAGGAAGTCACTGAAATATTAATGGATATTGTCCAATAATATCTACAATGATAAGTTTAACTGATTTTTAAAGTTTCAAATTTGTTAACTTCATCCCACTGGGGTGCATCAGCTCTTGCAGAGCTGATAGTGTTTTCTTTTATTGCAGTATTAAATTAATTGTACATGATGTTTCCCAGTGATCAAGTGTGAGTTGCAGGATATGAGGTTTACAGGTTTCCCTGAACATTAACAGCATCAATAACAATCCACAGTGAGGTTCAGTGTTCTTCTCCAATGGGTGTTCATTGTGAGTTCTTTGGGAATTATAATTTTTTGTTACATTACTGATCATAACTGCTTTTAGCAGTGATGATACCAGTGGTGTTTTTGTATGGAGTATCTAGCTCCTTGTTTTTGTTGGTATATGCCTCTTGATTATTGAAATGTGTTAGAGTTAGATCCATGTAAGTGATGCATCTTCAAACTAGCTGCTGGTGCACTAACTTCACTGTCATTATCCTAACTCTGAACAGCTTTTTTAGTTGTCTCAATTTCGTAGGCTTGAAAATTTAGAGCATCAAACTTATATTCCTTTTCATGAACATCTTATATGCACTAAATGGAGGTACCAAGTGAACATTAGATTTCATGTTAAGGTTTTGTAAATTTTGTCCATTTCAGTATAATGGGGATTATTACATTCAAGGTTTATTTATTTGCATTGTGAAATATATTGTTTCTAAAGGAATTTATTTTTTCTCTGGGTTCTTGACAAAAACTGTGAAATTAATATTGAAATTAAACCTGGTTTTGTGTAATTTTGTATCTACTGATATCTTTTTTTTTTACCATGGAATCAATGGCTGTTATTTCATATATCTCTCAAGAGAATGAATGCATGAAAATACTTGATAAAAACTGGCTTCATTGACAGTAGGAACAAAGGCATTGGGTTTTTCTGACTCAGCAGGAGGCATAATACTGATTCAAATTCTAATTGGCAGGTGAAGCCAACTGCAAAGCAGTTTATATGTTTTCTGTTATATTAAAAAGAAGCAGGAAATTATCAAGATGTTATATTCCTAATCATGACTTCCCCCATCCAAAGAGGATAATCATATTAAAGATGAAAAATGCAAAAGGAAAATAAATGAGAACAGAATATACAGAAGTAATTAACATAATAATACCTACGGTTCTATATATAATTTTCCAGCAAAAGACATTATTGAAAATCAAACTGTATCATTCAGAACTCATTTCTTTTTTTTTTTTTTTTGAGAAGTGACTTTGGATTCATGAAGATTGTGCTTTATCTCTCCAAAACTTATTAAAAATAATTATGCTTTCATTATTTGCACTATTTATATGTGGACTATTATCCTCATCTCTGTTGTTGTTAATACAAGGTTTCAGATAAACCCTTTGGCGTTTATCAGGTGTATGTCACTCTAGGTAACTTAGGGGTAATTCCGAACTGAACACTTTATTTAATCTATATTTTTGGAGATTGTTCTTGTTCCACTGCTCATATATTGGGATATCTTGTTTAGTTCTGATTTTTAATGCTGCTCAGTTATTGCTCACACTGTTTCCACTGAGTCCAATAACTGAGTAGGAGTAAAATTAAGAAGTAGACAAGATATCTGTAGACATGGGCATTGGAACAAGAACAGTCTACCCTAATAGATTAAATAAAGGTTTCAATTCTGAATTCCCTGTTGAATACCCAGATCAACAGGCTGGAAGGTACAACAATGAGGACAATAGTCTGCATGTAAATAGTATAAATAATGATAACTCCTCATCCCAGAAATTCAGACAGAAATTATACTGTCTAGTTTTTAAATAAATCAATTTGAATAAATTTTGGAAACATAATATCATATTGATGAATAAATATATTTAAATATACTGCAAAACTATTGTGCACTCCAAAATAAATATTCATTCAAAAATAATTTAACAATATCTTTTGTATAAAATACAACTATTTTGCAATATATATAAAAATGCTGAAAAACTTAAATCTCAACCCACTTCCTAACATTACTTTTCTGATGTTTAACCCTTGAAATACTGATTTTGGGAAGTGAATCAGGTTGAGAAATTTTATTCATTATGTGTGTGTATCTATTAAAGGAAATATTTTCATTTTACCAAATCAAAAATTATTTTCAAGCTGTACAAATTTTTTAAAGATGGTTACAGTTTCAGAAAATAACAAGCAAGTAATTGTGAAATCATCTCTACCATTAAGTGAACATATGTTTATAATTTAGACTCTGTACTACATTCAAAAGCTACTAAATTATTTTTAAGAAAATGGAAGTCAAGTTTAAATCTTTGCTGCATTACAGTTTATAAATCAAAAGTCATTTCATAAAAATTATCAATTCTATGCATATCTTAGTTGATACAATATTCATTTTTTATTTGAACATTTTAATTTTATTGAAATTATAACTGATTGTGTTTCCAACTGCTTAATTTCAAGAAATTGAAAATTTACTTCCAAAATATCATAATTAGTGCACATTACAAAGAAAAATACCAACTTTTATAAAAGAAAATAAATGCTGCTCGGAGAATTGTTTAAAATGTATTTCTGTTAAAAGCCTAAATTTCAAAAACTTCCACATGTTCTCTACTAATATTCCATAACATCATCATAATTCAATTAGTGAGACTAAGCTTAAGGGGTTTATAGAAGACAAAACAATTGAATAGTAAATTGAAAAGGCTGATAGAAAATATAGGTGTTTCACCTATAAAATAATCCCTATTAAAATAGGGATTATTTTACTATACAGTAATTACAAATGCTAAGCAGCTATAAGAGTGAATGATGCAGTTTACCTATACAATTTTAAAAAAATAGCTCACAACAGTTCAAATATCGGTATGTATTATTAAACCTGCAAATAACTGTAAATTGTGAAAATCACACAAAATTATACGATAACTATACAGCAGCAATTGCTTTAAAAGACATGAAAAGTAAATGCTAAAAATAATGAAATACAGAAATTTTATCTTATCAATAAGTAAACTTGAAAGAGAAATTTAAAACAGAAAAATTACTCAAATCAACCACTCCAGATGCAAAGAATGGTTTCTAAAAGAAATAAAATTAAAGATATATAAAAACAAAATCTTGTAATAATAGTAAGAAAAGTTTTAAAAACTTAAGATATCACTTATCTTAGTTCTCTGAAAGTACATAAGATAATATTTGAGAATAAAGATAACAATTAAGAGCTTCCATCATGACTGATAATTGGCATAACAACTATTTTACTAATACCGTCTGTAAAAGAAATGATGAAAAATTTAAATCCTAATTTGGCATCTACTGTTTATCATGTCTATCATTGAGATGTTTGGGTGATGAGACCATGATAAAAATGACTGGTGGCAGAACAGGAAGTATTTAATGATAATAAAAATGGAAGATCAATAAAGAGAATTTTGAATGAAACAGATTTCTAAAAATAAACAATACAGTAAACATTAAACTATTTTACAAAGTAAATTTGTTTAATCTCTTCAGCTATTTCTTTGTTGTAAGTTTGAGCATATCAAATTTTTCTGAGAAGACTAAAAAGTTTTGGATTTTTCAAAAATTACTTTACAACATATTGTGACAGCTCTCATGTCAATGTCATTTTTTTCACAAAATTTGTCAAATCTGGCATATTTTTGTTTATTGATTCTAACATTGAAAATAGAAGAAAATAAGCAACATTTTCAGCATATTCTATTTTGTTATTATAAGATACATAAAAATTCAACTCAAATGCAATTAAATATCTGTTTATTAGTTGATGAAAAAAGTTACTGCAGATAATTAAATGTTTCAAAATTGAAAGTTATATGGTGAAGACTTCTTGCTAAATGATACTCCACAGTTGATTCAACCAGTTAAGATAGATAGATAGATATCAAATAATAATAATAATAATAGCTCCATGTCTATGAGGATTATTGTGAATATGGGAAGGGAATATAAATGTAGATGCTCATAAATATTTACTGATAGTAATTAAATAAATTTATAGGTTACTGATAGAGATTTTATACAAGTCATTTTTGTAAAAGTTAAGAATTCTTCAACAATTTTTTTTGCTTAATAAGGATGATTCACTTTTAAATATTGGCAGGTATCACTGGCAGGAATTCTGAATTATTTTCTATGTCTGCAGATATTTATCTTTGAGTTGAAGTAAGAGTTATTATGTAATGCACACAAATATAAGCAAATGTTACTTTGAGTGTATATAATGTTCATATGTCAAAAAGATACTGTATAGTTAAATTCATTATATAACTTATAATTATACCTTATTTTACAGTTAATTTGTCTTTTTCTGAGGTGAGGTATTTGCACTATTTACATTATTTGGACTATTGTCTTTATCTTTGTTGTCATTTTCACAACATTTTGGCCATTATTCGCTCCGATCTTCTACAGGTGCTAAGAGCTTCAGATTATAGCAGTGGTGAACAAACAACTTAGAGACTTAAATTAAAGAAAGATAACTTATGACTACCAGAGTGGCTTTGCACAAGGAATGACAAGGAATATACTCCAGTGATCATAATAAAGGGTTTGGTTCAAAATTCCTAGCACCTGAAGAAGGCCGGAGTGCACAAAGGCAAAAACATCATGAAAATGACAACAAAGATGAGGACAATTGTGTTTACAGTTGATATTTTGAAAAGTTTTACTTTTTGGTATTTTTTACTTCAGACAATTTAATTTGCTGTGAAAAGAATGCTATGAATGCTATATAAGTTTGTGATTAAGATGGGTTACATGTTACATGAGTATTGTGAACAGTTTGAATTTCTTTCATGGAGACCAAGGTGGGTAACTTGATGGGCTCCTTGAAACTGTTGTGTTGTTCATTCTATGGGTGCATTGTTCTAAGTTGCTTCTGTTTGACTCAAATAAGAATGGACATATAACATATTAATGAAATAAATGTTACGAACAAAGTGAATTCATGATGAGTGATCATGTGAAGAAGAAATAGAAATGGACACAGACAATTTGAATTTGACTTGACATTTTAATAATTAAAAAAAGTGTATATTTCAATCAAAGAAAGTGGCTCTTTATATATATATATATATATATATATATATATATATATATAGGGCATGTATAATGATAATATACATGCTATAAAGTCTGCCTCCTTCAGTCGGGTTTCAATCCTAGGTAAAAAGCAATCGGATGTCTAACCGTACTGATGAGCTGTGATACAACGAAACAGATCTGTTTGCAGATGACTATATATATATATATATATATATATATATATATATGAAGAGAGCAATAAATAAATTGTTGCCATTTTACATGTTTATATTTCACACTTGGGCACTGTTTGTTTTTGATTTTGTCAACTGCAATGTATAGTAGGGTCATTGGGACACCATCTGTAAGAAAATAGAGCACCATGAAGCAATTCACACCATCAGTAATTTGGAAATGGTATACTGTACTGTTTGTCATTCAAGCTGGAAGCTCTAATACAAAAATTTCAGAATATTTGGGTATCAATTTGAGGACAGTGCAGAAAATTTGGATTTGGAGTTGGATAAGTCTAATGATAATTACGAAGGTGTTTGGAGTGATCATTAGTGATGGCCACGTTATGCCTCTATTCATCATTCTACTGGGTTTCAACACAGAGGCCTACATCAAGTGCCTTGAGGAGGTAGTTCTGCCCTGGTTCAAGAGGGTGGCTGCTGGGAGTCCCTATGCCTTGTAACAGGACTCTGCACCATGTCATACAAGCATGAGAGACCAGTCATAGGTGCCAGACAATTTCTGTGACAACATCACACCATATATCTGGCCATCTAACTCTCCAGACTGCAACCCCAATGATTATTGTATATAAGCTGCAGTTGAGTGAGACCAACAAAACTCCTCTTAACATTAAATAAGAACTGAAGGCAATGATTATGGTAGAATTCACCAACTTAAACAAAGTGACTATCCAGAAGAATTGCAGAAGATGCCAAAGTCATCTGGAGGCTGTGGCTAAAGTCAATGGCAATTTTATTGAATAAATTTACTTTTTTTTTTTAAGCATACACACCATAGTGGGGGCGCTAGAGGGTGTCGTCAGTGATGTCTTTGCTTGGATCACTAGGGGGTTTCGGGTCTCTCAACATCATACCTTCCCTTACCGTACCGACCCGACCAGAGATGAGCAGTTTCTGGTCCACCTTCAATAAACGCTTTCAGACACTGGAAAAATTTATAATGTTTGGACCCTGTACGAATTCTTACAAACGCTTTCGATTGGCGACAGACAGAGCCAATTTACATCAAGTGGCGAACTGAACATGAACTCGTCCTAAAATATATTAAGCAATTTAATTGTCATATGGCTATTATTAAAAAAAAACCTTCAACTAATCATGATTCGTTTAAAAATAAATAAATATCTACAAATATATATAATATTAAGTCATTTCTAAAAGAAAAATATGAGGATAAAAATCTTTTACTCTTTATTATTCCAAGATATTTTGTTTAATTTTGTTAAATATATATATGTTAAAATGAGATTTTTTTTTTACATCATTTTAATGACAATTTATCCATCGCACCCTTGTGTGTGTGTGTGTGTGTGTGTGTGTGTGTGTGTGTGTGTGTGTGTGTGTGTGTGTGTGTGCATACATGCATTAACCATAAGGAATTAAGCATAGGTCAACTCAACCTGAGAGGTAGATGAAGATATTTGACCTGAACCATTTTCTGTTGTCAAGTTCACTTAATTAGTCATCTATCCTTTCCTTTTTATTTCTCATGTCTTATTCTTCCTCCTTTATTTATTTCTCTTTGTCTGCCTTTTCTTATTCTTTCTCTCTATTGAAACTTTTTTTATTCTCTTTTTATCTTGCTTTCTGCTCCACTCATTTGTTTTTCTCATTATTTTACTTTGTTTAACCTAGATAGGAAGATAACCACTTTCTTTTTCTGTAGAAGGTCATAAAAAGTTTTCATTTACAAACAAGTCTATACATAGCACTGCAGTTAGAACTTCAGCCATCTCTTTGGTGGATGTAGAATCTTTGACAGCATCATGAAGAATTCACACCTTGACTGGCAGCTTTTGTAGAAGTTTCAAACAAAAGCAATCATCAACAGGCATTTTGCATTTTGGAGAAAATCCTCTTTGTTCAATATTCACCTCTCAATTCTATCAACCTTAATCCAAAATATCAGTCAGATTTGCTTAGTTGGGTACGTCTCTCTATTTAACCAAACCCCAATATCTCTTTTTCTTTTTCTGATTCTCTTTTGACTTTTCAGTTTTTATCTACTGTTTTTTAATCCAATTACTATGGTTTAAAATAATTGGGTAGAAAAACATAACTTATAATATTTACTTAGACAATCACTGAAAGTGTTAACATACCTCATGTGTTTATCTTCTGGTAGTTAATGGCTGAAGTATATGGAATTATATTTGTAAAATAGATCATATGATTAACCTAAATAAATGGTTACTTCAACTAGTTTGTAAAATCCTATATCCTCATAACATAACACAACACAAGGTAAGACATGTCACAGAGAAATAAAGCTTGTTAAGCAAGAATATGTATTGACTTTTTTGTGTGCAAGTTGTTATATGAATTTACATTATTTTATTGTTTCAGAAGTGGAATAATATTGATCACTTAGAACTGATCATAGGTTCAAATAAAAAAAACAAATGATTTCATCTTCATCATTTTAGTTCTTGTCAAGTCACTAATTTGTCCCATGAAATTAATAAGATATATTTTGGTTCCCCTTAATGCGAATTTGTTATTTTTTAATAGGTTTGATCTACTTTTAAAAAGAGTGATTTTAAAATATTCTGATTAATTTAAAGATTTTAATCATTAGCATAAATCAAAGAAAATGAACTTTTCTCTAAAAGGATATGTTGTTTGAGAACTAGGTATTATCGATGTTGAATACGTTCACAGAAAAATAATAAAGATGAATGGTTACAATATACTTGATGTTAGCCAATGATATATTGTGTTCAAAGTTCTATGCAACCAATATTTTAAGAATTTCAAAATCAGGTGAACATTTTTTTTAACAAATTCAATGTTCTTGTAGAGTTTTGTACAACTCTGTATTATATACAAATTTGTGATGTAATACTGCTTGTAGCAATATTCATGATGTATCTCTCCTTGTCAAGTGTGATGCAGTGGATTGCTGCCTGGCCTGTCAGCTACTTACTACATATATAGTGCCAGGCTCATTTGCATGGGATCCTGACCCCACCCAAAACTGGAGTGGTCATACACTCTTGTTCTTTTTGTCACTCCTAATTACTTCTGTATTATATTATTCTTGTGTTCTCTCTTATTGTCTCTTCAATGCCATCCTAAGTCTTTTCTTCAGCCTTATCATATTCATTTGTTTTTCACCTTCACTCCATTCTATATCCTGCTCAATCTCACTTTTGTAACTCTCTGTCTCTCCTTGCTCCTGAACTTCCATTCTCTGCTCTGCCTCGTCTTTACAACTTCCTTCCTCTTCATGTTCTTGACCTTCCATCTCCATATCCTCCAACACATTCCTACTTCTGAACTGGTCAGTATGTGCAAAAATACATTACCCTTTCTTTTTAATTATGGCTGTATTATTTCCTCTCTGTAACAAGAAATTTACCTTTTCCAGACTTGTCACTTTGTTTTTTTTAAACCATAACTTTTCCCTCATAGCAAAAGACATCATTATGGAGGCTCTGATCTGCCTTCCCATGACTGTTGATGTAAAATTCTTCCATGCATGTAGTATAGACTGATAGCTAAGGAGCATTTTTGATAAGGACGCCTCAATACTCTATGTGGATGAAATAGTAGTGTCTTATATGGGATGCATCCGTCTTAACCAGACATACAAACTCTCATCCAAAAACTCAGACGCATTGTCTGTAACTACTGTTTGAGGCACCACATTTCTCGAAAACAGTTAAGTGCCATAGATGATACACACTTGGGCGATCATGTCTCGCAAGAGACATGACTGACTGAGCAGAAGTTTTCCTGCAATAGGTTACCATTACTTTCTGCGGTAGACTGGTCACCAGCCAAAGCTATAGAATCCATTCTGGCATGTAATTTAACTCATAACTGGAGGAAAGAGACAGATTAATACCTTTCCCATGTAAGTGAATGCAAGGAATTCAACTGGAATTTGAACTCAGCTCCCCAATTTCTTGTTCCGAGTTGACATCCACTGCACCAAAAACACAGTTTTTAAAACCTGTTTTACAGTGGTTGGTCTTCCATCCTTTACTTTGATCACCTCTGGCCAACCTGGGTATACATCCACAAATAGTAAAAATATGCACAAGGCCCATGTACACTCTACTTCAGGACCATGCTTTCTTAGGCCATGAATGAATTACTGTCTTAAACTTCTTATCTCATTACATTTTAGACACTCCCTAAGATACTCTTTAACATCCTTCAAATACCCCAGCCAACATGCATGCGGTTTTAACCTTCTCTATGTTGCTGTTATGACACAACACACATTGTCATGCAATTCTTTTAACATGTCTTTTCTCAACATCCATGGAGCTACATGACACCATTCTTAATGATCAAGTTGTGCCTTTCTTCCTTGAATGGTCACTCTACGATTGAGCAATTTTTATATCTCTTACTACTTATTCATTCCATCACTCTACTTAAAAATGGATCCTGTTCAGTTTCACTTTTAAGTCTCTTTACAGGAAGCACATCTGTCTCCATCTAGTCTATTATTCTATCCTCACCAGATTTGTGCTTCTATTCTGTTCCATGCACAAACTGTAACCTTGACAAGGCATCCACATGAGGAATAATTTTTCCTTTCTCATATATTATGTTGAAATCAAATGACATGATTTTTATCACCCGATGCAGTATCTGTGAAGATGTAATTCTTTCCTTGGGTTGAAAATAAATTCCAATGGCTTGTAATCTGTCTTCAATAAAAAGATTTTACCTAACAAAAAATTTTGCATCCTCTCTATGCTACAAACAATTGCTAACACCTTTTTTTTTTTTAATATTTGGGTAATTAATCTCTGCAGGTGTTAACGACCTTGATAAATAGATAATTGGATGTTCCTCCTGTGATAAAATTGCAGCGATTACTTTCACACTTACATCTGTGGTTGTGGTTATTTCTTTTTTAGGATCAAACACTTTTATTATCAGTTTTCTCCCCATGATTGTCTTTAATGCTTCAAAAGTATTATTTTGCCTTTGTGCCTACTCAAACTCATAGCTCTTCTTGCATAAATCCACAAAGGACTCAATTATTTCACTGTACCTTGACATACACTTGCTGTAAAAGTTTATTGATCCCCAAAAGGACTCTAATTACTTCTTATTTGCCAGAGTTGCTATATCTGTAATCTTCTTCATCAACCTCTCATCAGGTGCTATGCCTTTGTTTGATATCTGATAGCCCAAATATAACAAATCAAAAATTCTGACAATCCATATTGCACTTGACTCTGTTCACTGTTAAACCTGCCTTTTTTAATCTTGTTAATATTTGTTCAACTTTATGTTTTAAGATTTCCTTGGTTTTTGCTCCTACTCCTATATCATCCTTATATATAATTATGTTATTTATTTTTCCTTATAACACTTCTGTAATTGCTTTCTGAAAAATGCGAATGGAGATCTCAATCCCAAACAGTAGATGAGTCCATCTTAGCAGACCTAAAGGGGTGTTAATTGTGGCAACTTCTTTAAAATTCTTATCAATCTCAATTTGGTTGTTTGCAGATGAATTTTGGCAAAGTATTCCATATTCAATTTTGGCAAAGTCGAGTTCGAATTCCATTTGAATTCCTTGCATTCACTTACACGCAAATATCCTTGGGAAAGGTATTAATCTGTCTATTCCTTCTAGTTATGGATTAAATAACAGGACAGATTGGGTTCTATAGCCTTGGTCGGCAACCAGTCTACCACAGAAAGCAATGGCAACCTACTGCGGGATAATCTTCTGCCCAGTCAGTCATGTCTCTTTCGCCCAAGTGTGTATCACATATGGCACTTAACTGACTGACATTATGGCAGTGGGAAAGGAAATCAACCAAGATACCAGGTCAGGACCAATTGCAGAATCTTCTTTGGATTTTCTCAAGAATCTCTACATATATAGCAGGAGAACTAGTTAAGATGGGGGCAGCAATATTCAGTATTCAAATGATTGAAATGGAGCCATTTCATTCTTGAGGTATTAAAATTAATGATGTATCATTTAAGAACAGATTGTATGTCATTTTTTACATCAGCTGCTAATTTGACCGCAGAAAGAATTGGCAAACTTCTTCGGGATAATCTTCTGCCCAATCAGTCATGTCTCTTTCGAGACATGATCGCCCAAGCGTGTATCATGTATGGCACTTAACTGACTGATTCCATATTTGACAACTCATGGCTTGCAATTTCAACGGATATGAATCTGAGCATCTTTGGCAATTTACTTCTACCTTGTAGTCATCACATATCCTTAAGTCTCCATCTACTGTCTTTATTGCCACAATAGGTGACACCCAGTTACTTATACCTTCAGTCACCTTTTCCAGAATGCCCTGTTGGATCATTCCACCTTGAGTCGCCCTTTCCAGAATGCCCTGTTTGATCATTCTGTTTAATTTTGCCACCACCAAAGGAAGTATGTGAACTGGAAATTTTCTCATCTCTATATATTTAGGGTAATAATTCTCTTTCAACCAAATACTCACTTTTATACCCCTTCAAAAATCCTATTCAACTTTCTCATGTCTCCATGGAATTTATCAGCTTCGCTATGTTCAACTTTAATATGTTGATTTCTAACAATCTGTGAGCCTTATGGCATGCTATTAAACAAAATTGAAATTGCTTCAAATTGCGTACCAGTTTCAAAGGTGCCCTGAAACAAACCCATTGTCTTTAAGGTTGATCCATCAAACTGTTTTAATTTCACATAGCTTTTTTAAATTTAGGTTGTTCCAACTTAACCCAAATATTATTTGGTATTAATATTATTTTACTACCAGTATCCACTTGCATATTAAATACATGATCATTTATTCTTATACTCTTTCGACTTTTCTTTTGTGAATTTACTGCAAATACACTGGCTTCTTTTTCTTCTTCAGAGGTGGACACTTTAACTGTTTGTATTTTTTCTACTTGCTTCTTATATTTACATACACTCTGAAAATGACTCCCTTTTCTACAATTTGAGCATAGTTTCCCTAATGCCAGATATTTGTATTTTGTGCTTTCATGCATTCTTCTACAATATCTGCATTTTCTTCCAACTTCAGTCATATTCATCTTGTACATTTTGAGTTCTTTCATTTATTGAATTCGTTCATTAACTCCAGTTGTTGTAAAACTTCTAGAATTATCTCTAAATTCATTCAGCTGCTTTGCATGCACTCCAACATTTTTTGCTTATGACTTGGGTCTTGTTATGCCTCAATTAACCTTAGAAGAATCAATTCATTTTCTATTGATATTTCTTGCATTCCTAATTTTTTGAACTTGCAATATTTGGCTATCCTTAAGCCTATGCAAGCATTGCATCACAGATTTTTCTGGGCACTGCCTTGACTTCATGAACTTGGTCCCCTTGACAATAACCAATTTTTTTCTTTGGTCTAATATTCTTTAGAATAGTCATCTATTCCAATTCCTTTGGGTAAGACATGGTAGAAAATTTCATTAAAGCCTCACATTCCACAGTAGCCAAAAACAAATCCATTATTTGATTCTCTCCTCCTACCATCCTTCAGTCCTTCTATTTCTTAAGTCTTGCCAATGCTGCAAAAGCTTGCATCCACTCTTCAAGGCGCTCTGAATCATTCAATGAACTCAAGGATCCTATTGCCAACACCATTGTTGAGTCTTGCATAACTCTGTGTGTATCCAAAGTCATGACGTAATTCTGCGTATAGCATTATTCGTGACATAGCTCTCCTTTTCAAGTGTGATGCACTGGACTGCTGTCTAACCTGTTATCTACTTACTACTCATTTGCATGATATACTATAGTTCCATTGTTTAAAAAGTCAAAATTGAACTCTCAGAATCTGTGATTTCTTTTTACAAAGTTTTCGATCAAAAAGTTTATGAAATGAAAATAAATTACTTTAGTTCAGGCACTTTAGAAGAAATGTTAAAATGAAGCTACTATCTATTAATCATCATAGACAATCACACCTACCTCCTATTAGCATGGACCAGGCTTGCCTCCCAGAGAGTAAAACACTACGCTTCCTTGGTCTCACACTCTCAGCGGACCTCAAGTGGAATGACTATATCGAATCCATTGCTAAATCCGCTGCTATGAAAGTCGGTTCTCTGTGCAGGGCCCAGAGGTTTTTTCCGTCTGAATCTATCCTGCACATTTATAAATCTACCATCCACCCGTGCATTGAATACTGTTGCCATATCTGGTCAGGTGCCCCTGCTATTCTCCTTGGGCTTCTAGAAAAGGTACAACGGAGGGTCTGTAATGTGATCGATACCGACTTGGAAGACTGCCTGCAGTCTCTCTCTCACTGGCGCGATGTGGCTTACCTGTGTCTCTTCTATAAATACTTCCATGGCTTCTGCTCCGATGAACTTAGATCACTGGTGCCCTCTAGGTTCGAATTTGCACGAGATACTAGATTAGCAACTAGATCCCACCCTTTTACAGTGAAACCGATAAAATGCAACTATAACTTCTACTCCAACAGTTTCTTTTCTCGCACTTCCCGACTGTGGAATTCTCTTCCACATGACTGCTTCCCCGACAGCTACAATCTCCAGGAGTTTAAATGTAAAGTCAATTGACACCTCCTAACAAACTAACTTCCATTCTTTCAAACACACTAACTTCTATTCTTTCAAACACTCTTCCCACCCACCCAACTATCTATCACCCCCCCTTCTGACATTTCCTATATCTAACCACTCATTCTATTTACCTCCCCCTATGTAGCCCCAAGCGCAATAGTGGCAGTGGAATGCCTTGCTTGGGGTGAAATGATTAAAAAAAAAAATTACTGTATTTCATGTCTATGGTATATTATGAAAGCAAAGCCAATTTTATTTTGAGTAACTCAATTCAAATCAGGAAATCCTGTTATTAATTGTGCTAGTAATTTTATGAAGATATTGCAAAAATAAAAAGTTAATAATGGTTGAAATTTGAAAAATGATTATCATTCATAACAAGTAGATATGAAGATTTTCATACACATAAGCCAGAGATTCATTGATTTTCTATTTTTTTTAATAAAAAATGTTCTATAGATTCATATGTTTCTTGTCATTTTTCCAAATTATGTGAAAGGTTTCAACCTTTCAACTTTACTGGCTCAAAATTCAAATTTGTATTTAGATGAAATTTTGAAAGAAAAATATATTTTGGTTTTCTATCCATGGAAATAAACATAATTTTTTTTCCCAAAATATCATAATTTTAGCTAAACACTTTATTTCGTTTGCATAATAAAAATAAATTAATCTTATTAAAAAGATTTGGCCTATAAAACCACAAAATCCATTTAAATCATGAGTACATGCATAGACAAATTTAAAATAAAACTATATTTAAACATGATCTTAATTTTTATAGATCTTTTGATCTGAATTCCAGAATAGTCAAACCAATTAAAGCTCAGGTCAAATTTCTTACATTGACTTTTATGAATAAACTGAATGACAGCAAGGAACAGACTAGCATATACCTGGAAAGACAGGGGACTTTGGGAAAGATCAGATGATCTCCCCAGGCTAGCAATCCAGTGTTAATTATTAAAGAGAGAAATAAAAGAAAGTTCCTTCAGGATTCACTGAAACGGTGGGGAGGGGGGAATCTAAAAGTATTTGACAACAAACTCAGAATAAAAAAACCAAACATGAAAAGAGAAAATTGTAGACTTCACATGTGTTTGGGGTCAAATATTCATGACCAAAATCGAGCAAAGATTCACCATACAAAAATGGGTTGTGCTTCTCTGAAAACAGTTCAGGAGCAGTGCTCTGTCAATGCAGATGAGATGTTAGAATACCAATACCAAGATTCATACCACAGTGCTGAGGAAATCCATGCTGTTGAATCAAAGATGGGGATACAACAAACTGCAAACAATCAAATTTTCATCCAACTCAGAAGCATGGTGTATACTATATCACACCATAAACAAAACACTACATAAAGAATTGGGAAAAAAAAGAAATATCACAAATAATTGAATGAAAGTAGTCAAATCATCTCCAGAGTTTGTAAGAAAATCTACAGCATGAAAAGGACAAAAAAAGTAAGGTACCAACATATAAGAAATCAAAGGGTGTAATAGGGTAAAAAGCATAAAACACCCAACAGAAGTAACTAAAAATAGATCTATGTGAATATGGAAAAAAAAAGAAATATTCTGTGGAACATTTCAGCGAACATGACAACATGATCTGGTCATGAATATGTAATGAGATTCACAATGTATTCTCAAAACTTGAGCAAGGTTTACTGTTTTTTTCAAATTCAATTTTACCATTAGATATTTGAACTAGTATATCTATAATACACTAGAAATACTAGTATATCATTATAATGGAGCTTCACATCAGTGAGGGGTTGTTAGTGAGCAAGTAAAACCGTTGA
This sequence comes from Ascarosepion bandense, assembly GCA_037127315.1. Lineage (NCBI taxonomy): Eukaryota > Metazoa > Mollusca > Cephalopoda > Sepiida > Sepiidae > Ascarosepion > Ascarosepion bandense. The sequence goes on from JBBBDQ010001794.1 coordinate 1,391,419, forward strand.
GAGGAAGGACTTGAAAAGGTGCACATTCTCTCCTGATGGCCCTAAATTAATTTAAATGCAAATTCAAGAGGAAGACACTAAAAAATATAAATTCAGTGAAATCATATGCTGTAGAGAAGTTGATGGAAGTGTCACTGTGGCATGAGGAACATTATACAACTACCTTGCTTTCAGGTGAGTTTCAATAACATTTCAAGTAATTTTATTACTATATTCCACCATGAAAGTTCAGAAAACTGACCAGGTGGTAGTTAGGTTGCCTTGAAAAAGGTGTTTGATGGTTTTAGAGGTTGAAAATTCTCAAGAAGAAACATCACTAATAAAGCTGAAGTTGAAGGAACTGTAGGGCTAATACCAAGACTAGTCTACTGATAAAACTTTGTTACTGAAAAAATAATCCCTAACGACAACTCCTCAATTTTCAAGTAATTCTTTTCTGCAGGAAGAAGTGTTCCCAACACATGAGCTATTGGTTTGTGAGATCCATTAAGCATCTTGTGCAGAATACATGCTCTAATGCCATACGAGCTGGCATCACTGGCAATTCTAATTGGCTAAAAATATATCTCTGGTTGGCTAGTGCAAATGCCTGGGGGCTAAATTTAGAGTCACATGAAGGCAAAGGCTCTCTTATGATCTTCAGCATTGTGGAATTAATGTATGTTGTATACAGGAAACCTGATTTTCAACTCATGACTGTGAAAGCATTCTGTTGGTGGGAGGACATTTTAAAGTAGATTCCTGGCTAGTGAGAATGTCTTTGTATGTGGCATGTGCTCTTCTCTTTGCAGATCCAATAGGCAGGCTTTGTGTACTAAATATTATTATAAAAGATAAAGCTTTTTGTCTCATTAAGGTTTATGTGCCCAGTGAGTATATTGAGTTGCCCAGTTTGTTTCAACAGATCAAGCCGTTTTTGACAACATCTCATCAGATAATTTTAGCAGGCAACTGGAATGCTATGCTTGACCCCAACATAGATCATATAGGGGCAACTTCAATTAATATCTGGTTTGTGAAACCATTTTAAGACTTTATCAACAAGTTTGATCTTGACAAATAACTATCATAATGAGTACCCCTGGGAGGTAGATGAATAGAGGTGGCTAGGCTTGACAGTGTGTTCTATGTACCTTGACAGAGTCATAATTAAAACAGTCAACTTTAGAGTCTTAGGTTGTTTACTTATATCATCAGATTATCCAGGTTCGGGTAAACTTAGATAAGCCTACAGTTTGGCTGGCTGTCTACTGAAAATTGAATGCATCATAATTTGGTGAGGAAGATTTGCTCTTGATTATAGTCATCAAGTCAATCTAGTTAGATTAGCAGTGCAAATGGCATGTAAGAAAAAAGTTGACTGAGCAATCTCACAATAGTGAAGCCATAGCTTTAGCTAGGTATTGTCACCAGAAATAAAGACACAATGAAGGAAAAGAATTAAACAAATATATTTAACAAAAATAGTAGTACAAACATATACCAATGAGAGATTATTATTATGACTGTTAGTCTGCTGTCAGAGTTATCTGGTGGAATAGATTACACTCTCACCTCGCTAAAAAGCAGAACTGCTGCTAATATATAGTTTGGAAGAGTTCATGTGTAAGTAACCATAACACACCCCTGCTCTTAAGTATCAACTTCACAGGAGTATTAATATGTTTTTCTTTTTGGATTCACAGTGAGAAAATCTGTCATTTTTCTTTTCCTCTGTAAACAACATTGTTCCAGTGCTGCTGGCAGTATTAGCATATCAAAAGTATCATAAATGACATCCATCATTTCTTTTTCTTCAGTAAGGTTGCTGTCAGCATCATCCAACAGGCATGTCCTGATTTGATTTAAATGTCTTTTGTGAGTGAAGTGGGAAACTTTAATTATATAGAACATATTTCCTACCCTTTTGTCAATAGTAGCCATTTCTCAGAAACATTTCTTATTCTGGAACATCCAAAAAAAACTTTCTCTCTGGGTTGGTAGCATTTTGTAGGTACCATGTTTGTTTGTCCAGGTTTTGCTTGTTTGGGATGCAAACACTACCTAGGCTGGGGTTAATGATGATGGTGTGTTGTCATTGGGTGTGATTCTCTACATCTGAAGAAACTGTAGGGCTTTCTCTGTGGGTGTGCCCCTAGCTTTCTTTAGTGATCTTTTTAGGATGTCAACAAAGTACTCAGCCTATCCATTGGACCTTGGGTGATATGGAGTAATGATGATATGATTGATCTGGAAGGTACCACAAAAATCCATAAATTTGCCAGACATAAATTGTGTCCAATTGTTTGACACTAAACAATCGACTGCCTCAAGTCTGGCAAACAGTTTGTGTATGAAATTGATTGTCATTTCTGTAGTGGGATTTCTACATCTAAGAACTTCAGGCTACTTAGAAAAAATATCTATTACTATAAGATAGTAGAATCTGTCTAGCAGACCTGCAAAATCTACATGAAATTGAGACCATGGTTAGTCCGCTTTGGGTCAAGGACTATATTTGATTGGGAGTACCTTAGATACCAAGGTATAGCCTTTGCAGGATTTTACCATATTTTCAATATCCTTATCCATGTTCAGCCAGTACACATAAATGCACATAAGGCTTGTCATCCTTGTAATCCCTGAATGACCCGCATGGAAATCTTTCAGAATTCTTCTTGGAGTATTGTGAGAATGATGACTTGCTCGCTATTTAACAGTACTATGTTGCATAAAGAAAAAATATCTGAAGTCTGTTCTTTTCAAGAATTTTGATTTTGGTTTGCCTGATAAACTCATCGTTTAGAGCTTCTTGTTTTATCTGGTCAAGAGTTACAGGGAGTTCCCTTAGTATGTTGCATAATGTTGCTTTAAATCCTCTTTCTGGTTAAAGAGAAGCAATCATAGTATCTTCATGAGGTTCTCTGTGTTTTGGAAATAATCTGGACAGACCGTCAGCAGGACATGATTTTTTAGGTGGTAAAAAATCCATTTTAAAGTTATAATTTAAGAATTGTTCCCCATAGAGTAAAACACTGCGCCTCCTTGGTCTCACACTTTCAGCGGACCTCAAGTGGAATGACTATGTCGAATCCATTGCTAAATCCACTGCTATGAAAGTTGGTTCTCTGTGCAGGGCCCGGAGGTTTTTTCCATCTGAATCTATCTTGCACATTTATAAATCTACCATCCGGCCGTGCATTGAATACTGTTGCCATATCTGGTCAGGTGCCCTTGCTATTCTCCTTGGGCTTCTCGACAAGGTATAGCAGAGTTTCTGTAATGTGATCAATACTGACTTGGCAGACCGCCTGCAGTCTCTCTCTCAACGGCACGACGTGGCTTCCCTGTGTCTCTTCTATAAATACTTCCATGGCTTCTGCTCCGATGAACTTAGATCACTGGTGTCCCCTAGGTACGAATTTGTACGAGATACTAAATTTGCAACTAGATCCCACCCTTTTACAGTGAAACCAATAAAATGCAACCGCAACTTCTACTCCAACAGTTTCTTTTCTCATACTTCCTGACTGTGGAATTCCCTTCCACATGACTGCTTCCCCGATGGCTACAATCTCCAGGAGTTTAAATGTAAGGTCAATTGACACCTCCTAACACAATAACTTTCTTTCAAACACTCTTCCCATCCTCCCAACTACCTATCACCCCGCTGTCTATGTAGCCCAATATGACCAGATAGTCAGTTCTTCCTCTGGTGACATTAATAAGAGCTAGAGCATTGAGATTATTTTATAAAAGCCTTCATCTTCATCCCCTGCTGTCTGGATGTAAATGGCCAGAAGATTCCAGTCATTGTTACAAACTATAAACCAACAAGCTGGAGCTGTGGCGAGACCAGTCACTTCTACTCTTCTTGTACAGAGAAGAGCGCCTCTAGAAAATTGGCCCGCATCAACCCAATTCTCACTTTGGTTGTATCTGTTCTACTCTTCTTGTCTGTAATGGGTATGCCAGTGACCAGGACCCATGTGATAAAACCTCTGTTTAGGCTTGTTCTGCAGACCCCATTCTCCAAAATGCTGTTGTTCACTGCTTGTCTGGTTGCAGAAAAGGAAAAGAGTGAATGGCAGGTCATTGATGAAACCAAAAGAAAGCTCCAAACAATGGAACCTCTGTCTTACCAAAGCTCCCACAGGGAAAGGCACAAATAAACTGTTTTCCTCTATCAATGTTAGGAGTAACAATCCAGAAGACCAGATTTCAACAACAACAACAAAAGACTACGACCCAGGCAATTGTTCAATATTACATCACTATCTAAATGAGTATCACACCCCTTAGCCTTTACTGTTTTTCTCTGTGGCAAAATTTAAAAAAATAGATCTTCATCAACACACTCCTCTCCTTGCAACATTATACTGCTCAGACGAGATCCCTGTCCCTTCATGAAAAAAGCATTGCATACATTAAACCCTACTCCCAGTTCGTTCCCCAAAAACAAAGGATGTCATCGCCCACCAAAAGGCAAAAATTTAAGGGAGGACATCTGGTGTATTCCTTTCGTTCAGGCAGAGAGAGAGCAAAAACTATGGAAATAGAATTAAGGAACTAAAATACTTTCTGTCTATAAAAATATACCATGAGTATAATGTAGAAGATCCTTGGAATTTTCTCCAAGCTACCATGCTCACTGTGACTGAAATTGGGTTGGCAGCACAGCAGATATGGAGTATGACTGTAGAGGCCATTAACTCTTTTAAAATCATCCCTCACATTGTGGAATTTAACAATTCAGCATGTTTTGATGGATGTTCAAGAAGTGTTTCCTGGCTGGTTCAAGTCTGTGAAAGTGGTGTGTACTCTCATCTTCGCAGATACAGCAGGCAGGATTTGCATGCTGGATATTGCCATAAAGGATAATGTATTTATTTCTCACTGGGATTTGTGTGCCCAATAACCATGTGGAATGACCTGGTTTGTTGCAGTGAATAAGTGCATTTTGGGTTGTCAAATGCCATAATTGATCCTGATATAGATTGCATAGAGGAAAGATCAGGTACTAAATTTTAGTAAAGTGTGTTGATGTACGTAGGCGGATGTGCGTTGTGGTACAGTGGATATCGGCTCAGAACGAGAAACCGGGGAGCCGAGTTCGAATTCCAGTTGAATCCATTGTATTCACTTACGTGCAAATACCCTTGGGAAAGGTATTAATCCATCTCTTCCTTCCAGTTATGGGTTAAATAACAGGACAGATTGGGTTCTATAGCCTTGGTCGGCAACCAGTCTACTGCAGAAAGCAATGGCAACCTACTGCGGGTTAATATTCTGCCCAGTCAGTCATGTCTCTTTCGAGACATGATCACCCAAGCGTGTATCATGTATGGCACTTAACTGACTGACTGAGTTGATGTAGGGCTCTTAGGTTGTCCAAGTTTCCATTCAATAGTTTACACAGATCATAGGCTTGTTTGGGTTTGTGTAAACTTAGATAAGCATAAGGTTAGTTTGGTTAGCTACTGAAAATTGAATGCATCATTATTTGGTGATTTTCAGGACCAGCCGTTAATAATGCTACAGTAGAAATTGATGAAGGATGTGGTTGGAAATAAGTAGTGGGATTTATTCAAATCGAAACTTAGGTAGTTTGCTGCTGATTGTAATTACTGACTCAATATAGCTGGATTAGCAGTGCAAACATCATGTGAAGGGTAAGAGTTAGGGTTCATATCTCTCAAATTCTATTTTGTCAATTAATTGCACATTGGCATTAATCAATAGAAGCTGCAGATTTACTTAAAAACAATGAAATATTTATTTTTGATCTCATTTTCATGGAAGATTTATGCATAGATAAATAATGGTATTATCTTTAGTAAGTTTCATATTGAAGTCAAATGAGCATAAAAGAACTAAAAATTTTAGACTAAAAAGAAATGGTCTTTTGTGAACAGCTGATAAATATCATTTAATGAAGCCCTTTTTATTTTTCATATCTATTAAATCACTGAATACATGAGCTATTGAACCCTTTAGTAAAACATCTGATCCTGTGAAAGATAGATTCTGATAACTGTTCAGGTTCAAAAAGGTCAGTTATAATTCTTCTTCTCTTCTCTTAGAAATGGTAATTTTAAGCCAGTTCCTCTTCATTGTAAAGAATAGTCTTGAAAGATTGCTTTAACACAATCTTTCTCACTCTATCTTCTCATTTAGATTGTACATAACTAAATTAAATTTGTAAATACTAGCTGATGTAAATATCAACACTGAGTAAGAGGTCAAGACTTGGATTGCAGCTGATTATAATAATAAAGTATTTCCTAAGTTGTCCAGCAGAACTGAGAGGAATCCAGACAAGGCTATGCAAAAGGGCAGAGCTTCATCTGGAAAAAAACAGACAAAAGCTGGATCCTGGTTATATAGGGTCTACAAGAAATTTTTGCTTGAGCTTATGGGCTCAGATTTCTTACATTGAAAAATTCATCTTGTCACACATCTAACCTCACTTGGGTGGTTACTTGTAAATACCAAGTATAACTTTTATACCAAAGGGATTCAAATTAAATGCATAAATAAGAAGTTTTTTTTTTGGTTTTTTTTTTATAAGTGTTTCACCCCGAGCAAGGCATGTCACTGCCACTACTGCGCAGGGGGATACGTAGAGTGGAGAAAGGATGATTAAATATAGGAAATGTCAGAGGGTGGGTGATAGGCGGGTAAGGATATCAAGAATGAGGGTTGGGTAGATGAGAGTGTTCTGAGAATAGTTGGGAGTTAGTGTGATAGGAGGTGTCTATTGACTCTACATTTAAACACCTGGAGATTGTAACTGTCGGGAAAGCAGACTTGTGGAAGGGAGTTCCACAGGCGGGAAGCGCGAGAAAAGAAGCTGTTGGAGTAGAATTTACGGTTACATCTTATTTGTTTAACTGTAAAAGGGTGGGACCTAGTTGCTAATCTAGTATCTTGTGTAAATTCGTGCTTAGGTAGCACCAGTGATCTAAGCTCATCGGAGCAGAAGCCATGAAAGTACTTGTAGAAGAGGCACAGGGAAGCCACATCATGCCGGTGTGAGAGCGGCTGCAGCCGGTCTGCCAAGTCAGTATCAACTACGTTACAGATCCTCCTTTGTATTTTGTCAAGAAGCCCAAGGAGAGCAGCAGGGGCACCTGACCAGATATGGCAGCAATATTCAATACACGGGCGGATGTTAGATTTGTATATGTGCAGAATAGATTCAGGTGGGAAAAACTTCCGGGCCCTGCACAGGGAGCCGACTTTCATAGCAGCAGATTTGGCAATGGATTCAATATAGTCATTCCATAAGTGACTATTTTACCATCTCAGTTGTCAATTAAAAATTTGTTTTTATCCATTTTCACATACATTGGTTCCAATTATAGATGCTGTTTGTATTTACAGTAACTATGTAAAGATATTTATCACAATTAGAAAACAATAGATTCTATATGTTACTGGTAAGTTTTTAATAAAATACTATGAAAAGTAAAAATTATATTTGTGAGGGATTCTGTTGTTCACACATTAACAAAGAAAAGAAAACAGCTACAAGCATTAATTATTAAAGTGAAAAATAAATTCATATAGTATAAAAAAACGTAGATATTACTGTTTGCCATAAAAAACAGTTTTTAAAACTTTCCCTTGGGTTCAATTAGTATGCATACAAAATTTGAGAGCATGACATGAGACTTTCTGGTTGTTGATAGTAAATAGTCCTAAGTAAATACTTTATATATATATATATATAAAGCAATCGGAGTCTAACTGTACTAATGAGCTGTGATACAGTGAAACAGATCTGTCTGTGAATGACTATATATATATACATATATATATATATATAGAGAGAGAGAGAGACAGAGAGAGAGAAAGACATAGAGCAATGAAAACAAATTGTCAATTAGTCAAAGTGCATGTTGGTTTTAATTTGATTGTAGTTTAGTTTCTTTCTTTCTATAAGTAATTACAAATAAGTACACGTTTGAAAAATTTGTGAGCTCTTAAAACAGTTATTTTCATTACAAAGAGCAACATATTATACAAATTCTTCAGAAATTCTTTCTCTCTGTAAAAAACATTTTATATCAAATAGACAAAATATATTTACTGATCAAGTCTTATCTTATTTGCAGTTTGGATATGCTCTTCATGTATTTCTATGCCTGCAGAGTAAGTTCTACGAAAACACTGCTTACTCCTGCAATATCCTTATAAACCTTGCAGCTTCTATCAAGTAGACATAGTTAAAGTGAGAGCCAAGGTATATCAGTTGGTTCTCTCTCAGAAATACAAATGAAAATCAATTCATAGAAATGAAATAGGAAGACTTCATTCAATACACATTTCTTACACTTGAGCCAAATGTTTTCCAGTTAATCATTTCAGAATAAACACTATTTTTTCATCATGGAAACCAGTTTGCCAAAAGCTTCAAATGAAATCAATAAAGCTACCAGCCTTTCAGTCACCAATTATGAGAAATTTTAATAACTTAAATTAAAATCTCAAAATTCCTTTATAATTTTCTGTCAGCATGTATACATAAAACAGGATTCATATTTGAATTTATGTTGGGAATTTATTAAACTTTATTAACATCTTAAATTATATTAGTTATCTTTAATAATTTGAAATGACTTCCATATCATGTACACACTCTCTCTCTTTCTCTTTATGATAATTATTTCAAAACAATATATTTCTAAATAAAAGATAACAAGAAACAGATAAGAGTGGTTTATTATTTGTAAAATCTGCTGTTATCAAGTTAGATGAAAATATGCAGGAAATACATATTAATCTCTGTTGAAAATTAATTATTCACTTAAGTGAAGACAATGTTTAACAACAAAAACAAGATTACATAAAAATCTTTCCATGGTTTCTGTTACAATCTCAAATCTGGATCCCCACGCAGCATGTGAACTTCATGGTATCCCTATAATAGTCTTTCAAAAATGTATCCCTGAACTGACTCCTGTTTTCTCTAACTGTTAAATATGTCCCTAGGGATCTATCCTTGGGCCTACATTGTTCTTAATTTTCATCAATGACTCCTAATGACAACATTTCTCAACTTGATATCTGTGCTGATTACACAGCCATATACTCCTGTTTGACAGTAAATCTGATGTGTTTAACAAGGTCAAATTGGCAGCTGATCTCAAAAATGACTGACAATCTGTTGCTAAATGGGGCAAGAAATGGCATGTAAATTTTAATGCCTAAAAAACATTTAAAAAAAAAATATAACAATATATATATATATATACATATTAATCATCATGGATGATGCCAACCTTCAGGCAAGTAACTCATCATGCCTTTTTAGACTGATCCGAAGGGGAAAGATTATAATGAATCAATTGTTAAGTCTGCTGCTAAGAAGTGTTTACATTTAGATGTGCTAAACAGCCAAGGGCATAGCTACATTTTGTATCAAAGCACCACATTTTTAGGTGAGAAAAAGTAAAGGTACATATGGTGTTAAAATCAAAAAACATTTAATATTTGGTTGCATAACTTTTGCAAGCAATAACTGCATCAATCCGTTTCATTTTTCATTTGTGATGATTTTCAAGATTTTTAATGCAACCTCTTTCAGTTCTTGTTTGTTTTGGTGGGGGGAGGGTTACTTCAGTCACCTCTTGAAGAGTAAAAATACATGATCTACTGGGTTAAAGTACAGTGATTGACTTGGCCAGTTTAAAACTGTCTACTTTTTCCACTGATGAAGTCCTTTATGTTGGCAGTATGTTTTGGGTCATTGTCATGCTGTATGATAAACCTCCTCTCAATTACTTTGGACACATTTCTATATAAATTGACAGATAAAATGTTTCTGTAGACTATTAAATGCTCTCTGCTGCTACCATCATGAATTATGTCAACAATAAATATAAGGTTGTTCCAGAAGCAAACATGTAAGCCTAACCCAAGACACTGCCTCCAACGTACTTCACAGATTAAATTTTATGATTTGGATCATAAGCAGATGCTTTCTTTTGGAAAGAATTACTTGGAAGGACATTTGGCAGATGGCTCCACTCAGGGTGAGTTATTTAATACATTCCACATATGACCTGCTATCTTCCAAGAACAATGTTGTTAAATGGAAGAAAGAGAGCAATCCAATCTGACCCCTGTGTAAGGAAAATCCACAAACATTAAAACATGTTCTTAGTTCCTGTAAATTAGCTCTTGTTAATGGAAATATCTTCCCTGAAGACACAATATTGTTTTGGATGAGCTTGTCAAAATTATAAAGAAATATATGAAGTCTGAGTTATCTAATTCAACCCAGAAATTAGTTACACAGAGAAAAATATATGTCAGCTCAAAGCAAACAAGCAAATATCTGGCTATATGCAGATGAAATCTCCTTAGCTCTGGTGGCATTTGAGAGATATCTGCAGACCTTCCTGGTTGGCATAATAATTATCCCAAAATAATATCAATTAAAGGTCTGAGACCATATATTGTTCTGCTATCAAAGGTGAACTATAAAATCATTCTGGTAGAATTAACAGTACCATATGAAAGCTGGCTAGAACAAAGCCACAAATATAAAACTAATAAATATGAAAATCTAAAATCAGAGCTGGCAAAGAAATGGTGTAATTTAATTTTAGAGCAATGGAAATTAGTGTAAGGGGTTTTATTGCAGGCACTCTGTACCAATTTCTGAACCAAATTGGAATCAAAGGGCATAATAGGGCCAAAAGTATAAAACACCTAATTGAAGTAACTGAAAATAGCTCTATGTGGATATGGAAAAAATCAAATATTCCGGAGCATTTCAGCAAACATGACAACATAATCTGCTCATGAATGCATAATGAGATTCATGTTGCATTCTCAGAATGTGAGATACGTTTGCCATTTTTTTGTTATAAATCTAATTTTGCCATTGGATATTTGAACTAGTATATCTATGATACACTAGAAATACTAGTATATTGTTATAGTGGGGCATCACATCAGTGAGGAAATCCAGTGTGCAAATAAAACTGTTGAGAGACACCTCAAAATGTGCACATTCTCTCCTAATAACCCCAATTTAATTTAAGTGTAAATTCAAGAAAATACACGCAAAAGAAATGTAAATTCAATGAAATCATATGCCATAGAGAAGCTTAGTAGAAGTGTCATTGGCATGAGGAGCATTATACATTCAACTCGCTTTCAGATGAGTTTCAGTTACCTTTCAAGATCAAGACATATCTTCAAACATATGGCTTGTCCGTTGACTTTCAGCACAAGACTGAATGGCAGTTAAGAACAGACTAGCTGACCTCTGGAAAAACAGGGAATGCTGGGAAAGGCCAGATGGTCTTACCAGATCAGCATCCCAGAGTTCATTAAATAACTGCTAAAAAGAGAAATAAAAGGAAATGCCCTCAGGATTCAACAAAAGGGAGGGAGGATGATGAATTCATATAAAATAATTGGCAACAAACCTGGAATTAAAAATAAATCATGTGTATAGAAAATCCTATGGACTGCCCATGCGTTTGTGGTCAGAAATTCAGATCCCAAAAGAGAGCAAAGATTTGCTGTACAAAAATGAGTTGTGCTTCTCTGAAAACAGTTCAGGAGCAGTAGTCTGACAATGAAGATAAGATGTCAGAAACCCAATGCCAGGATGTATACCAAAGTGCTGAGGATATTCAAGCCAATGAATCAAAAAATGGGATGCAACTCAAATTGCCAAGAATCAAATCCCACCAGAATACAACCTGGAAGTGGGGTGTATGCTAGATCATATCATTAGCAAAACACTATATAAAGTGCTGAGAAAAAAGAAATATCATGAATGGTTGAATGGAAGTAGTCAAATAATCTACATGGTTTGTAAGGGGATCTACAGTGTGAATGAGGAAAATGATAAGCCAACACTAAAAAATGAAAAATGTCAAAGATTAATGCAGGATCTTAGAAACAAGAGAAGAAGTCTAAAATTGCAAATCCATTTCGCAAATTTAAAATCTGAAATGCAACATTCTTAGCAGAGCAGAAAATCTAAGGAAGAGATGAGCGAAACAAAGAAAAGACCAAGAGTGTTTCTTCCAGGAACCTTACAAATATGTGAGAAACATATTTGATTAACCAAGATGAGGTGTGCTTAAAATAGAGAAAAGTATTCTGGAAGAATATTTAAGAGATATGTACTCTGATCCCAAATAACATATTCCTCTAGATCATAATAGCAACTTATTATATCCAGATGTCTCTAAAGTGAAGTTTGACATGAAACCACATGCACATGAAGAAATAAGATGCATTGTGAACAAGAGTAGAAATAAATCGGTCCTTACGTATTATCGGGAGGACCTTTGATAACAAGGTGTTATAAGCCCGCTTATAACACCAAGGAACTGGAAAAATCAGGCTTTCATCACCTCAACGTCAACCACAAGTACAACTTTGTGGATTCGAACACCGGGGCTCATACGCAGACAGTGGAACGCCTATGGGGATCGACAAAGTGGTGAAACAAGAAGCACTGTGGCACTGCACGTCACCATTTGGAGTCGTATTTGGCCGAATTCATGTGGCGGAAGCATGTTGCCTGTACTGATGTCTTTGAGTCACTTTTGGAAGCAATTGCGACGTTCTGGCCTCCGGAATTACAAATGTAATGTTATTTTATTGTTTTAACCGTTTCAATAAATAATTTACTTTAATTTTTGAGTCGTTTTTTTAAAGGTCCTCCCGATAATACGTAAGTACCAATAAATCTATACCTGGCTCTAACAGAACATCTTTTTGGATAAAATAAATGTCCAACACTCCTTAAATGGTTATATACTAGCTTAAATTTTGCATGAAAAAATTACCATATCAGCCAACAGTAGGTGATAGCTGACTGAGTTTACATACCAAAAGAAAAGAATTCCAAGGACATCAACCAATGTTGGCCAATTTTACTTCTCAATGTAGAGGGAAGGAAATTTTTTGCAGTTTTGGCATTGAGATTGACCAAATACCTTCTTAATAACGAGTATACGGATACTTCAGTAGAGAAGGATGGTGTTTCAGAAATAGCTGGTTGCTTAGAGCATGGAAATATGGTCTGGGAGGCCATTCAATAAATGAAAAATAAAAAAAAAGATTTGGATGTCATTTGGTTAATATCTATGTTCATGAAATAATACAATTATCATTACAAATGTTTAATATTCTAGAAGAAATATCTGACGGAACTTATTTTGATGGTTTTTTTCATGCACTTCTCTACAAAAAAACTATATGATTAAGTAGACTTGAAGTTGGAATTGCAATGGGATGTAACGTGTCACCCATACTTTTCATTTGAGCAATGCAGCTGATTCTCAAAATGACAGACAACAGAGCTGATGTTGTTGAGCTTGGTGGAGTTTGTCAAATGCCACCAGTAAAGGCATTCATGGATGTCACTACAATTTTCTCATTCAAAAAAAGTCCATCTCACATGGTATTAGGTTTAATGGATGATCTGATGAGTTGGTGTAGAATGAAATTTAAAAAATTTTGTAGTAGATAGTATCAAAAAATCAATGAAAAGTTCAGTACAGTGGTATGATTAATCCTTAAAAGATACTAACCAAGTGAAAAAAAAACATCCAAATAATTACAAGTAGGTCTGTATAAGCTAGATTTTTGTCCTCTAAAAGGAAAATATGAGTTATGGTGCTTAGAGTATGTACTCATTCCAATGTTATTATGGCCCCTACTTGAATTTGGAATGGGTACAGTTGAGTCATTGATAAGAAATATGAACAAATATATCTGAAAATGGTTGGGTTTACCTCCAGGTTTGTCTGATATTGCATTGTACTGCAGATAAGCAAAGCTGAAGTTGCCATTTAAATCATAAATGCAGTCTTTACAGGTGAAACCCTAGGCTAAAACCAAGAGGAGGTCAATCAGAGTTAAAAGGCAACACCTGGGCAACAAGAGACACCTGTCAGTTATGTATTCTAATAGTTTTGCTCACTTGAAAAATAGGTGGATTCAAACAAAAGTTGGTATGTCCTAAGTTGTTTAATGTATCTAAATGTAAATACAGGGAAATAAAAGCTGAAATTCAGAACTCTTGTCTCATATTCATCTTTTTTATCTTAAACCTAAATGTCTTTGTTGAACAGCAAAAACAAAGAAATTGGCTGCTCCAATACTTTTGGAAGAGACTGTATTTTGAGATTGGAGAAGAGAATAAATAACCAAGTGCCAGCTACTATTCATAAGAAGAAATTTCATAATTTTGATAGGTATATAAATATTTTCTGGTCTGTTTATATAGTGGGCTATATGTTAACATGATGTGTTTTCAATTTTAAGCCATTTGCATTCAAACTTTTATTAGAAAATATATATTAAGTTTATTTATAACTCTTTCTCTGCAAACATGTGATTTACTGGTAATATATTTATATACATATACTGCTATATTATTTATATGTGTGTGTATGTATATCTTATCATTAATTCTACCTTATTCTAATTAGCAGGTACACACTTTTTAAACATTCAATCAAACTCTGAAGAAAAACTGGTTAGCTTTTATTGTTCATTCTTTTTGATTTGACATTTAGAGTAATTATACCAGGTGCAATATAAGTATCTATTCATTATTTAAACATAAATTAAATCATACCTATTTTTAAAAATAGTTTCAAAATTTGCATAAGGCTTCTTAACAATCTTTTGTTTTATCGTTTATATTTTAAATATAGAAGCTCAAACAAAACATGATCAATTTGTTAAATTAAAAATGATTGGTATGAAAAATTGTGAGGTGATAAAACCTTTGAATCTTTGCAAAAAAAATGTTTTTAATGTATGGGAAAAGTTTCAGGAGGAGTAGACAACCTCAGAAGATCCAAATCCTAGAAGAAATTGTTTAGCAATGAGGAAGAAGGTGAAATAAATCACCCCAAAAAGCATGAGGTAAAAGAGAAAAATCTGGATATTTTGGTTAGGTTACTAAGGAGAATTGTGAAAAAGAATAAAATCATACAAAATTCACTGACAACAGCTGCTCTCAAATTCCTCGAAGCAAAAACATTAGAGGAGATGCAGTATACTACAGACAAAGTCTTTCTTTAGTTGGACATTTTTTTTCTGTAGAGGCTGTGAACAAGTGCCAAAATGATAAGGTTTACACCATTTCACCAGGATACATTACCAAAGGTATCAGAACACCTTTCAAGTGACATAAACCAACTATCTTCATGGTTTGAGTGTTATTTGGAAGTAGCTATGTCTTTACTCCTGATGAAACTCCTGCAAACATAAGCAGCTTGATGCAGAACTGGTACAAGGACATTTCTGTAGATGTTCTGACTAGTCAGTTTCACCTCCAACAAGCTCTGATATTAATCCTGTGGATTATGCAAGATGGCATGTATCAGAGAATAATGTTTTATGTATGTCATACCTTAAAGAAACTTTTATAACACTGCAGCAACATTTGAGTGAAGAGGTCATACACTTCAGTTGAGAAAAGATTAACGACTATAGTGAAAGCAAAGAGTAAATATATGCAAAATATTATCACTAAATATAGCAATTATGTTGTATGCTTTCATAAACCAAAACAGTTCATGAAAAATGAATTATGAGGAGAAATATATATGCTGGCCTGATTTTCAAATGAAAGATACTTTAATAGCTATAATAAAATTTTGTACTCACAAGAAAAAAGTAATATATATATATATATATATATATATATATATATATATACACACAAGCACTGGAAAATATGGAATCACTACTCAGTCTTGAGGATGCTTGCCAAAATACTTTCTTTTACTTTGCCAAAAATAAATCATGAGTGCAGTAAAAAAACAATTTTTGTTTAATCATTTAATATTTTGACTTCATGTAGTATTCAATACAATTATTCACATTAGTGACATATTTTCCAGGTTAAGTAGGGGAAAATATATACAATCCCTCTGTGTTAAAAGAAAATAAATGGAAGCAACTTGTAATTTGTATTTTCAAAATAAATACTACCAGAAATGAGAACAAAAACAAAATCATGGTGTCAAAGTATTAAGCAAGAAAGCAATATCTTAAAAACAAAGCATGCACAATAAAATTAATGGGCTACAAGAAACTAAACATTTAATTCAGATGATTGGATAAAAGGAATATTCAGTGATAAATCATGAATCTATATTATTCAAGGTAATGATGCTGTAACATCTAAAGATGACTGCCTGAAGAAAACAAATTTACTCACTCATTAATAATATGGGAAGGCATGATAAATAAAAGACCAAAGAAAGTGATAATCATTTGCTCAACAGTCAGTGTACAGATGTATATCAAAACTTTGGACATTATTCTCAGTCAATAGAAAATAAGTGTTGTTATTATGAAGCCATTTTTCAGGATAATTGTGCATCTAGTGGCAAGGTAAAAAGTGTTAAAGCTTTTCTTCACAAAAATTCAGTAGCATAGGTGACAAACAGTGTAGACCTGAATCCAATTAAAAACCTCTGATGGAAATTAAAACAAATAGTTCATGACAAGACTATATCTTGCAAATCTTATTTTTCAACCATTACTCGACAAAAATAGAACCAGTTTAATACAGAATTTTGTTTTTCATTAGTGAAGTTGATATCTTTAAGAATTCAGTCTATCATAATGGCACAAAGAAAAGTAACAACAAACTAATTATTGATGATTCTATAATTTTTATGACTTTTCCCTCTACCTCATCTGGTAAAAATATGCCATTAGATAATTCAATCTGTTTGATATATATTTTATGAAGCCAGAATGTTCAACTATGAAGCAAAAACTGTTTATATATGTGGTTTGTTTATTTACTGTATAGCAAAAAGTATAACTGAACATTGTTTATGCCTGGTGATTCCATAATATTTGTCAGGTATCATATGTTTGCTGGATTTTATTGAGCCAAAAGTTTTGTTTTGTTTTTGTTGATAAATGGTGTTTGGAACATTTACAGAAAGGTGCCTTGTCATGTACCCCTTTTTAAAAGTTTCTATCATAATCTTCATGCAAAAAGATTAATTTCAATTTTATTGTAACAACTGTCATATCATCATGCAAAATAATCATATATTTGTTTATTAATCCTAATATTGAAGATGGAAGAAAAAAGCAACATTTTCAGTAGACATGATTTTTTACTTTAAGAAATGTGAAACTACAGCTCAATTGCAAAAACAGAGTTGTGTATTTTGTGAGGAAAGTTTTGACTATGATCAAACATGTCAAAAGAAGTTTCTTACCTCTTGTATTGGTGATTACTCATTAAATGATGCTCCATAACAGAATAGACCAATTGAGCTTGATATTGAACAAATCAAGATATTACATAATAATCAATTCTATACAATGCTGAACATTGTCAAAATAGTAAAAATTCTTTGTATCTACTTGATTATGTTAGTCACATGTGTGAATACAACCTGAAAACACTTACTGGAATCTATTTTCATGTGTTGATATTTATTTAAACTAAGTAAACAGATTTTATTTTGGTGAAATTTCTAATTGAGGAATGAGAGATGGTTAATAACAATGTGGAACATACAAAATGATAGAATAAGCCAAATTAAGTACCACGAACTCTATCAAAGTTTAGTTTTCATCTGAAGAAGATATCAGTTTTTTTTTGTTTTTTTTTAATCATATCACCCCAAACAAGGCAGTAATGCCACTGAAGCACAGGGGGCTACGTAAGAATGGAAAGATTGAAAAGAGAAAGCCGGGAACCACATCCTAAACAGGGAACAAGGGATGAGCCTCTACACCTGTTCAATAGACGTGGGTGGAGTGTGAACTGGGCGATAGTTTAGTCTATCTACTCCAATTGAGAAAAAAAAAAGTGAAAGAAAAGAGTGAAAAGATGGGAAAAGAGAAAGTTGGAAACCATATCCTAAACAGGGAACAAGGGATGAGCCTCTACACCTGTTCAATAGACGTGGGTGGAGTGTGAACCGGGTGATAGTTTAGTCTATCTACTCCAATTGAGGAGAGGAAAAAAAATAAAAATAAGAGAGTAAAAAGAATGGAGAAGAGAAAGCCGAAAACAACATCCTAAACAGGGACAAGGAATGAGCCACTTCACCTGTTCAATAGTCATGGGTGGAGTGTTAACCGGGAGATAGTTAAGTCTATCTGTTACAAAAAAAAAAAAAGAAAAAGAAAAAAATGTTCAGAATGTTTTAACTTAGTTAAAGTCCAATCAAAGAAATAGAAAAAAGGACAGCAAAAATAAAAAAATAAAAAAATAAAAAACTTAAAATTAAGCACAAATAAATACAAAATCATGACTTACTAAAATTTCAAAAAGTCTAACCAACGCCTACACACATGCTTATGGCCAGTTGACAAAGAAAGAAAGTTATTTTATCTAATGGCCAGCAGAGGAATGGATTTGTGGGTAGGTTAGTAATAATGAAAAGAGAGAACTAATAGTCTTTCATGACCCGGAAAAAATTGTTACAGGTCAATTGGGAATTTTTTCCTCAGCTTCCATATTACATTTGATATTGCAACTTTGAATTAGCATTTACTCCAGTCCTTACAGAATTCTTATTCTTTGCTGAATATATATATATATATATGTGTGTGTGTGTGTGTGAATTAATAAATATACATATGAAGGTACACACATGTATAATATTATAATTCAGGTGTTAATAAAACAGTGCTCAATGTAGTATGAACAGAGCTATTTTATATATATATATATATATATATAGCCATACCTCAATGACACAACTTAGAGTTGTGCAATCATTAGATGCATTTTTCAAACAGTTTAATAGATTTGAATTTAAGTTTACTCAACGTTCATTTACTGATTTTTAATAGCAAAAGTACAAATTTAAATATACTAAGACTACATGTAGATAAAAAATTCAAATTTTAAATGTAAGATTATAAAAATAAAATTTTAAAATTAAAAAATATAAATATGCAGGAAGATGAAATCATAGGAGTGTAATTCATAATTACTAATAGTAAGAAAGAAATGGAAAAGTAAGAAAATAAGAAAGAAAGAGATAAATATATGGTGGAATCTGTATCAATCAGAGATCTAAAAATTTAAGTAAGTTTTTTTCTATGGCAGCATGTGGTCATTAAATTGCATTTTTTAAAAAATAGATTAGGATTATTTATATGGTTAAGGATGACAAGTTTTCTAAAAGGCATAAATTACTTCTATCTACTTTTTGATTGTAAAATTTGGATTTAGCAACAGCATTCTGGGTAACAATTGGAGTTGTTATTGTTTTTTAATTTCCAATAATATATATGGATAAAGAAGTACTTTTGCTGTATTTACTGTTGTTTAAAGACAATATGTGATTGTTAAATCTAAGCTTCTAAATGCTAGCAGTCAATCTGAAGTAAAATTTAACATCATAATTTGAATGAATGCAAGCTCTAAAAAACAATACTTTCAGACATACATTAACCATTGAATGAGCAGGTCTTATTTTTTTGGCAGTTGCAATTATCTTCTGAAGAAGCATTTTTATTAGCAGTCGGATAACTGATATTCTTTTGGTATTTATTTGATATCATATTATTATGTTGTGAAATATTTTTATCACTGTTCTTAATGCAACTATCAGTCAGTTAAGTGCCATACGTGATACATGCTTGGGCGATCATGTCTCCAAAGAGACATGACTGACTGGGCAAAAGATTATCCTGCAGTAGGTTGCCATTGCTTTCTGCGGTAGACTGGTTGCCAATCCGTCTTGTTATTTGACCCATAACTGGAGGGAAGAAACGGATTAATACTTTTCCCAAGGGTATTTGCGCGTATATGATTGCAACAAATTCAACTGAAACTCGAACTTGGCTCTCCGATTTCTTGTTCCGAGTCGATATCTACTAGACCACAACGCAACTATAAGAAACTTTAAAATTGTTTTTCGTGAAAATCTTTTAGTGTCAGTGAATGGTAGAAATATTTGCAAATAAAGTTTAGGAAGAATTTACCAATGGTTGTTTGTACATTATGACTGAAGGGTGGGTTAAACCAAAAAATGTCACATTTACATGATTTTTGCTTATTTCTGCCTACCTTGTTTTTAATGCAAACAATCCATTTTTCATTGCCTGTGATCATTCTTTTCAGAAATACATAATTTTTGTTTGCTTTTGAGCAGAGTCACAGGTGAAAATGTGGTTCATAAAATATTTTTTTCCATTAGATCATGAATAACAGAAAAATCATAATAATTTTCAAAAACACATGAGATATGTGAAGCATCTCAACAATGTTTTGTGTCATGTGATGTGAATTATTTTTGATTTGAGTCTTTTGTTTTGACCAACATCAATGACTACAGGCTGGCCTGTCAGAATTTTCTTGTGCTTCCAAATCAAAATTTTTACTTCTGAACTTAGCAAACCACTTACAAATACTACTTTCAGCTATAGTACATGTCTTTCTTACTATTTCTACAGCATTTTTCTTTCTAAAGAACACCAAAAGATGAAAATGCTTATCATTTTCTCGTATTTCCATTGTATCTCAATAGAGTAAACTTTGAGCCTTATACCACCAAAATACAATTTGTTTTCTCAAAACAAATTGATCATTTGCTAATAATAAATATTCAGATGGCAAATGGGTTTCAGATTAATTATCTGTGCATATTATGTTTTCCAAAATTTAAATATCAACACATTTTGATGCATCTATTAATCATGCTAATTTTATGAATTAATTCTTTAAACAATTACTTTCAACAATTTCTATTTTACTGACAGTTATCAGTTTCACTTAAAATATGAATAAATTAACAAAAATATCAAGTAAACATTATCATTTGTTGAAATGATTTTACAATGCAATTTATTTTATATGACACTGAGTTTTATCTTAAAGTGAAAAATATATTATTCAAACCAAAATTAAATAAGATTGCGTAATTCTTTTGATTAAAACTTTATACAACTGATGTATTCTTTGAGATTTCCAGATCCTTGTTGTGAATTCATGGAAACTCAATTTCAATCCCAAGATGTTGTAGTAAAATAAAATATTAAAATACTTGTCTAGAAAATCTCAGAGTGAAAATTCTTTGTCTTATAAACAAGTAAATATGCGGTTTCCGGTTTTCCCTTTTCAAGTCTTTTCACTCTTTTATTTTTTTTTCCCAATTGGAGTAGATAGACTAAACTATCGCCCGGTTCACACTCCACCCACATCTATTGAACAGGTGAAGAGGCTCATCCCTTGTTTCCTGTTTAGGATGCAGTTTCCGGTTTTCCCTTTTCAAGTCTTTTCACTCTTTTATTTTTTTTTTTCCAATTGGAGTAGATAGACTAAACTATCGCCCGGTTCACACTCCACCCATATCTATTGAACAGGTGAAGAGGCTTATCCCTTGTTTCCTGTTTAGGATGCAGTTTCCGGTTTTCCCTTTTTCATTCTTTTTACCCTTACATAGCCCCCTGTGCATCAGTGGCGTTACCGCCTTGCTTGGGGTGATATGATTAAAAAAAAAAAAAAAAATATTCTTTCTGAACACAAAATCATCAAACTAAAACTCGCATAATTTTGTTTTTTGTAAATAGAAGAATATTAACAGGTATTTATGATGTTGCAGAGTTATGAGTCATAACTGATATTGGATGTATTCTATTAGTGAAAGCTTGGCATCACAATCTAATTAAAACATTTAGAATTTTGAGGGATATTTACAATGTATACATCTTCATCTCTTTAGGAAAGTAATAACAACAGATATTTATCAATGTTTACCTATCTTTGTAGTTAGTGTTTATATATTTTGCATTCATAAAAAATGAGAATTAGATTTTAATAATATTTGTTAGGTTTCTGTTGACATGATTGACCTTGCAGGTAAACAGATTAAATAACTGCAGAATTCTTCATTTAAAGTTATGTGTTTAATATATCATAAAAATAATCTTTCTAGGTATCCTTATATAAAGCCAAAAGTACTTAATATTTAGTATAAAAGAAAAACTGTGGTTCCCTATTTTCATAGGCAATAAAATCTGTGGGGTCAAATGTACAGTTTGAACTACAGAAGCATTGATTATACAAATCAAGTTAAAATATGAAAAATTGTTTATCTATTATAAACTGAAGTGGCAAAAGTTAGATACAACAGTACAATTAATAGTTTCACCCCAACACACACTTGTAGAAATGAACTAAGTTGGATGGTGTAATAGATAAAATGTTGTGTAGTTGTGGTAGCTATGGAAGATGGACAGGAATTAATATGATTGGGTAATATGATATGTAAGGGGATAAAATAATGTTCTGAAAAGACATCAACCGTACATTCAGGTGACAATGAAGTGTGCAGCTCAACTCGTAACTCAATGTAAACTGTACAGCATACACTGGATTTCATAGTGAACAACTAGTATATCATTATTAACACTGTCATCAATTATTGTGTCTGATCTGAGCTACAGAACATTGGCTTTGAACTGTGGATAATGTGTGCTATGTTACCTGGTCAGAGAAGTAAACCTTCAAGCTCTTTAAGGCAGATAGTTGAGTTTGTGTATTGAAGAGACTCCATGAAGATCCAATCTGCCAGTAGATCATTTATATCCCTTTATGTTTGTCATGTTTCTTGGTGATCATGATTTGTTCCAGCAAGATAATTCAACATTCCTTTGTTTTTGGGTGACTTATTGGGAATTTCCCAATTTTAATTGGTAACAATATTGTGACGCCAGCAAGAAGAAAGGAACACAAACATGGATGAAAATGTTATAAACTTGTATTTACAGGAAAAGAGAGAAAAGAAGAAAGGATAGTCTCTTGCAAACAGTCAGGTTTGCGGAACTTATCTGAAAGATGTGTCCTTTTAACAGTTTATATTTCCTGTGTCGTTATGGCTGGGTTGAAGAAATAGAGCCGTAATTTCTGTGCTTCAGTTGCTGTCAAATCCCCTCACATATCCTGGGTCTAGATGAAGGAGTGCAGACGGGGATGTCTTGTCTGTAAAGTCCCAACAAGCAAAAGAGGAAGGGAGTTTTTTAAAACCCGCTCACGTGGGGAGTTTGTTGAAAATCTAAAAGGATAGCCCGTGATTGGTTGTTTTTCATCAAATCATGGGGCACCCAGTTGGCGATTCCATAATAATTTCAACAGACTTGCTTTCTCCCTATACCCGAGTGAAATCCCTTGTGCACTTACCAGATTAAACCCCTATTGAGCAGATGATATTTTACAAATTTTACTAAATTCCCACAAGCTACACCAAACAAAATGTAGTTATAGATAGCCTTAGGATGTGTTTGAATAGATATACCTATGCAATAGCTGTAGCATTTTGGAGACCCGATGCTATATCATGTAGCTGAGATGAAGGAAAGAGAGAGAATAATTTTGAGATGAAGGAAAGAGAGAGAATAATTTCAGTTTTTCAATATGGGCTTTTCTTTACAGGCCTTCTGAAACTAGACAAGAATGTATATCACTGAGAATGGCAGTAAAATATAATGATGGCAGCTAACATGTTGACCTAAGGTGAAATTAACCCTAAAAATGGATGCTAATTCTAAGCAGAACTGACCAGTGAAATTACATTTTGAAACAATAACAATATAACATTGAAAAGTGTTAATTCTTGTATGTGCTAAATATATAGTTAAGTTTTCTTGCTAAGTAAGATTCTTTTATGTTGTATAACTGAAACGCAGACATTTCCCTATTTCTTCCTGCATCGTAATTTTCAGCTGTCAGCTTTACTGCTAATTGCTTCACCTTTTACAGATCTGAACAATATTCCAAGGTTATTTGGCTCATTGCTTTGACTGAAATTGTCCTTTACATACAATCATTCAGATATTCAAAAAGAATTGTCTGTATCTTCTTCAAAACTTTTACTTAATAATTTCCATTGAATTATCAGATAGTGAAATTGTTAGTTACACTCATAAAAAATGAACACCATTTTGTTTATTACTGCCTCCTTTTAGTTTCCTTTATTGATTTTATTTTTGTTCCTTTTTACTTTTTACGGTATGGTTCACCCTGTACAAAGCCCAGTGGCCACTCTAGGTAGAGGGTTACTTTAAGAAGTAATTCATATACACTTTCCATGGTTGTATCAATAGAGCAGTGATCGACTTGTTATATCTCACCTGTGAGAGAGAGGTTAGAGTGGGGAAAATAATTCTTCTTCAACAAGGCTTCAGAGATGCTTTCTGAACTCTCTCAAGACTAAAAAATGATGTCTGGACAGCTCCTACTCTTCTATAAATACCTTCAAGCTTCTGCTCCGATGAACTTAGATCACTGATGCCCCCTATGTACGAATTTGCACGAGATACTAGATTAGCAACTAGGTTCCACTCTTTTACAGTGAAACCAATAAAATGTAATCGCAATTTCTAATCCAACAGCTTCTTTTCTCACACTTCCCACCTGTGAAATTCCCTTCCACATACTTGCTTCCCCGACAGCTACAATCTCCAGGAGTTTAAATGTAAGGTCAATAGACACCTCCTAACACAGTAACTCACATCCATTCTCTCAAACACTCTTCCCATCTACATCCTTACACATCTATCACCCTCCTTCTGACATTTCCTATATCTAACCACTCTTTCTCCCCACCTTCCCCTATGTAACCCCCTGCACAATAGTGGCAGTGGAATGCTTTGCTTGGGGTGAAATGATTAAAAAAAAAAGGAAAAAAAACGCTTTTTAAACTCTATCAAGACTGGAAAGTGATGTCTGGACAGCTCCTACTCAGATATAGCAATGCTACTACATTTTTGGCCTGATCTGGCTCTCATAAACAGCAAAGGATAACATGAGGAGTCAGATACATACTGGAGGGCTACAGGGAACCGTTTATTTTACCTGCATGTTTAGTGATAGACTGTTTCTAGGAATTTCAGGTGTGAGTTTGAAAACCAATATCTTCTCAAGGCACAAGGCTTTCTGACTGGTTTTAATTTGGGATATGATTGGAAGTGATGAAATGTAACCAGCTTGCTTTTGGAGGCATTGAATATTTCCCCCCCACTGGGAAATTAGTGTTAAATCAGAAGAGAGATCAGCTGCCAATATCTGATCCTCTTTTGGAGGTGCACCCATATATTGTCAAATCATCAGCATAGATGTTTACAAATGATTTGAGTGTATTTCTACGTAGATCATTGATGTAAATAAAAAAAAAGAGTTGGTCTGAAAAGTGACCTGTGAGGGATACCTGAATTGACTGCCAAGGCCTCAGAGGATTAGCCGTTAATAACTACCTTCAGGGATCTACCAGTTAGAAAGGATTTTATAATAGAGAAAACCATTCCAGTGATTCTATAGCCAGAGAGATTGTATAATAAACGTTTGTGATACTCCTTATCAAAGGCCTTCAAGACATCTAATGCTATGGCCCTTATAGCATGTGTTTCATTAAAGGCCTCACTAATTCTATGTGTAATAGTAGGACACCATCAATGGATTGGGCTGATTGAAACCCATACCTCTCGATCCACAATAGGTTTTTCCTATCCAGGTGCCCAATGATCTTGTTGATAACAACCACAACATTTTTGCTGATGATACTGAGAAGACTAATAGGTTGGTAATGGAAGGAGAAGGATTGCCTGCCTGCATTCTTGAAGACTGGACATACACTTGCTACTTTTCACATGCTTGGGAAAGATTTCTCCTTCAAGCAGCAGTTATATAATTTTCATAGAATTGGGGATAATTTTAAAATTTTATCTGGGCCAATGACTTTTTTGGGTGGGGTTCAAGGTTTTTGATAAGACTAGAGACTTCTTTTACTGGAATGAGTATATTACTGAGACTGTGATGTAGGAAGTTGGTGAGGTGGATGGTCTTTGACATCTAACTTTGAGTTTGAGGCAAAGAGCTTTGCCTTGTCTGTTGAGAAGGATAAGACCTAGGAGACATTTATAATAGTGAACACAGCTGCTTTGCCTCTGTTTATAATTTGGTTGGTGATCTTCCAGAATTTATGAAATCCAATTTGTTTTTTTCAACCTTAACCTGGATAGCTCAAGCACTTTTCATTTTCCAGAACTATCTTAAAGTGATTGTGGGTGGTTGTAAAAGAATTAAGGGCCAGACTACACAGTTTGTTGTAATAGATTTTTAAGTAATGGTTCTGGTGAGTTATGACTGCAGTGCTTTCAGAGGGGAACCAGGGTTCACTGTTTGGTTTTTGCTGAAATTTTATTTTGGTATAAAATACTCCATTCCAAAAAGGATCCATTCAGAGATTAAAACAGCAGTTTTAGAGGCAGCATATTTGAAGAAAGTTGGAAGAGGAGCTTAATTCATATAGAACCAAAAGTCATCCCAGTCTGCCTTCACAGAGAGAAAAACCTTTCTATGGATCAGTAAATCAGGAAATGTCATTTATTTGGAGTCAATATTTAGAAGATGTCAAATTCTATTTGCATTCTTGTCTTCATTTTTTCTTTTCTTACAATTCAAACGATAATCATAATTTGCATTGTGTTATTCTTTATCATTTTTTATTTTTGTCATGTGAACATGATATAGACTTGATGTAACCACAAACAACTTTAAACAAAAGAAATGACAGATAAAAAAGAAAACCATTGAAACTTAAAAATAGAAAATAAACAAATATAGAACTGAATTTTTAAAAAATAAAAATAATCTTCATGTGACTAATAATTTCCCTTAAAATAGACAAGACATTTTATTTTCTATTATTTATTTACAATTACAATTTTCCATCAAATATATGTTAAAGGCATTTAAAAATTAGGCAATAGATAGAATGAATTTAGTTTAAAAAGAGAATCATTAAAAACTTAAATATTTTAATCTTCTAAAGAGTTTAATCAGAACCATAACTTCATTGTTACTTAATTACACTTTAACATGAAGGGCTGAAGACCCTGCAACTTTTTGGATTTGGTTAATATTTTTATTGCACTGGAGTTTATGCTGTTCCATTTAGGGTTTAGATAGGGGTTAGGGTTTAGATAGCTTTTTGTTAAAAATTTTAAGAATATTTATGGTGTTATAGTTATGGGTAGAACTTAATTTCTGTAGATATTTTTATCCTTTCACTATAGTTTCTTCTCCATTTTTATTCTTACTTAGTGGCCTTTCAAAAATGTAACTACTATATGAAAAATATATTTAGTTTCTTTAATATAATTAAATTTGAATTATTATTTATTAATAATAATATAGTAGGTGTATTTCAATTCTCAAGGCCATTGAGTTTAGGTAGTATAATGTCATCAATTCATATAAGATTCTGACAAACAAGTTAAAGAATTTCCTTTGAAAAACCAATGAATTATGTAACAACAATCTTTTTAAACTGTGAAAATGATGCTGTTATAAAATAGTTTACTTTTTGTTATGATTAATGGTTTTGCTCTTATTTTTGTTTCCTATTTATGTATTTTGTACTATCTTCATTTTTGTTGTTATTTTTTCACTCTATAACATTCTTTTATGAGAAATTTACATTGTTTACAATCAGGCTATTATCCTCATCTTTGTTGTTATTATCACACTGTTTCAGTTGTTGGGGTCTCTGGCCTTCATCAGACATTGTTGATCCAGGTAAACTTTGACCTGAACTCTTTCTTTAATCTATGGAGGTAGATTGTTCTAATTTCACTGATCAGGTCAAGGGATATACCATCTTGCTTTTATTTAACTTAGTTCTACATAGGATGTGCATTGTGGTGCAGTGGATATAGGCTTGGAAGGAGAAATTATAGAGCCAAATTCAAATTCCATTTGCATTTGTTGCATTCACTAATGCACAAATAACCTTGGGAAAGATATGAATCCGTCTCTTCTCCCTCCAGCTATGGGCTAAATAGCAGGACAGATTGGGTTATATAGCCTCTATTGGCAACCAGTCTACCGCAGAAAGTAATGGCAACCTACTGCAGGAAAATCTTCTGCCCAGTCATCAATGTCTCTTTTGAGATATGATCGCCCAAGTTTATATCGCACATGGCCATTAACTGACTGAGTACTACGTAAAATGTAAATAATCCATTTTATCTTACCTGTTTCCCAGCATTTGTTATATTGCTCGTATAATCTGGCCTATGATATTACCAGAAAATCACCCGACTTGCACCCTATATTGTCAAGAACAATTTTAAAATATATATTTCTGACATTCACTTTATATATTTTATTTTGTGGCCTCATTTTTATTAATATAAACTTGAATAAAACAAATAAAATAAGTCTTTTTATAATAATTACATATAGAAAAGTTAACAATAACAATCATAATGAAGATAATACTTTATCAAAAGAAATTGTAAAATTTATCATTTTTTATGAGTAAAAGAAGTGGTTACCTTAAAATAGATGTTTACTTCAATTATTTATCATAAAAATATGATGTACTGTATATTTGACATTTTTAGAAATTAAAAGACAATTCACAAAAACAAAAAAAGTATTGGGTGGAAGTACACACAGGAAAAGAAAATATGCCCAAATAGGTTCACCAGACAAACCAAATTCTCACTTCTCATCTTGATCTGAACCCAATACAAACAAAAAACTCAAACTCAAACCCCCCTTAAATGAACATACCATGTTTTATGCACTCAACCCAGCTACCATTCAGCCAATGAGTGCCCAGAACCAGTCAATAAAAAAGCAACACAAACATTCTATGAACACAAAGTGCTGTTCAATTCACCATTCATAAGAAGCTCGTCAATTCACCATCTCCACACTCCCATGCAAAATATACCTGCAACTCTGGCCTTTTTGGGTCACTGAGGTAAGGCACTGCTACAAGACATAACTAATATTAACTTAGTATATGGAATCTATTTTTATGCAAATCTACAGTTGCATTTGAATGTTTCATTGAACTACAGTTTATATACTGTGACTGATTGTTTATTTGTTTTACCAGCATTTCAACTCCTGTCAGTCATTTAATGCTGAAACTGAATTTCTTATTCAGGCATGTTTCAAAATATTTCAAGAGATTGTGATTTCTTTTAAAATTTTCAACATATCACAAGTTGAATAGTTCAAAATTATTTCAAAACTTAAATTGTATGGTTGCACTAATTTCTATAGAAGTTGGATGTATTTTATTTTCTTCAGATATTCTACTATTTGTGCAGTAGGTACATTTTTGAGGAGCATGTTAAGATTTTGTGCTTGGTAATAGTTGCTTCATATTTTTTTGTGCTTCTTGCATTCTACCAAGATATAATTGACAGTGAAAAATTGATTGCAGTGGGTACACAGCGGTCTAGTTTCTGTCTTGTGAGTTGGGTGTGCCCAGTTTTTATTCTGTTGATTGCTATGTCTTGTCTATGGTCAGTCAATGGCTCTATATTCCTCTTTCTTATTATCAGCTGATGTTCATATTGTTTATTTTTTGAGAACATGTCCCAAATTGCTCATCGTTTTCTTATGATGTGTTGTATAATTTTGTTTTTTTGTAACCTGTATATGGGAGTTTGATGTTGGTTATTGTTATATCCCGGGAAGGAATAACAAGGAAAAGAATACTGTAAGAATAATGCTTAACACTGAAGATAGATTAGAAGAGATTTATTATACAACAGTACAATAAACCAATAGATATACAAGAACAATCAACGTATAGTAACATGAATAATGATCAAGTAGAAAATGTCTCTGCCTATGACGTATGCGTCCGTCTAGTGATGTATGCTGATGTATGCCCCT
Source organism: Ascarosepion bandense (assembly GCA_037127315.1). Classification (NCBI taxonomy): domain Eukaryota; kingdom Metazoa; phylum Mollusca; class Cephalopoda; order Sepiida; family Sepiidae; genus Ascarosepion; species Ascarosepion bandense. The sequence goes on from JBBBDQ010001794.1 coordinate 1,421,090, forward strand.
AGTCACAGTCTTTTATAGACTAGACCATATACATTATGGGGTAGGATAGGCTGTTCCTCTACAACAGTTATTTTTGTTTTTATTGCCTCTTTTGCCAGTGTATCAACTTCAGGATTTCCCTTGATGCTTACATAACTAGGAATCCAAGCCAATGTTATTCTTTTGTGCTTTATTAACTGATGACAAGTTTCTAGAATTTCTTGAATATAGAAATGATTTGTGTTCTTTTCTTTAATTACTGTTAAACTAGATAGAGAGTGTGAGAGTATTGTAAACTTTCTATCTTCAAGATTTTCTATCATTTTAAGTGCCATTTTAATGGCTTGTAGTTCAGCTGTATGGATATTATTTGGTAGCCTAATTTGTTTATGAATTTGTCAGTTTGTGGCTGCTGTGCATATTTTATCTAGTATTTTTATTCATCTGTGTTGTCTCTTAATTTTTTGTAGATACTTTTGTTGATTGTTTCTTCTTTTCTTTCGGTCAATGTTAGATCTAAATGAGGTTTGGAAATTGTCTTTAGAGCTACCTTATTTATCCTGACTGGTGTTACATTATCAGGATCTTTGTTTATTTGTTCTAGCGCTTCGTTAATTTAAAGTCCAAGTGTTGGTTTATATCTAAGGAACTGGATATATTTACATTTCATTTTTTTTTCTATGGTCCTTATATGGTTTGCCATCCTATTTATTTGCTTCTAATTCTGTTTCTTCTGTTTTTTAGATTTCAATTTTGTTTTGCATGGAGGTTTGTTCGAGTTTTCTTCTCAGCTTTCTTTTTGTAGAATTTTTCATTTGAGAAGTTTTGTGTGTTTTGTTGATGAGAGATTGTTGTCAGTGAATTTTGTATTTGATTTACACTTTTTGTGGATAGTTTTAGTTCAGTGGTATGAGTTGTTTCCAAGTTTACAATTGATTTAATGCTTTCAATATGTTTTTTAATCCTTGAATTAAAAATATTACTTCTAGTGTTTCATGTAATTTGTTTGATATTAGATTTACTTATGTATAGCTTAAGTTGCTTGAGTAATGTTTGTATATGATTGTGTAATAAAGTTTCATACGATGCTTTTCCTTGCTTCTGAGTAGGAAATTTGTTGGTATGTTTAATTTTTAGTATATTTTTCTTTCCCCATGTTTTGCAGTCCCTGGAATGATTTTTTTGTAATTAGTGCATTTGATCTGTGTGATTAGGATCATTCTCCTCGTTTTCCACATACTGACATCCTTGTCCATATATTTGGCAGTTAAAGCATCGTAATAGGTTTGGAATATGTGTTTCTAATTTAAAAACTGTATATCCAATTTTGATTTCCTTTGGTGAATCACTAGTAATGATATAAGTGATGGCATCTGAAATTCTATCATATTTTTTAATGGATATTCTTTTTATGTCTGTCAGGTTTTGTTTTTTGATAGAATTATTTTTCGTAATGTCCTTCAGTGTGTACAGTGAGAGTTCAGTGTTTTACAATATACCTCTGGAGAAATTTAAAATTTGGTGCAGGTAGACCCTTACCTTTATATCATAAAATTTGGTCATCTTTACTAAAATTTCACTGTTATGTTTTCCTTTGACTTCTATCAGTAACATATCATTTCTAGATCTTTTAACTGTTTTTGGAGTTACCTGAGATGCTAAAATTTTTTTATAGGTGACAATTTTGTTATTAATTTGTCTTCTCTTGGTTCTGTTATCATAAATTCAAAGATTTTTTTTGTTAGATTGATTTTTTGTATCACTTTCTGTGTCTATATCAATGTGTAGTCTCTTGGATCTTTTGTGCTTATACTTTATATCAACTTGGAATGACAAATCAGGGATCTGAGTTTGAATTCCAGTTGAATTCCTTGCATTCACTTACGCACACATATCCTTGAGAAAGGTCTTAATCTGTCTCTTCCTTCCAGTTATGGGTCAAATAATAGGACAGATTGGATTCTATAGCCTTAGTCGGCAACCAGTCTACCACAGAAAGTAATGGCAGCCTACTGTGGGATAATCTTCTGCCCAGTTAGTCATGTCTCTTTCGAAACATGATCGCCCAAAGTGTGTATCACGTATGGTACTCAACTGACTGATACTTTGTTTATTATTATTCATCAGCCATGCACTTTTGGGGGACTTTTAATCCCTGCAGAGGTGCAGTTGAGATATTCTGAAGCCAACAGGGCAACACATACTGTAGTATTCATATGACATTACTAGTGTTAACAAAGACCAAATTTTCTACCTATACGTAATTTTGTGATAGTAACATGCAGTAGTATAATTACAAACATTTGTTATTATCATAAGAATTCTGAATAAGATGGTTAAGTACCAATAAAGAAAAAGGTTTGATCTATGATTAAATGTAAATAAAGCTCTAAATATTTGCAACTAAGATTCAGTTTTAATTATCATCCACAGAAGTGTTTCAACACATCAAACTTTACTACCATGAAATTAACTGAAAAAATATTATGCTTCATCAGTTTAACAATAATGCTAAGAAACCTAATGAAAATTATCTTTCTTTTGTACTAATCAACCTGAAATTTGTCTTTTTATTCAGAAATCAACCATTTATAAACAAAATAAATATTGTCTTGATTAATCAAATTGAACATTTTTGGCTTATCTCAGAAAAATAAAATGAAAACAATCTAATTTAAATTTTTCTATTCAAAAAATTACATTTGTGAAAAATTATGAATATTCTATTTTAAATTGAATTTTTGTCATTATTCTTCATAACAAATGAGTGAAATTCACTGAATAAAATTTTTAATAATTAGCAGTCAGGTGTTTGATTTAAATTTCATCATTATTAAACACTTTGCAATTCATCTTTCAGTTAAAGTCTTCATACTTTGAAAGATTTGTTTATACATAATTAGTCTTCATGTACAATGGCAAGCAAAAAAAAACAAAACAAATGAACAACCAAGTGGTTACATTCATATAGACAGAGTATGAGAGTATAGGATGCAATTAACTGATACACAAAAAGTAGAATTGCACATGCACAAAATCAGATGAGAATGACTGAAAACATTTTTAAAAAACTAGACCGAGGCAAATTTCACAAGCCAGTATGAAAATGGAGATTCTGGATTCTGATTGGGCAAAAAATAACAAATTGAACAGACCCCTGTCAAATTTTCTAATCTAAAACATGTGTTTGCAATTGGGGCTGATCACGTGACTAGATTTCACTACTTATCCACGTTTTTTGATCGGCCGAGACTGTTTGATAAGAGCAGGGATCTGATAAGGACATCGCCACAATGTAAAGGAAAAATTTTAAGATGCCGAACCTGACATGTCTTGTTAACATACATTTGTTCTTCCTCTTCTTACTATCTTCCTTTCTTTGTCTTCACTCACTTGCCATCAACGAAACGACAAGAAGACATTTTCAACTGACTCTTAAAAATTAACTTAAATAAGTACAATTTTCCTTTATTTCTTTACCTTTCTTTTCCCTTTCTCAGCAGTCATAAAAAAGGAATGGAATGAAGTCTTCATTATTATCGTGTTAATCTTTGCATACCCACAGCTAGAGCTGCTACTTACAAATACAAACTCTTGATTTCTTTAATTCGACACTACACTTTCTTTTTTTGACCATTTACATAGTAATAGTAATTTCACTTCTTACAAATTTTATGTTTTTCTGTTCTGTTAATAAAATTCCACTTATTTTACAAATGAAACATTTTTATTCTTTCAACCTGAAGATATATTTAAATTGTGTGGACTTTGGTTGTGTTTGGCACAAGGCCAATTTTGATAAACATAACCGAGGCCCCTACATGAATGGTGACCCCGCAAAAAACATGCAGTGGAATTCTGATCGCTACATATTTGATGACCCCACAAAGAACACACAGAAGAATTCTAACAATCACAATTTGATTAGTCTATACATGCATGCATGTATGTATGTATGTATATATATATATATATATATATATACATACATGCATGCATGTATAGACTATGCATATATATATATATATATATATACATACATACATGCATGCATGTATAGACTATGCATATATATATATATATATATATATATATATATATGTGTGTGTGTGTGTGTGTGTGTATCATCAACATGCATTTGTACTTCATTTCCTTTATATTTTCCTTTCTTTGTCTTCACTCACTCATCATCAATGAAACAACAAGACATTTTCAACTGACTCCTAAAGATTAACATCAATACAATTTTCTTTTATTGTTTTACTATCATTTTCACTTTCTTGTCGCCCATGAAAAAAAGGAAAGGAATACAGACTTTATTACTATCCTGTTAATCTTTCAATACACACAACTAGACCTGCTACTTACAAATTCCTATAACTTAACACTAGAATTTCTCTTTTTGAACATTTACATAGTAATTTCACTTCTTTACAAATTTTATGTTATTCTGTTCTGTTAATAAAATTTCACTTATGCAAATGAAACATTTTTATTCTTTCAGCCTAAAGATATATTTAAATTGTGTGGACTTTGGTTGTGTTTGGCACAAGGCCAATTTTGATAAACATAACCGAGGCCCCTACATAAATGGTGACCCTGCAAAGAACATGCTATAAAATTCTGAACACTACATAAATGGTAACATTCTTTACAAATTTTATGTTATTCTGTTCTGTTAATAAAATTCCACTTATTTTACAAATGAAACATTTTTATTCTTTCTACCTTTAAATTGTGGGGACTTTGGTTGTGTTTGGCACAAGGTCAATTTGATAAACATATCCAAGGACTCTCCAAGAAATGCAGATCTAAATACACAATGATGTGGAAAATAGGACATAAAAGTTATAAAGACCTTGATTTCTCATGTTAAAATAATTAATATACACATACAAATTTATCATATTTTCATTTAGTTGATTTCACTTATATAATGGGAAGCACTCTGGAGAAGTTGATGAATATCACAAATCAACAGGAAATTGTTAAAGAGTTTGAAACATGAAAGAACTCTGTTGAGGTCATCCAGAAAAAACATAGTGATTTTTGGAAAGGAAAAATACAGATAAACTTTTAGAATTAGACAAAATATATCAAAGAAATCTAGTTAGGTTATAATTATCCAACAATAAAGTTAAAAACTCAGCAAGTAATGACTGAAATCATTATTACTAGTGAAGACGCAATACAATAAGAATGATAAATAGAAATAATTTAGATTCTATGTACTTTTTTAAAAAAATCATTTCACCCCAAGTAAGGCATTTCACTGCCACTGTTGTGCAGGGGGTTACATGGGGGAAAGTGATGAGAAAGAGTGGTTAGGGGGTAACATAGAGGAAAGTGATGAGAAAGAGTGGTTAGGGGGTTACATGGGGGAAAGTGATGAGAAAGAGTGGTTAGGGGGTAACAGAGGGGAAAGTGGTTAGGGGGTTAGTGATGAAAGTGGTTAGTGATGAGAAAGAGTGGTTAAGGGGTTACATGGGGGAAGTGATGAGAGAGTGGTTAGTGGGTTACATAAGGGAAAGTGATAGGAAATGTCAGGAGGGTGATAGACGAGTAAGGATACCAAGGATGAGGGTTGTGTGGATGGGAAAAGTGTTTGAGAGAATGGGTGTGAGGTAGTGTGTTAGGAGGGGTCTATTGACCCTACATTTAAACTCCTGGAGATTGCAGCCATCGGGGAAGCAAGTATACGGAAGGGAATTCCACAGGCGGAAAGTGTGAGAAAAGAAGCTGTTGGAGTAGAAATTGCGGTTACATCTTATCTGTTTCACTGTAAAATTATCATCTCTAATTCACTCCCTTCTTCACAAAAAAATTACTGAATAGGACAAAAAGACTGGGTATGAGAACATCGACAATGGGACAATGAAAAATGTGTAACAGTGAAATTAGTGGTGAAAAAATTGAATTATATTCTAATGCAATAGTCAGTCAGTTAAGTGCCATACGTGATACACGCTTGGGCGATCATGTCTCGAAAGAGACATGACTGACTGGGCAGAAGATTATCCCGCAGTAGGTTGCCATTGCTTTCTGCGGTAGACTGGTTGCCGACCAAGGCTATAGAACCCAATCTGTCCTGATATTTAACCCATAACTGGAGGGAAGAGACGGATTAATACCTTTCCCAAGGGTATTTGCACATAAGTGAATGCAATGAATTCAGCTGGAATTCGAACTCGGCTCCCCGATTTCTTGTTCCGAGCCGATATCGACTGCACCACAACGCACATCCTGCAATAGAATATGCTTAAAGACTAGTTGGTACAAGAAACAATGCAAATATATGAAAAGATTGTAAAATTTAGTGGTAGGAGTTTGATGGCTGGAGGATACCTAAAAAAAATAGTTCAAGAAAGTTGATAAAAACTGATGAAATACTGAACTATGGAAAATACATTACTTTGCTAAAGTTCCACCTATTACTGGATGTAGCAGAAGGTGCAATATTTCAACCTGAGAAAGCAACTTAACAAACCCTGTATGAAACAAATTAGATGCTCGCTGATAAAGACAGTGCAGATATCCTTATGAAATAATTTTGAATTGATATTCTTTCATTCCATGTCTAGTTGGAACTGTAGCCTAGTAGTGATTACGACTTTTACAGTCACTCTCTATATAAATACATTTAGTACTATTTTTTCTCACATGGCTCATTATTTTTGCATGCTCCATTTTCACCATTACCACAAGGTTTGTATCTTCATTTTTACTGTGACAATGTGGATGCAATAACTTACACTAAGAGCCTGAATGACTGCAGATATGATTCCTTAAAGTACATTGTTAAATATTTGTAGATTTTTAGTTAAAGTTAAAGACACTGATTTTTTAGCTCAGTGACTAATTTCTTTTGCATGTCATTATATGTAATTGTATATATCAATTGATGCGTGGAGACAGAAATCAACACCACAAGTGGAGGGGGTGGTTATCAGTTTCATACCTTAAGTAAATGCATATATACAAGTCAACCATCCCTCCGTGCATGGAGTACTGCTGCCATTTATGGTCAGGCACCCCTGCCGTTCTCCTCAGTGTTCTCGACAGGCTCCAAAGGAGAGTCTGTAATGTGATAGGTACTGATCTGGTGGCTAGACTGCAGCCACTTCCCCACTGTCAAAATGTGGCCTCCCTTTGTCTGTTCTATAAATACTTTCATGGCTTCTGCTCGGACGAACTTAAGTCACTGGTGCCTCCTCAACAGGTGTTTACTCGTGCAACCAGATTGGCAACTGGGTCCCACCCATTCACAGTTAGGTTAGCCAAATGCAGACGACAATTCTACTCCTGCAGGTTCTTCTCTCGCACTTCCCGCCTGTGGAACACTCTCCCATATTCTTGCTTTCGTGACGGCTAAAACCTCCAGAAATTTAAATGCAATGTCAATACTCATCTATTAACCACTGGACTCTAGCTCTCTCCCTACCCCAGTATATCCTTCCCTTTCTCTCCACCTATGTATCTGTCATCGCACCTGCATTTTCAGCTTTCTATTGCTTCTTTCTAACTAGTTTGTACTCCTCACTCTTTTCTAATTAATCTTTTTGCAGTTATGTAATCCCCAGCTCATCAGTGGTATTTCTGCCTTGCTCGGGGTGAAATGATAAAAAAAAATCATTTAAGATATGAAATTTAATGTCTTTAGGGAAAGAGTGCAAAGCAATATGGGTATAAAAATCAGCACTGCATGATGATTGTCAGTTTCATGCCTCAATAAGATGTTTACATCACATGCCACTAAGAGATTGTAGAAAAACTAGAAAAAAGGGAAATGATCACTTTCCAGTTCTTTTGTTTAGGCAATTTATACTATATAAATACTATATAAATACTATAGTATTTACTTTCCAATTCTAATGTTTAAGGCAATTTATGATTATGATGATTAGATTACTTTTTCACTTATATATTTACGGTTATAATCATTTATGTATTTCATTCATTTATTTAGTTATTATATTTTTCTTTTGAATATTTCCTTGGTTCTGAGTCTTGGTATTTGGAATAAAATTTATTAAATTTAATTTATGGAATATTATTCAACTTTTTTCTTCATATTGTAAATAGCATAGTAGGAACTTGCTTTCATGTCCCCATTTAGAAATGTGTGTGTGTGTGTGTGGCATGTATACATAACTTTCAATCAATAAATATATAAACAAATGAATGAGAAGATAGAAAAATAGATAGTGATGCATTTAGTTCTGTGAAGGAACTTCTTCAGACAAAAAACAATTTAAATGATAGAATCAATCTTTTATTTATATATTTGTTTTTATTTACATATGGACTATCTCTGATATTGAGCACTTGTACCCATAAATATAGCATACTTTATATATATATATAAATATATATAGTTTTAGAAAGTAAGTGGACATTGAAGGCAATACCCACTGCTGGCAATCTGTTTCATGCTTAAACATAATCAGCAGGCTTGATACTGACAACTTTTACCCTTAGCATACTTTATATATATATATATATATATATATATATATATATATATATATATACATTAGTAAATATACATATAATCCTACTTCTATGGCATGACTCAGAGTTTCATGCATTATGCAATCACCTGGTGCATATTTCAAACTGACAGTTTATTAGATTTGAATTTAAATGTACTCGATGTTCATGAGAATTAAATCTTATAAAGTTAATTTACTGCTTTTTTAATAACAAGATTAAAAATTTAAATATTCTAAGGTTACATGTAGATAAAAAATTTAAATTTAAATCAATCATATAACTTTTAATAATGTTAAACACATGATTTTTAATATCATTAAATACAAGAATAGAATTGTCCTCTTCAAATGTTTTTGCTTTTTAAAAGAAAGAACAAAAAAAAACAACTATTTCCTTGGAAATCACCACAAAAACCAAATCTTACAATGAAATAGGAAACATAAATAAATGAGTACACATGTTTTATAATTTATAGAAACTTAAAATTTACCAATGCTAATACCTAAAATAATAATTCCAGTTGAAAAACTGTCTTTCCATATGTATTTGTGTGTTTATGCATACATGCATGTGTATGTTTGCATATATATATTTGTGTATTATTTATTTTATTTCATTTTAATGTTTTATATTTTTTAATTTTTTAAAAACTTTTCGTATTTCTTCTTTTTTCTATCTTTTATTTTATTTTCTCAATTTTTTTAAAGATTTTAATCATTTTTTAAAATTTCTTATTCTTTGAAATAAATGTTCATTCAAACCAAGGTGGTTCAACATCTCACAGCCCACAGACTCTTCTCTAACAAACAGTATGGTTTCTGCTTCACCAGGCCTACTGCTGATATGCTCACGACCATCACTGAATATATACACCAGGCTCTCAACAAGAGCGGTGAAGCCCGAGCTGTTGCCATAGATATCTCCAAAGCGTTTGACAGAGTTTGGCATGTTGGCTTTTTACACAAACTGTGAGGTTATGGTATAACTGGACAATTGTTTGACCTTATCCAGTCATTCCTTTCAAATTGCACAATGAAGGTAATATTGGACAGATATGCCTCCCAATACTATCTTACAAATGCGGGTGTACCTCAAGGCTATTTTCCTTATCTACATTAACAATCTCCCAGATGTAATAAGATCCTAAGTAGGCATATATGCTGATGACACTACAGTTTACTCTCGCATCGATCAAAAATCTGCTGAGGCTGTCAAAGCAAACCTTGCTACCGAGCTTAAAAAGAACCTCCAATCTGTGGTGGACTGGGGTAAGATGTGGCTCGTGAATTTTAATGCTTCCAAAACAAAGTTGCTATCAATTAACCATCACAGACAATCACTTCTAACCCCTATTATCAGTTATCAGTTAGTGAGATAGGAGATGACTATTGACTTCACATTTAAATTCTTGGTGATTATAGCTGTCGGGAAAGCAAGTAAATGGAAGGGAATTCCACAGGCGGGAAGTGCGAGAAAAGAAGCTGCTGGAGTAGAATTTACGTTTATAATTTATTGGTTTCACAGTAAAAGGGTGGGGCCTAGTTGCTAATCTTGTGGCTCAAGTAAATTTATATATAGGGGGCACCAGTGAGCTGTGTTCATCAGAGGAGAAGCCATGAAAGTATTTGTATGTGTGTGTGTGTGTGTGTATATATATATATATATATATAAATGAGCAGAGACAGCAGAGAAAAATTACAAAAAATGCTGGTTATAATTTACATCAAAGTGTTAACAATACAGAGACTATATAAAAACTGTACCTAAGATAAGTTGTGTTTTCCTGTCAACTAGAGGGCATCTTCATTAGGGTCCTCTTTTAGCTGGCATCTCAAAGACAGAAGACGTTCAGTTTTGTTGCTACTACAAATACCTATAGTTACACCGTGAAGAGTTGTACTACTAACTAGTATGTAAAACACTCAGCTACACAAAGACTTCAGTTAAGTGAACTCATAATTGTTTATTTTGTATAACATATTATAGCAGCAGACAGAACAATTTGTCTGCAACGAATAATATATGCCTCCCAATACTATCTTACAAACGCGGGTGTAGCTCAAGGCTCTATTCTAGGTCCTATGCTTTTCCTTATCTACATTAACAATCTCCCAGATGTAATAAGATCCTAAGTAGGCATATACACTGATGATACTACAGTTTACTCTCACATCAATCAAAAATCTTATGAGGCTGTCAAAGCAAACCTTGCTGCTAAGCTTAAAAAGGATCTCCAATTCATGGTGGACTGGGGTAAGAAATTTTTTTTTTTTTTTAATCATATCACCCCAAGCAAGGCGATAATGCCACTGATGCGCAGGGGGCTATGTAAGGGTAAAAAGAATGGAAAAGAGAAAGCCAGAAACCACATCCTAAACAGGGAACAAGGGATGAGCCTCTTCCCCTGTTCAATAGATGTGGGTGGAGTGTGAACCGGGTGATAGTTTAGTCTATCTACTCCAATTGAAAAAAGAAAAAAACAAAATGAGAAGATTGGAAAAAAAAAAACAGGAAACCACATCCTAAACAGGAAACAAGGGATGAGCCTCTTCACCTGTTCAATAGATGTGGGTGGAGTGTGAACCGGGTGATAGTTCAGCCTATCTACTCCAAGATGGTAGAACTAAGCCAGCAGGGAGCATGGATACAATGGGAGAATTTCATACAAGGGAAAATAAGCTGGTCGGGGATATGGCACTCCAAAACTAGTTAGATAAAATTTCTGTGTATGATATGCTATTGAGTCTGGCAAACTTGTATACTTGGAGGATGAGTAAAACACTGTCATGTCCACTCTGTGCTGAGAAAGGAATGCTAAATCATATTTTAAACATCTGTCTCAGGGTCCTTGTTGATGGGAGGTATCAGAGGAGATGTGATCAGATGCTTAAGAAATTGGCTGGAGTGGTGACCGCAGCAATCAACAGTTGTGGGTGCAAGCCTGAAATAAATGTGATGTTATAAAATGAAATTCAAAGACAGTGTTTAAATATTTGTACATATATTTATTCAATACCATATGGGCTATTTTGTTTCACATGAGTGTATTACAATATTCTTTAAAGCTTCCAAGTTGTGTTCCTTGTTCAGCAGTCATCACATTAACCATAATCAGTCAGTTAAGTGCCATAAGTGATACACGCTTTGGGCGATCATGTCTCGAAAGAGACACGACTGACTGGGCAGAAAATTATCTCGCAGTAGGTTGCTATTACTTTCTGTGGTAGACTAGTTGCCAGCCAAGGCTATAGAACCCAATCTGTCCTGATATTTAACCCATAACTGGAAGGAAGAGATGGATTAATACCTTTCCCAAGGGTATTTGCACGTAAGTGAATGAAATGAATTCAACTGGAATTTGAACTCGGCTCCCCGATTTCTCATTCTGAGCCGATATCCAATGCACCACAACCCATATATGTGGCCTAAATCACCAGAGCTATTGAAATGTTAGCCATATTGAAATCCCTATTCAGTTTTTTATCATAGTTGTTTCTAATTATCTCACATTTCATTATTAATAAATTTTGTGAAATCCGAAGATGTGTTGTATGATGTAAATTTACTGCACAAAATTTTAAAATTACTGCACTTTAAATAGATTTTCACCTTAATAAATTTCTTTCTTTTTAATCAGAACAACATTTTTAAGTTTAATTTATAGTTAAATCCAGTAGGATGCTGTCTAGCCAATACATTAAGTGTATTTCTTTTTGAAAGATCCCTTTTATGCTCATATAAATATTTGATCTAAATTTCTAGATGTCTCACCAATGTATCTTTTGAGAGAATCTTTGCAATTTATTTAGGATATTTTTTATTTAGAATTAATGTTGTTATTTTGGTTTATGTTGGTCAATCCCTTTATCACTGTTAAAGTAGGTTTAGCAAATTTTAGAATAAGGTTTTGTAGTGAACAAAACAAATTCTAGATTTTAAAATTCAAATCTGATTCATTGTTAGAAATAAATTAATTTTCTCAAATTGACAAACTTTGCTTAACACACACAAAACTCGCAAAATTACACACTTTGATGTGAGATGTTTGTTGCCCAATTGAAAGGCCAGAATCACATCTGGGAGTGAAGTCTCAGATGACTTTTTTGGACCCTAAAACAAAATAAAAAGACAAGTAAAATTGGCTCTTGTCAGAGAGTTAAGATACTGAGCAATTAACACGTACCCTTGACAAACGTCAAGCAATCATTATTATTATTATTGTCTCTGTCTTTCTCTCTCACCTCCTCCTCCTTCATCATTCACCACTAATCACCTGCCTTTTCACCATTCACCCTAAATTTAAAGACACTCCTACTCAAAGATAATGTTCACACATACGTTCCTGCCTACGTACACATAAACTCACTCATGCAAGGACAACTTTGAACTCTCTTGATACCCTTAACCTCTTAATACTATTTCTCTTGGAATGTTTAACTTCTACGAATTCATGCTTTTCTTTTCTATTCTTTTTTTATTCAAACATGCAAAAGGTATACTTTTATTCTTCCACGAATCCACATATTCCAATCTACAAGCTTCTGATGAATATGAATATATCTGTAAGTTGTAGGGAGTTGGGTTATGTTTGATGCATGGCCAATTCAAAAAATAATCTTAACCCTCTCGGGCCATTCGTATCATATTTGATACAGTATGAAAACAAGCCTTGAAAGAAATATTTTCCTGAAAAATTTTTAAGAGAAATATTTTATAAATTTCAAATGAAAGCAGTACTGACTGCTCAGTCAATGAATACCAAATGTTTCCTTATAGGGAAATACCAAATGTTTCCTTATAGGGAAATATTGTATCAAATATGATACGAATGGCTCTAGAGGGTTAATAATCTCCCTACAGCTTTATTGGTGATCCTTGACATCTAAAGAATAAGCATCTTACTTCTACACTGGTGAACCCCAACATCCAAAGAACACATACCCTACATCTTCACCAGTGACCCCAACGTCAAAATAAAAACATACAATGGAAGAATCACTTCTTCACTAGTGAACCTTGACATCCAAAGAACATGCTCCCTACTTCTACACTGGTGAACCCGACATCAAAAAAGAACACCTAATGGAAGAATCACTTCTTCACTGGTGAACCCCAACATCCAAAGAACACATACCCTACATCTTCACCAGTGACCCCAACGTCAAAATAAAAACATGCAATGGAAGAATCACTTCTTCACTAGTGAACCTTGACATCCAAAGAACATGCTCCCTACTTCTACACTGGTGAACCTGACATCAAAAAAGAACACCTAATGGAAGAATCACTTCTTCACTGGTGAGCACCAACGTCCAAAACCAGTGAAAAACATACAGTGGAACAATCTCTACCACCTCACTGATGAACTCTGATGTTGAAAAACAACACCTAATGAATCACTTCTTCATTGGTGAACACTGATGCCCAAAATCAAAACAAAACAAAAAATAACACAAAAAAATTGAAAAGAAAAACAAGCAAAGGAACACTCTTTGAATACTTATGACACATTTTTCCTTCAAAATTTACCCACACATGCAAAAGGTAAACTTTCATTCTTCCACAAATTCACACATTCCAATCTACAATCTTCTGATAATTACAAATAAATAGTAACTTGTAGGGAGTTCAGTTATGTTTGACACAAGGCCAATTTAATAAACATAAACCATCTCCCTACATCTTCAGTTTAATAAATTCTTTTCAGTTATAGTCATTAGTTAATATAATGGGACCAGTTTTATCAGCAATCTTTAAATTAGTTTCTTTTTTTATAGATTTGTAAGCTTTTCTCTTCCCATCAAATGCAAAATAATTCAAGTATTATAAGAGTATAGACGTATTTTCAATTTTGTTTTTTCATAGAAATATTGAGTGTTACAAATTCAATGTGCTCTTGAGGAGAAACCTATAATTACTTCATATTTTATTGTCTGGTATGAGTAAAAGTTTAAGATATCATTTTTATTAATGAATTTTTTAAGCAAACATTTTAGTTTCCAGTCATTATTAGTGTGGTTTAATATGATATCATTATAAAGTAATGAATTGATTTTGTTTTATAAGTAAATTCTCTTAATCATAAATTTTATAATTAAGATCAAATATGTTTGATATTGTTTAGTTTATTCATAAGTTTTTCTTGAAAGCACTTAAAATTTTTGTCCTCAAAAAAAAAAATATGATAAAGAAAAATATACTGAAAACACTTTTAAACACCTCCAGTATTTTTTTTTTAATCATTTCACCCCGAGCATGGCAGAAATGCCACTGATGAGCAGGAGCAGGGTCCTACATAACTGTAAAAAGATTAATTAGAAAAGAGTGAGGAATACAAACTAGTTAGAAAGGAGCAATAGAAAGCTGAGAATGCAGGTGCAATGACAGATACATAGGTGGAGAGAAAGGGAAGGTTATACGGGGGTAGGGACAGAGCTAGAGTTCAGTGGTTAATAGATGAGTATTGACATTGCATTTAAATTTCTGGAGATTGTAGCCATCAGGAAAGCAAGAATATGGGAGAGTGTTCCACAGGCGGGAAGTGCGAGAGAAGAAGCTGCAGGAGTAGAATTGTCATCTGCATTTGGCCAACCTGACTGTAAATGGGTGGGACCCAGTTGCCAGTCTGGTTGCATGAGTAAACCCCTGTTGAGGAGGCACCAGTAGTATCTTTTACTCATAAAATTACAACCAATAAAATAAGAGATAATTAAAAGCAATAATGATAAATATAAATGTTATTAAATGTTGAATACGATTGGCTCAGTTTAAAATTCAAATAGATTAGATGTTGAAAATTTAAATGCTGATAGTTTATAAATTTCTTACATTTTGATGTAAACTGTTGTTCCACTATTTTCTCTACATATATAATTACATCAATAAAACAATTATTTTGTCTGAAAAAGTCTAATATGAAACACCTCATTATACAGTTTTCTATCTTGTCATTCATTTACCTACTATCATATAGACACGTTATATATATATATATATATATATATATATATAATGAGCTGTGATACAGCAAAACAGATCTGTCTGTGGATGACTATATATATATATATATATATATGTCAATGTGGGCTCTGCATATCTTTATATACAGATGTAATTAGTAAGATAGTTGAAATATATAAATCTAATTAGAACATATTTCATCATGACAAAATATATTTTCAAAAGCTTTTGATATTCATATCATTTTCTAACCTTTATATATTTATTTGCATTATCAATATATGTTATTTTTGTAAAATTGTTTACAAAGATGACTTTATTATGTTGTTATTTTTATTAATATTTTTATGTCATAGCTACTTTCTGTAATTAAATCCTTTCATATGAAAATCTATGGAATTAGATCTCATTTTATAGCACAATTGCATCAATATGATATCTAGTTCATGTAGGAATTAAATGTCTGGCAGAAAATTTATCTTCTGGTCTTAATGTTATCATTTTTACAAAGAAATATCCTGCTTTTATATACACAAGACATTAGTAACTATAGAATCTACTAATAATTGCAGGACAGTGGCCATTGTAGTTGACCTGCATCTCATCAAGAGGGAACTTAAGAAAAAAATTAAAGAGGAGACAGCAATGTTGTCGTCCTCATGAATAATGATTTTATCTACTGTTTTGGGGCTTCCAAGTAAAATAAAATTATAAGGAAGAGATAAAGTTTAAAAATGAAAAATATTTGAGGAAGAAGACAATCATTTTCAAATTTCTTGAATGAAACATTGTCAGTTATTTAAAATATCTGGCTAATATATTCTTTCATCTTAATTTCTGATGCTTTTTATTGCACATTTCAGATTATCATATTGCCACCACTAGTGATCATTACAGATCCAAAGCTAAACTTATTTATAAATGGAACTTTGTCTGAGTTTGTGTGTATGCGGCTGTGCGTGTCCATTACCTATAGACTCCGAAACGGCTGAACCAATTTTCTTGAAAATTTACACAGTTTACTATAAGCATCTGAGAGTGTTCTTAGCTAGGTTTTGTGTCAAGGTACCCCTGATAAATATCGATAATCGAAAAAATTGGGTTTAATCAAATTTGATACACTCATAGACAAAGACATAAGAAATGGTATTCAGAAGTTTCAAGGTTGCAGTTTTTACAATAGTGCAGAAAATTGATAATATATATATATATATATAAAAGGCAAGATGTTTGTGTGTGTGTCTGTTTATCTGTCTGTATGTCCTTTATACAAATCCACAATTTTTATCTGATTCTCACCAAACTTCATACAAATATTCTTTAGGCTGAGTCTGAGTTCCAGGACCATGGATTAGTTTTAAAGCTTTCATTATACTCGAGCAAGGCCAGGCTATACTGCTAGTAAAGAATAAGTTTCTGGCTAGACATCTTTTATTCATGTTAGCTTTTATATTGATTAGTGTATTAAAGCTAACCTCACTCATCTAGTCAAATTCGTTACTTCTATGTCTACTAAAGTATCAGCATCTTTGTTTACATTATAATACATTATCTAATGATATTAATATTTCAGAATGAACTCTTGTTAATTATCATTAATTTTTAACTATTATCTTTTCTTTCACCTTAATTTTTATTTATTTTTATTACAACTGTTAATATAATGATAAATAAATCACTATCTGGTGAGGCTCATTACTACAAGTTCACTTGGAAACAAATTCAATATTACTAAAAAGTATTCTGATTTATTTTATTGAAGAAATCAACTATTGCAGTTATACATGAAAACTCTTCATTATGAGCATAAACAAAAATCTAAATATAATCATGGATATTTAAAGTAAAAAAAATAATAATCATCATCATTATAATAAAAAATATATAAACACTGTTTTTGAATTAGGAAGAAGAAAGCAAAAGTGAATCCAAAATGTGAACTACATAGGAGATGCTTTCTTTTAACAATGTTAAAGACATTGACTTCAAATACTTTTCTCTTTCTCCTGAGTAAGTAAAGATTAAATATTAATATAAAGTTCACTAAAAGTTGAACTTGGAAATCCTTTTAACATTTTGTAGGTCTTTTCCCTTTACTTTTTTTTTTGACAAAAATGATGTGACAGTTGCAAAATAAAAAAATACTTCTAAAGGTAATTATCTTTCTTTGCAATGTACTTCTTCTATTAAAGTAAAAATTACTGTATGACTAAAGCAAAAACATTAGATTCACCAATTCTAAAAGACAGAAATTCAAAAGGTGAAAAAAGCAACTGGCACTTTTCTTATTCTCAATTTTTGGTCATGTATTGAAGTTATCTTTGAAACAATTAAAAAAAATGAAATGGAAAGAAGATCCAGAAATCATATTCAGAAAAAAATGGCACCTGAAATATAACTTGGTGCTTGTTAAAATCGAGATAGTAGAATTAATAAAGACACGGAAAATTAAATATTAAATATAATAAGTTTGTACCTTGGAAAGCATGATCAAAGCCATTTCTTTTCCAGATTCCTTTAATGTTCTTAAAAGCTTTTAAATTGTTCTTATTTTATATGCTTTACTGAAAATTAGAAATGTTTACATCAGTACAAAAATATTCAGAGGCTGTTTCCTAATTTTTTCAATTAAAATCAGTAGGTCTAACCCCAGTCTCATATAACCATTCAAATTTCTAGAAAACATTTTCAGTTTAAATTAATTGCCCTTAAGTATACCAGACTTATCTAAATCCTAACAATTTTAAATTAAATTTATATCTTGATGTAATTTATTTCTATGAATTTAAAACAAAAACATTAAAATAATGCAGACTTTCTAAAATATCTAACACTAAAGTTGAAAAATACTGTTTTTTGCCTTTGTTGCTTTGCATAAAATTTTCAGATAAAAATCACTTGCAAAAAGACCATTAAAAATATCATAAAAGTGATAAAATCACCAAAAATTAATTCTTTAAATCTCATAATCAGGTTTAACAAGCTTTTTACATTGCTTTTTGCCTATCTGGAAATTATAAGATTAGAAAATTTAGCATTTTATTTTGACAGGAATAAAAATGTATAATTCCTAACTTGACATAAACATAAAGCCTAAAAGTAATTAGAGAGTTTGTTTTTCATGTAAAGGAGAAAAATGATAAGTAACTAAAAAAGAAATTCAAATAACAGCTCAAAACAAAGAAAGAAATAGTTTACACATATAATAAGAATAAATAAGTGAATAAAACATAACAGATATCTTTGCATTCAACTGTAAATCTTAACCAAAATGAAAAGTCATGATTTGTTTTTAATTATTTTTAATTTCATGCTAAACAATAAATACAAAGGGCTTTTCATTAAAATGAAAGCAAACAATATTCTTTCTTGATTGAATGCAACATATTTTTTCAGACAACTCTTGAGATTTATAAATTAAAAGAAAAAATTCTCAATAATAGAGAAAAAGTAAGAATAAAAAAAATGTTATAAATAAAATACAAAATAATAAATAACAGGAAACTATATATACAAATATGATTTAGTAAGAAGTGTAATATTCTGTAAAATGTATTGAGTTTGAAATAAAAGCAGTTGTTAAGAAGTCAAGAAGGTCAACTTTATTTGAAATCATGAAGTGAAAAATGGATGTAACAATTCAAAAGGATTCATCATAAAGAAGGAAAAGAAGACATGACTTAGAAGACACAACAGACATTAAATAAGACTAAAAATAAAAATGGCTAGAAATGATGAAAAGTTTTTAATTTTTGTAGTTGCAGAATGAATATTAAAATCATTCAAGGTATCCATCAAGTGAATGAAATATAAGAACAATATGCATTATGATATGCTTTTGTATTCTTACAATATTAAGAAAAGTGTTGCAGCCTTCAAAGGAAGACTGTCATTTGACATAAGAATATCCATCAAAAATATTGAAGGAAAGGAGATGAAATAGTAACAAGTCCTGTGGAAATACCTTCATAATCTGTTCAGTGAATCTTCTGACATTAACAAGATTATGAATACAAAACACAAAAATAAAATGTAAGCATCATTTACTAAATCAATTGAGAAGGGACATTTTCTCTTTTGCATTTTTTTCAGAAGAACCTATGAAAAGTGTTAAAATCTTAGAACAGGAACCTAAGCAAGGTGGAATCATATGCTGATTTGGACACCTAAAGATTAATTCTTCTAAATCTGCCTTGAAAGACATTTCCACATAAGTTATAAAAGAGTCAAGGTTTCCCTAATCAAATATACAAGTTGCTTTTTACTTAGCCTCATATCTTAGCCTGCATTTTTCCGTATAAAATTCAGTTACATGTATCTCCTTTTTGGAAAAATATGCAGAAATTTAATAAACGTAGTAAAGAACATTGCATGTAGATTTTTGTCTTTCCAACAGAACAACTAATGACAACACACGATGCAGCACACATAACTGGTTAACTAGATGGCTTTGAGCAAGACATCTATTGATTGCTTATCTATATCTTCACTTTTGAGCCTGAAAATTATTTTTTTTCTTTTTATGTTTATTTTTTTAATAATCAGAAAATACTGACTTGGAGAGAATGTCAGATAACATGGAGTTAAAGAATTAAAAAAAAATTGGATCAACTCCTCAATATTGGTATGAGCTAAAATTACTTTTTTTGACAATGATAAATATTGTCATATCATTTGAATGAAGTCAGAACACAGATTTTCATTATGGGCTTTAAGAATCAAAGGTTGACATAATAGTAAACAAATTCATTCTTTTGCTACTGTTTCCAAACAGCTCCATATGTATCAGATACTTTGAAATGTAAAAATGTTTTGTGAATTACAGTGAATGGAAATTATTAATAGCAGTGTGAAAGTCAGTAAACAAAAATATTTACTGAACAAGTGCACCCTTTTAATACTCAGTTAATAGAAAAACATCTCATCCACATTAACACAAGGAACTTTTAAAACTATTCATTTATGATGAATCATTTTTTTGCTATATGAACTGGTTTTCTTTTATAAATTAAAAATATATATAATCTTTTAGATAATTACACTGCAATAATGCAAAATCTTCATAGAAGTTTTCTTGTTTGATAAAAAATGTAATTTGAAAAAATCATTGTTGAATAAATAATTATTAAAGATATTTGGAAACTGGCAGGTAAGTTTATCCGCAAAAAATGGAGTCAGTTAATCCACTAACAATGGATGAAAATCCATTGTCAGCTGAAAATGTTTAATCATTTATTTCTTTGGTGATAGAATTGACAAAAACAAAACCATTAAACAACATATAAATTTGTATCTCAAAACTCCTAATAGTACATTTTTAGATATCTCCAAGCAGAATAAAGATTATTGTCTCTCTCAACAAAAAATTAATTAATAAATAACACTGATGTATGCATTGCACTAAATGTATGAATTGGAGGACAAAATTCATGTTCTTGTTACAAATATTTGTCACTTTCATGTTGATGCCTTTGAGAAAGGCATGAATACGATTCTCCTTGGAGTTCATTTAATCACCATTATTATCAGCAATGTTTTGTCATTGATATGTGAGAAGAGAGAAAAGAATAAACAAGTATATATTTCTTAGTAATTATACATTTAGGCAATAGCAGCTTTAAAGCATAAAAAAGGCTATAAAGATAGAGAGAAGCTGTTAACCATTTACTTATTCTACTGCACTCTTTTCAAAAGATATACAGCACACTTAATTCTGTTTCTCAAACTGCTAATTATCGTTTCTTTGACAAAAAATCTCAGCAATCATCTTTTGCTATGTTTCTAAAGAATTTCAACTGCAACATCTACTTTTCAAACAAAGGAGAGATTTACAAAGAACAACATGAATCAGTTAAAACAAATGTATGGTTGGACTTGATTTCAGGAAAGATGATTCTAAAAGAGAGACATTGTTATGATTGATTGCAACAAAAGGTAAATTTCTCAATAAAAGCAGAATTTATAGAGAAGCCAGTTGGACATTTGCTTATGGCCTTTTTCAAAGTAGATTAACAAACTTTGTAACAATTTTGAAGAAATTGTTCATTTATCATTCCATTCACAGAGAAAAATGTTTTCAAGATTTACTTTTTGTTATGTTTTGGATTTCTTTGTGTGTAGTAGGAGTCATAGCACTGCTCTCCATGTTCTTTGTGACGACAGGGTTTTTCTCTTTCTTAATTCTCCAGTTATTTACTATTTATATTTGCCTATTAATTTGCATATGATACTAAACCACCTTGAACCAGAGAGGTCATACACCCTTGTTTTTTTTTTTTCCTACTCCTGACTTTTTTTGTATTGTCCTTCCTCTTGTCTTTCTTATTTTCTCTTTAATGTTGATCTTATTTTTTTTTTTTCAATTTATTCTTTCTATTTGTTTATCTTTTCATTCTCACTTTCTTCCATTTTCTGCTCTGTTCCACTTTTGCAACATTCTGCCTGTACTTGTTCCTGACATTCCATTTCCACATCATCCAGCTCATTGTTTTTTTATATATATAATTGTATTGCCCCAAGCAAGGAATTATACTGCCACTGTTGTGCAGGGGGTTACATAGGAGGAAAATTATGAAAAAGAGTGACATAATAAAGGGGTTGTCAGGAAGTGGGTAAGAGAGGGATAAGAAAACTGCAGAAATGAGACGGGAGCATGTGAGAGAGGATGCAAGTGAGATAGCAAATGACTATTGACTTTACATTTAAATTCTTGGAGATTGTAGCTCTCAGAGAAGCAAGTAAATGGAAGGGAATTCCACAGGCTGGAACTGTGAGAAAAGAAGATGCTGGAGTAGAATTTGCATTTACATCTTATTGGTTTCACAGCAAAAGGGTAGGACCTAGTTGCTAATCCTGTGGCTTGAGTAAATTCATATATATGAGGCATCAGTGAGCTAAGTTCATCAGAGCAAAAGCCATCTGAACTGATCTGCATGTATCAGTATACATTGTTCTTTTTTCTCAAGTATAGCCATGTTGTGTCCTTTTTGTATCAGGAAATTTGCTTCTTCTGGATTCATCTTTTATTCTTTCTATGCCATCAATTTTTTTCATTGCAAAAGACAATTATGGGAACTCTGATTTGTCTCCCCATTAATGCTGAATATGGAATAGATCTGCAAGTGATGAGCAGTTTTGGTAAATTTGCTTCTCTGTTTATATTAAGTGGTGAGAATGCTTTCAATCCCATTTTTACCATTTGTACCATTCTTTCTGCAATGCTATTAGATTGCTGATATGGTGGTGTCTTGTATGAGATGCATCCAATTCGTTTTAACCACATACATAAGTTTTCATTGCCAAATTTAGGAGCCTTGTCAGTGACTAGTGTCTGGTGTATGCTATAAAAAAAAGGTTACTACTACTTCTCCCACATAATTTCTCTTCTCACCCACCCCTTGTCTAAATGGGTCTGTTTGAATGGTTAAGATGATTTTCCTTGACCAATCAGTGGACACCTAATTTTGGCGGGCTCAATGCAAAATTCCTTCTATCTTCCTCTTTATCTATCGTTCTAGCAAGGAACAACAGGTAGGAAATTTCGTCTCCTTATTTGAGGCTACTTTGAACATTCTAAGAACCATCTAATTTATTTGGACGTTAAAGAACATTTCATAGTTCAAATTCTAAAGCCGCAAACACAACTAGTTTTGCAAGGACTTTTCTTCTCTATTATTGCCATAATAATTAATACTTGTTTCTTTATCTCTTTCTTGTGTCTTTTGTATTCCTTTTTTTCAGCAATTCCAACTAAATTCACCTTAATGCCATTCCTTAAGAATATAGTTCTTAGTGTTTGCTTTATTGTGGTGGCTTTTTTGTTTTTTACTCTGACAACTTCTGGCCATCCTAAATATAAGTCTACTGATACTAAGAATAATCCCTTCTATCTGATATGTGCATGATCCATGTGGACACTAACCCATGGTTCTGCTTCTTTGGGCCATGAGTGAATTTTTGCTTGCTTGAAGTTTTTTTTTTATTTCTGCACATTTTAGGCATCTCTGAATGTATTTCCCTATGTCTTTTGATTATCCTGGCCACCATGCTTACAACTTCAGTTTTCTTTGTGTTGCTGTGATACCACAATGTACATCATCAGGTACTCCTTTTAATATATCCCTTTTCAGTATTCGTGGTGTGACTATTACATCTTCATTGCATATTCTGCCATTTTCTATGATTAGTTTGTGCTTTGTTTCCTTAAAGAGTCACTCTGCTATTGAAAAATTATTCCATATATTATTTTTAATTCTATTATTATGCTTAATACTGGGTTTTGCTTTGTTTCTATTTCGAGTCTGTTTCTACCCAGTGTATTATTTTATCTTTAATATTTTCTTGTTATTCTTCTGTTTCATTCTTTATCTGCAATCTTGATAAAGTTTTTACATGAGAAATAGTTTCCCCTTTTATGTATCATCTTCTTCATGCCCGGTGTCCCTTTAGGACTTAGGCAATCATTGACTTCTACTTGTCCCTGTCTCTTGTCACTTTCAATATCTTTCCTCATGGTATCTTTCCTAAACCCCACTATGTCATACATTTTCTTAATCCTATGAAATATATCTTGTGCTGCTTTTCTCTCTCTCTCTCTCCCTCACTCTTTCTTTTCTTCTATCCATCCCATGAGTTTCAGCTTCTCCAGGCCTTCCTTCCTCATTACATGTCCCAGGAACTTCAGTTATCACTTCCTGATGTTAAGTATGAGTTTTCTTCTCATTTGCATCCTCTCCAACACCTCATTGTTACTCCCTTGTTTGGTCCATGGTATCCTCAGCATCCTTCTGTAGAAACACATTTCTGCTGCCTCAAGCCTCTCCTTTATCCTTGAGGAGACTGTTCAACATTCACTGTGATACAGAAGGAGAGATATTACATATCAGTCCAGCACTCTTTTCTTTGTTTCCATTGAAATCTTCTTGTCTCTCAGTATTCTAATTAGCTTTTGAAATGCGTCTTTGACCATGCCAATGTGTTTTCAGATCTCAGTGTCAAACTTTCCATCCTCAGTCAGAACATTTCCCGGGTATTTAAATTTCTTTACTTGTTTTCTCCAACCTCTAGTTGGCATTTTGGGTCTTCTTTTAGCTTATGATCATACATTCAGTTTTCTTGGAGTTTCTACTCAGTCCTTTCTTTTTACTTTCTCTTGCTACCTTCTGTAGAAGTTCCTGCATTTTCTTTTCTGTGTCTGCTATCAGCCCTTGTAATCTGCATATCTTAGATTGTTGCCAGTGACGGATTCTGACAAGGATTTTATTTAATTCAGAATTGTTTTGCTGTATAAGTTAGTGGGAAAATACATCCTTGTCTTATGTCTCTTTCTATTTTTGTATACCTGCTGAATTTATTTCCTATCCATACACAAGTGGTTTGCTGCTAATATAGGCTCCTAATTATACTCATGTGTTTCCTGAAAATGTTAAAGTTGCTGAACATCTCAATCAAATCTTTCAAAATTGAATACCATGATTTTTATTGCCATCTTAAAATCCTTGATGATCTGACTTTTGGTAATTATTTTCTCAGGTTAAATATGCATTCTAATGGTTTGTGGTTTAATTTTAATAAAATAAATTTTTCTATCAAAATGTTTTGTACTCTTTCCATGCTTCATACAATTGCTAGCACTTCTTTTTCAATATTCAAGCAGTTAGTTTCTGCTGATAACCTTCTTGATATGTACATGATTGGGTGTTCTTCTTGTGACAGAACAGCAGCTATCACCTTTTTACTTGTGTCAATGTTAATTAATTTTGTGGATCTGTTGTATCCTTGAAAAGGCTTACAATATACACTTTTGTTATTCAAGAGGAAATAACAACCAACATGATAGTAGAAAGTGGAAAGAAGAAAGTTATTGCAATAGAGAGTACAATAAGTGGATACACAGAGATTAGTAAAATATTACTAATCTCTGAAGCAAGATGCCGGTGAATACAGTGCTTACTATATATATAGTTCTCAGTATTAGTAAGTCCCCATAAGGAAAAGTGGGTATAGGATATTTTATTACGGTTAGTCAGTCACTTAAGTGCCATACGTGAAACACAATTGGGTGAGCATGTCTCGAAAGCATGAGAGAAATTCAATCTTTTAAATCATATTTACAGATTGAATTTCTCTCATGCTTTATAATGCATTTGCATTGGGCAGTAAAAGACAGAATGAGAAAATTTCTAGCCATTACTTCTTGCACAAGACTTGACTATTTACTATCAGTCAGTCAGTCAGTTAAGTGCCATACGTGATACACGCTTGGGCGATCATGTCTCGAAAGAGACATGACTGACTGGGCAGAAGATTATCCCGCAGTAGGTTGCCATTGCTTTCTGCGGTAGACTGGTTGCCGACCAAGGCTATAGAACCCAATCTGTCCTGTTATTTAACCCATAACTGGAGGGAAGAGACGGATTAATACCTTTCCCAAGGGTATTTGCACATAAGTGAATGCAATGAATTCAGCTGGAATTTGAACTCGGCTCCCCGATTTCTCGTTCCGAGCTGATATCCAATGCACCACAGCGCACACACATTCTATTTACTATAACTTTCTCAAAAATAAGATCTCTTTGGGGATAAGTAAAATGCATGAGATATTAATTATCAAGAAAAGATTTGCAAGTTATAATAATTTATTTTTACATAAAGTGATAATTTTGAAGAACAGATTATTCCTATATTCATAAATTATTTTCTATTTTCATATCACTGATAGTATAAAACACTGAAAAGAAAAATATTCTTTCTAAGACTCTTCTGGTCTTTTTTGGATCTCTTGAAAACAAAACTTAATTTTTCTATGGATGTTAAATGAACTACAGAGTTTCATATTTTCAGTTAAGTCTAATATAAACTCAGCAGTTTCTCAAATAAAATGCAGATAAGTACTTTACAAGGAAAACATCCAAGAATACTAAAATCAGAATTGTTAGTAAATTCAGTTTTCAAGCATTTAAATTAATTTAGAATTGATGCAGATCAGAAAGGAAGAAATCAAAATGTGAAACTTATAAAAAGTCAAGGAGAAATCTGAGTCAACTTATGTTATCCGTCTGTGATAAAAGGAACGTCTATTTTGACCTGAAATGAAATTTCACTTAATTCTTCTCAAACAACGATTTGTTTCTTTTTTTTTTTTTATCACAATCTACTATCTTTAACCAAAATTTCAATTTCATTTCTGAATGATTCACTTATATGAACATCCAGAATAACAGTACTTTAAATAAATAGCATATAACTTTAATTTTTGTAAATAAAGTTTTTAATGAATTTAGAAAATCTTGAAAGTAAGAAAGAAGGTAATGTTTTTCATTTTCAATCATGTTCACCCTTAAGGAAGAGAAATAAGGAATAGAAAAGATGGAGCAAGGAAGGAGAGATACTAAGAATAGCTTTAAGGTGAATGAAAAGAAAAAGATCAAACGTA
The DNA here is from genome assembly GCA_037127315.1 of Ascarosepion bandense. Taxonomy (NCBI): domain Eukaryota; kingdom Metazoa; phylum Mollusca; class Cephalopoda; order Sepiida; family Sepiidae; genus Ascarosepion; species Ascarosepion bandense. The sequence goes on from JBBBDQ010001794.1 coordinate 1,447,956, forward strand.
GAAGAGGAAGTCAATTGGGATATTCCTCTTCCAATCTCATTCATTTTAAACAATAGATATTGATTCTCAGTTGCAGCAAATGTTGTATATCCAAATCTATAGCCAGAAAGTATTGCATATTTCAAGGAAATTAAGTCCAGTTATATAAATTCTATGTATATTTGAGTAGAACAAAGAGTTTTGTAAAAGTTTGAATTCTATACAGAAAATGTTTTTTAACTAGCATAGTACCCATCAAAACAGCATTGTTATGTATAGAGTAGCACTTCTGTTTATGCTCTGAGTATATACACTTAGTCTAAAATCAGTATAATATCTGAGCACTCTACCTAAGTTAATGTTCATAAGTTAATTTTACAAGGGTGTTCAAGCAGTAGAATGCTGGCACAATGTACATTACTTACCTTCTAACTCAATGTTACATGTTTAAACCATGGCAAAATTTATTTGTTAATTATTTTATGTTTGTTTACTTTAGTGTGATATAAGGAAAAAATATACTGAAAAAGTCACAATGTCCATTATTATATAGGATCTTAAATTATTTTCAGTTTTTAAAAGTCGATTATATTATCTGCGGATTATTTATTAGTAATTTATTCCAATCAAAGTTTCAACAGAAATATAACTTTAACAGAAATATTTAATTCCTGTAAAACTCTTTTTCTTCTGCACTTTGATTAAAATTAAGTTTCATTGTTTTTTCTTCTAAATAAATATTTCACCAGTAAATTTTAACAATAATCTAACAATTTTTAAAATATCTGAATAAAAAAAATATATAGGTTCACAATTCCACCTCGGAATTCTGTTAATATGTACTGAATATTTTGAATTTTTAATATCAATGCTTTTTGTTTAATATTCCTACAAAATTGTATTTAATCAATATGCATATACATTTTATTACATTCAGCAAAAATCAATTGCTTCCAAGATCAATTACTTATAATATCACTTAATTCTTACTATGCTATCTTCAAAAAACAAAACAAACAATAGTGATAAAGTAAGTGAAAGTGAAAAAGACACCATTAAAAACATTCTTATAAATAAGTTAACAATACCCATGAAAGAATGAAAAATTAAATAAACTTTTTGGCTTACCTCCTTTGACACAATCTTCACTCAAACACATAGCATCTTTATCCTTTGAACCTAAAATGACATTAAAAAAAATTGTAAGTTTATGAATATTCAACAATTCTATCTGTAAACAATTCTTTTTTTGTTAATCTGATCAACAACAAGAAATTAAATGTGATAAGTTGATTCAATGGCAGACAGATGTAAATTGTATCCTACGAACAAATATTGAGTCTCAAGTATAAAGACAGAATTAGAAAGAACTATTCATAGATATATATAGAGAGAAAGAGAAAGAGAGAGAGAAAAGAAGGGAGTGTGTGTAAGAGAAAGAACAAATTAAAGATGTAAAAATGTTTCTTAAACTATTTCTTTCCACGTTTTTTTTGTTGACTATAGAAAGACTCCCCAGATGATACAAACTAATATTAGCAGACTTCCAGGAAACAATGACAAAACGTTAAATAAAAAAGATTTCCCACATCTGTCTGTGTTTATTCCTTAGTGCAGATTTGGAAAAAAAGAAATTTATGAGGATTTGTAATGTTTTTTTCAGAATCATTGAAAGAATATAATAAGGATTGGAATGCAAAATAAAGACAAAGTTGATTTGACTGAAGATAAAAACAAAAGTAAATATTTAAGGTTGCTATTTATGGGTATTTCAGATTTTAATAGTAATCAAAAGGACACAAGTAAAAGGTTTGGAAAAGTAAAAAAATAAATCTAGGAGTCAACACAATAGTTCCTAAAATAAGTGGACCTATTCAATCACCCAGAGAAATATGAAGTCATAAGTTATATGCTGAGAAACACATTTGACTTTAAAAGTTTCAGAAAATATTTGATGAGGCATGATACTGTAATGCTCTTCACTGATTTATTCTTTAAAATATGAAAAACTAAAGAGCTTCTATAAAACCTTCATGAAAACTATGTTCAAGATATTCACTGAACAGCTATTTGTTGACAAGGTAACACAGACTATTTACTTTCAAAGCAGAGAAAAAACACATGTAATTATTTAGTCATTACTTTTCTTGATCTTTCATCTTTTTGGGTACTTAACAACAACCATTTCCTTTACATCCAAAAAAGTAAAGATTAAATACCCCTTACTACTTTATTAGAGAAATTGTTCTTTAGTTTATATTATTTTTAGTCATTCTTGGAATTTATGTGACGTTGGTTAGCCTTTATCCTCATTTCTTTTCATATTCTCTTCATTTTTTTCCACTATCATTTTATTTTATGTATAGTTTATTTATTTGAACTTTAGATTTAAAAGAAGATTCAACAAACTGTACAATTTCAAATATAAAGTGAATTAACTAGAATAGTTTGGTTCAAAATCAAACAAGTTGTGTTAGATTCTATTGCAAGACTCGAGTTTTGTGACAATAAAAGTGTAGCTCTTCAATTATCTGAAAGCAACTAAAGTGTAGGGAAAATTAATATTGCTGCAGAGATTTGTATAAAATGCATTGGATTTTCTTATGCAAATTAATATTTTCACAAAAAATTGTTATTAACCTGACAATGATGGTAAAATTTTTACAATATACTGGAAAAATATGTAATATGTGAGCTTTAATATCTTGAGAATAAGTTGGCCTAGACAATCAATAATAAATACTTCACAGTTGTGGTGAAAATAGCCTAATAACTTCAGTTGAAGAATATGTAAAACATTTCAACAAATGAACCAATTCAATTCCTTTATGAATTACTGAAAAAGTAAAAGATTAAGAAGTGTATTCCATTTGAATTAAATGAGGAATGAAAAATCAATATGGAGACTTGCACTAATCATGTCTTTTGATATAAAATTAATCCATTTTTTGCATTATAATTTCTGTAATATTTGAACCAGATCAGGTTTATGGTTTCTAGCTCAATACATGGTTGTTGATCTGAATTCATTTGAATTGGTCACATGTATTAATATTTGCCATGCAATAAACAGACAAGTGTGGTATTTTCTGTATTAAATGTGAATAGGAGTTGTGCCAGCATTAATTGATTGTTACTATAGACTATTCTAGCCAGATACCTCTGGTTGCAATCATTAAGGATTTGTTCTCAGGCAAAGTCAAATGGATGCTTCCTTCTATAAAGTTTTCTTGATAAGCAAGTGACATGATAGATAGAGGAATGTCAAATATTGCCACAATTTCAGAAATGGCATGTCCCATCCATCTGGTACAAACTATCATGTCCTATTCAAACTCCAAGAATTCCTCTTGCTTTGTCATGAGTAGCCTAGCCGGTATTGATATAGACTTACAAGATGTCAGATTATTTCCATGATGACAAGATACAATGGCATCAACTACTGATATCTTTACATACTGCTATTCTATGATTTTTAGCACATGAATTTAAAGTTGAGTATTTACACATTTTAGTGCTACAACCTGATCACCTAATGATCTCATCAGGCCTTCTTGTTATAAACCATTTTTCTGGGATGTGTCAAGGTCATGCCTAATAATACCAGAAAGATTAAATTAAATTAACAATAGCTTACACAGTAAGAGAAGAAAAAGATGGGGAAGAAATATTATTATGAATAATATCTATTACTTGGTCAAAGATATAAAATGACAGCTACCTCATATCATGTACCTATTCCCTTATCATCAGTAGGATGGAGCCTACAAGTTCACTGAATCATTGTTCATTTAAACCTTTCCTATTGAGGCATATTCCAAGGATGTCTCTAGCCAACTGGTCTTATAGATGTTCATTAATGAGTGTGGGATCAATGGAATACCTGGAAACCAGCTGAATGTACCTGAAGCCAGTTCTATATCACATGCAACTGATAGAATTTAGAATTATCCTGCTAGAACCGTCAACATTGAGAAATATAACAAGCATAATGGAACGAGGTAATTATCTGCAACACTAAAACATGATATGATATTTCTACATCAATGAATCACTCTGATTTTCTGTGTGTTCCAAATGTCAATGAGAGAGTTCAATTCTGATGCTTTTTCCTAAAAACTACCACTTCCTCATGTAGATGATAACTTTCATCTTGACTTCTTCAAATCAAAGATCAATCATTATCTATCCTCTTTATCCTCATAAATCTCACTTCTTAGCAAGTTATTTTCTAATCATTTCACACCCCACATTATCATTAGCATTTTGACTGTAATCCTGTACTTTGCGATAGGCTAAGTCTTTTTTTATTACCCACACATCATTCATCTGAGGTCATTTCTACAAGAGCTTGAAGGAAAAACAATATAGTGTACTCTTGCCTCTAGTTTGTAATCAATCTAGTTCCTGTATGTTTGCGTATACAGGATGAAATTAGTATCAAACTTGTCAAAGTGTCTCTTAATTAAATAGAAAATAAAGAAATGAATATTAAAAAAAATGAGGGCAAAAGAAATCCAACTTTTCTTAGATTTTAAGAATTCTATCCAATATCCTTTTCATTTTTGCTCATGACTGAGAATACCAGATCATTCATTTTCATTTTCTTTAAAAATCATTTAAAATTACAATTGAAAATTTTTACAAGATAAAGCATAAACTCATTTCTAATGTTTAAATAAACTTTTTAAAAATTGATTTAGATAAAAATATTTTTCAAAGACCAAGTTCCTGAACATTTGGTGAAAATACATAGAATTTATTAATTTAAACTTTCACAAATAATTGCACACAATCAATGATAAAATGTAGTAAAAACATGAATTTTGTTTCTTAGTAACACAAACTCATATTAGCATTTATGTGAATGACAAATTTAATTAAAAGAAAGAAAATAATTTAAAAAAGATTAAAACATAGTCTCACACATATATACCTTTGAAATCATTAAATAGTTTGGATAATCTTAAATCGAGTTAATATCATTAAGGAAAATGTTTGTAATATTCACGCAAAATTGTAAGTTCCAACAAAACATTAATTTACATGTTTTGCAGACATTTTCATAAACGAAAAGAAAGATAAATACTTCTTGTTTTACAAAAGTTGATGGAGTTAATTATCAACCTGTAAACACTTATTATCTAGTATATCATATAATATCCTAAAACTCTCACAATAAATTATAAAATTAAAGAGAAAAACAGGAACTGTTGAATATTTAACTTGCTAGGATTAAATAATATTCACACATTAAATAATTTATATAATGAAGTTCAAAAGTAACTCTGAATAGAAAAATGTTTGGAGTATGTGATTAGAAATAAAAAACACAATTGATAGTGTTAATATTTCAGTGTTTATACAAATCATCTTTAGAATAATATAATTGTTCAATTCCATTGTGTATTGCACAGTGACAAAAAGAAGAAATAAATAAAACGGTATCACTATTTGAAATTTAGAGACAATGGAAAGTAATTTGGGTATTTTCATCTTGTCTCTCCTTGATTCTATTCTCAAAACCTTTTTTTTTTTTCATTTTTGCTTCATTTCAATCCTTCATATAACCTATGATCCCTGTTTTGGAAGAACATTGTCAAGTAAAACTAAAACTTTTAAACTTGTGTGTTATTGCAGTTGCTGTCTTTAATTACTCTGGGGAAACATCTGACCCCTCAGATTATTGTGCTATTAGTTTTTACCTCTTTTTTGGTAAAATGTTAGCGGTTCTATTAAATACCTAATTAGTAAAGCATACTAATTTACATAACTTCCTTTAAAATAAACAATATGGATTTTAACCGCCACTAAATTTGTCTATCAAACTTCAGATAAGAACAGCCACACTCAGACTGTGGATCTAGATATCTCAGAAGCATTTGACAGAGTTTGGTCTTTTCCACAAGCTGAAGGGCAATGCTGTATCAGGATGGATATTTGGCCTAAACCAATCATTTCTAGCAAATCATGTAATGAAGTTTGTATTGAACGAACAAGCTTCATATTAATGCAGGGCTTCATCAGGACTCTCTCTTCAGATCTCTGCTATTTTTGATCTTCCTCAATTTGTAGGTGAGGGCCTCAAACTCAAAATGGAAGACTTACATCAAGTGTCTTGAGGAGATATAACTATGCTTGGTCAAGAGGTTAGCTACTAGAAGACCCTATATGTGGTAACAGGACTCTGCACCATGTCACACAAGCAGGAGAACCCAGTCATGTCTGTCAAAATATTTCTGCAGTTACATCACTCCTTATACTTGGATACCTAATTCCCCAGACTGCAACCCCCTTGATTATTATGCATGGGGTGCAGTTGTGCGAGAGACTAAAAAAACTCCTTGTAACATCAAAGATGAATTAAAGGGAAGGATTATGCCAGCATTCACCAACTTAAACAAGGAGATCATCCCGAAGAGCTGCAGGAGATTCTGAAATTATCAGGAGGAATGACAATTTCATTAAATAAATTTACTCTTTAGTATTTTAATATATTTTTGTGTAATTTCTTGAATATATCTATTAAAATGAGTTGTCAGTGTTATTTTCATTTCTGTGTAATTTAAACAACAATTTTTCCAACACACACCTGTATCTCACGATTCTTGATATAACTCAAAGATTTGCTACTAAGACAGGAGTAAATAGTTCTAAGGTAATTGATCATCACCTGGAATCTTGACTTCAGTCTCTTTCCAGCAAATATTTTTAAAGTAATTGTTCTGATGAGCATATCTAATTAGTGCCTTGATTGCATGAAATTAAGCCTGCCATGAGACTGTCAAGTATCTCTCACCAATTGAACTAGCTAAAACCAGATATTCTATTGTTGAACAGGTGAAGAGGCTCATCCCTTGTTTCCTGTTTAGGGTGCGGTTTCCGGTTTTCTCTTTTCCAATCTTCTCACTTTTTTTTTCTTTTTTTTTAATTGGAGTAGATAGACTAAACTATCGCCCGGTTCACACTCCACCCACGTCTGTTGAACAGGTGAAGAGGCTCATCCCTTGTTTCCTGTTTAGGATGCGGTTTCCGGTTTTCTCTTTTACAATCTTTTCACTCCTATGTAGCCCCCTGCACATCAGTGGCGTTACCACCTTGCTCGGGGTGATATGATTAAAAAAAAAAAGTAGTTTCTTTTCTCACACTTCTCACTTTTAGAACTTCCTTCCAATTTCTTGTTTTCCTGCCACCAACAATCCTCAAAATTTTAAATGTAACCTGAACCTCTGTTTTATCCTTTAACTTTTCCCATTCTCTTTCACCCACTGCATCCTAATGGCATCAACCTCTTGCTTGAGATGAAATGATTAAAAAAATGTATATATAAAGTATGTAAAATAAAAAAAATAGTACAGAAATAGAGTAAATAGAAATATATATGTGCAGGTGTGCATATGTATATTTATAAAGTAATTAGAAATTTAAATTTGTTTGATAATGCATGAATTAAACTTATTTCATAAATAAAATTACAATTTGTATCTCTATTTATTCTCTAAAATGCAATATGAGTTGAAATATTTATTAATATAGTCTGATCTCCTTTTCTTAGTCAGGAAATATTATGTTTTCTTTTAGGATGATGTTCACCCTGTACAAGGCTAGAGAGTCACTTGAGGTAGAGAGTTACAGAATAAGAGGCGACATTTATAGGGATATTGTGGAAGATAACGGTTAAACCTAGGCTTGAACAAATTAAGACTTGAGTGATCAGGGAAGCATCCTCTTGGAAGTCACTTCTAAAAAGCAGCAGTTTGTGAGAAGGAGATGCTTGAGTGGAAGTTATATCTCACATTTGGAACACAAAGAGTATGAGGGTGGTTCACTACAATGTGTATGGTAGAGCAGGTATTAGATATAAATGCTAGAATTTTCTTATTTTTTATTTACAATGGTGTTCACCCTACACAAGGTCTAGAGGGCTAGTCAAAGTAAAGTGTTACAGAGTAAAAGCCAGAGTTTATATGAAAGATAAAAGTTAACTATAGACTTAAACAGGTTAAGATTTTAGTGGTTTGTAGGGAGAAGCTGCTTGACTTAAATTACATTAATTTACATCTCACTAAAGAAAAATCATCGGTTCTATAAAGAATTGAAAGTGAAGACTGTGCAACTTCTGCCCATATTTGGCAACAGTACTCAATTTTCATCCTGATCTGGCTCTTGTAAAGGTAGAAATGGCAACAGGCACTCAAGACATGAAACCTCCCCAAAGGAACATCCATTCATCATAAATGGTAGAAGTTTCAAGTCTATTCAGTGATGATGGAATGTCACTCCTTAAGTTTTTAAGGCACAGAATTTAACCAGCCACTGAACTGTTAGAGCTAGGTCAGAGGCGGCATCAACTACTGAACTCTGGTCATCTAGGCTTTTGGAGGTGTGCCCATATACTATTGTAATTAGAGTATATATAGGTAGATCAGTTATGTAAAGTAGGGAGAGAGTTGAAACCAAGAAGCAAATCTTGGGGACACTTGCATTGATCACTTGGGTATCAGAAGACTGCCTGTTAATGACTAACTTAAAGAAATTACTTATTAGAAAGGACTTTATAATTGATAAGACTCCAGTGATTCCATAGATAGAGAGCCTGTGCAATAACATCTTATGACACACCTTGTTAAAGGCCTTTGAAATATCTAATGCAATTGTCCTTGAGATGTACTTGTTGTCAAGGGTCTCACTAATTACGGGTAATTGTAGTTAGGACATCAGTATTTTCTGCATTCTATTGCTGCCACAGCTACACTACCACAATACATATATTTTTTTTATATTCTTGCAACAAAATCTTTTAAATTTTGGCATTAGTTACTACTTGTTGCTATCAGATGGAATTTTTTTCTGTCAACAGAATAAGTAATGCATCTGTGAACAGATAATACATGTTTTCTGAGAGTATATAAAACATCTATACAGTTGCTGTATACCAAGATAGGCGTATGTTTTTGCTTATATACTGTTTATACTCCATATTGTCAATACAGCAATATCTCAGTAAAGAACAAAAAGAAAGATTAATGAAAGGCACAAGATTTTCAATGTAGATTTCAGTTCAATCTGTAATATTTATTTATTTTCTACATGACATCAACATGGTTTTATTCAAAGTAGTTTCTTCAGTATTAGCTTTTATTGTTTTTGACTGAATGAGGTAATGAAACCTTTCAATTTTTTTTAACTAATTCATATTATATGCATCAGAAAAACAGAAAGCCATGTTTCTCAGGAACTTCTATTCTGAAAATCATTTGACACATTACTTGTGTTATTTTAGGATAATGCTTATAATGGATTTCGTAATACACACATGTTACTAACAATTTAAAATTAAAGAACTAGAATATTAATTTTGTGACCTCTTAGAAAATGGTTAATAATTCTCCCATCTCTTATAACACAACCTAAATAAGACTGCTCACTAAGATACAGAAAATAACTGTTTGCATCTGTGCAAACTGACAATTTTTTTCACATTAATTAACACATGAACATAAATGGTATGTCTTTATTACAAGTAAAGTTTATTCCAACAAAAATACATCAATATTTAATATTTACATTTTCATTGCAACAACAACAGAAGATTTACAGAAATGTGAATGTGTGTGTGTGTGCATTCATGATGAGGTGTTCAAAATTCTTAGCCATATTTATTTCCCTAGAATTAAACAAATGACAAAACATCATAAGATTTTCTTTGAACCAAAAACATCTCTCTCTCTCTCTCTCTCTCTCTCTCTATATATATATATATATATATATATATGTATATATATTTTTTGTTTCATTTTTAAATGAGTTATTTCGCTACCTTGGTTTCTACCATAAGTGGTGTCTTCAGGCAATTTTAGTTATGAAAAATCGCCTGAAGACACCACTCATGGTAGAAAACAAGGTAGCAAAATAACTCGTTTAAAAATGAAAAATATTCAAAAGTTCTACAAGGTAGTTGCATAGGACACTTTTAAATACAAATATGTACTGGTCTCCTATTAGGACCAAAAACTAAGTATTAAATAATCAATATATATATATATATATGTATAAATAGGCAGTAATCTTTTTTTAAACACGTTATATTAAAAACAACAAGAAAGATTTTATTAATTTTTGATGTTATTTTTCCAGTATTTTTACATATTTTCTTTTTGCTAGAGATAAAAAAAACAGTATACTGTTCTTGTTTATGCCACTTTCTAACTAAGTTATTTGTTTACCACTGCTGATGTCCCAACTAACATTACTCACAGAATTAGTGAGGCTCTTGATGACAAATAAACCTCAAGGAACATAGCATTAGATATTTCAAAAGCTTTTGACAAGTTGTAGCATAAAAGGTTTGCAGCACAAACACTCCAGCTATGGGATCACTGGAAGGATTTTTTCAATTATAAAGTCTTTTCTAACAGGTCTCTGAAGGTAGTTGTTAATGGCCAATCTCCCAGGACCCTAACAATCAACACAGGTATTCACCAGGGATCACTTCTTAGAGCAACCTCCTTTTTATTTTACACAAATGATCTACCTAAAAATATAATGACGTCATTTGTGAATATCTATGCTGATGAAACGATATACAGGTACACCTCCAAAACTTATGATGATCAGAGATTGGCGGCTGATTTCTTATCTAATCTTGCTCTAACTTCTCAGTGGGGAAAAAACTGGCTGATTATATTCAATGCATCAAAGAACAAACTAGCTACATTACATCACTGCTGATTGGACCCCAAACAGCTACAAGTCACAATGAATGAATGCCCCCTAGAGGGGGCTACATGCCATAAAAGACTGTAGTGGCACTCGCACATATGATGCAAGAAAAAATGGTTGGTTCATTGTAGTGCTCCAGTAAGAAACTAACTCTTTGTGCTATCCTCTACTATTACAAGAGCCAGATCAAATCTAAAATTGAGTAATGTTGTCATATTTAGGTGGGAGTTGTCCAGTTCTCAATTTCCAGTCTTAATAGAGTTCAAAAGCATCTCAGAATCTTTGTAGGTGACACACAATCTTTTCACTGATCTAACGCTGCTTCCATGGAAAATGCTTGAACAAACTGCATTCATTGGTTCTACCAGTTCTAGCCTTCTCGGTCAGGACATGCTATAACAGTCCCATTTTAGCAAACCACCCACACTCCCTCTATATTCCATTAGTGAGAAGTCAGTTCAACTCAAACAGCTTCTTCCTGTGAACCATTACTCTGTGGAATTAATGCCCAAGAGGATGTTTTCCCAATTGCTACAATCTTAATCTGTTCAAGTCTAGGGTTTACTGTTATCTTACCTTCCTATCCACAAAAAGTGCTTCCTACTGTAAGTGGCTTCAGTGGCTACCAGGATTTGTATAGGATAAACCTCAGTATAAATCAATATATTATTGTTGACATCTGTCTGTCTCGGGAGACAATAGAGTTCTGTGCCTCAGATCAATCTGTTGCTAAGTTGCAGCATCTGTTGTGACTGTACAGGCCTACCTTAGACTGACAGGCTCTACTGCAGTTTCTACAGGTTTAAGTGGTGTCTGGTTTTGAGAGCACTGATGCAGCCCTTCACCGTCTGTGTTCTCTCCTCTCCTTTCACTGCTGGTCTCTCCTCTATTCACATCTCTTGAAGCATGCCTTCACAGCACTTCTCCATCTGCAGCAGTCTTCAGCCACTGACTCCCAGCCTGCTGGATCTATGCCACCTGACCTCCTGTCTCCTTTGCAAACATCCTTGTAATATAAGACAATGTTTGGAGCTCCTCAAGTAGAGTGTTTTTGGGGATCCTTCCATCATCCATTCATCTGGCATGGCCAAGCCACTGAAGTTCATGCTGGATGAGTAAAGGGAACATGCTTAGGATATCTCTCCCTGATCAAAGATGCTCTTATTTGAGATGCAATTCTGCCAGGTGATTCCTGGGATTCTCCTGAAATTTGCACAGATAAAAGGTGTTGAGTGTGTGCTCTTGGTGGGACTAGAAGATCCATGGGTCACTACCATAGAGCAGCATACTGAGCATGCCAGCCTGGTACACCATCATTTTGATGTTGGTGGTCAGCATTTTGTTGTTCCAGACCCCCTTAGTCAAGCAAACCATGGCTGTTGCCACCTTTCTGATATTTTTGTAGAGTTTGGCATCCAGGGTAAGGTTGCTGGAGATGGTAGAGCTGAGGTATGTGGAGTCCTTGGCAACCTCAAGGGTGTAGTTCTACAATGAATATATTTGCATTGCAAGTTAAGCCTGAAAAACACTTCCTCAGAAACATCTATGGCTACTTTTCTAATTAAGAAAAAATGATTTTTCAAGGCTCTTTTCCTGCACAACACTTATATTTTTCAGGTGAAAGCAAGAACAGTAGTAGCCTTCAGCAGTCATTGTATTCAGTCATTGTCATGTTATTACAGTTGTTCTGCAATAAACTTCATTCATTTCTTGCATTATCACAAATGTTTTTTCTAGTTTAGCCAGAAAAACTTTACATGTAAAATAGGATGAGTATGTCATAAGTGATAGAAAAGAAAGAAAAGGTTAATGGAAGAACACTAATAATGAACTATTTGTGATTGCATAAATGAGATAAAATGTACATCTACATATTAATAAGATTTATACACATCTAGAAAAATAGATAAGTTGAATAAATCTCAATGAATTATTCTACATAAGAAAATATCAAAAAGATATTCAACTCCTACACATCATAAAATTGGCAAACAGCTGTAAGAATTGATAAATCTACCAGTGTAAGATAAAAGAAGAAAAAGAGAAATTGTGATGAACTTAAAAAACATATCACATGCAGAATCAGTAACCAAAAATAGACATAGTAGATTGTTATTATTGATGATGATGCACTTAGCCAAAATGAAACAAAAAATATAAAAAAAATAAAATTCAGAAAATCTAAAAATGCAGAGAATATGATAGCAGCTTAGAGTTATTAATTACAGAGATCATTTGGAGACTTTTTGGAAGAAATAAATCATATTCTCATATTCTCTAGTTTTATATACTGTTTAATAAAGGGAAAACAAAATTCAAAAATAAAATGTGAAAAGTGAAATATGACAATTGCTGAATTGGCTTCAAGATAACAACTGTGGTTACTAAAAATTAAAGAAAGTTTGGTCTCCTGATATGAAATTAAAACAATTTGAAAAGTAATACAAAGACATTATTTTGCTCAAAAGTAAATATCTTGGCTAAGTAATGTATCATTAAGCATTGTCTGTTCAAGGATTACAGAATTACACAGGATTCATGAGGTTTGTTAGCATGAATTTCTGACTAATTTACAAAAATGAGAACATATATTTTAAAATATGAGAACATATATTTTCATTTCCAATAGAAATGAAAATAATAATTATCTATTCTATAAAACAAACAAATGTGATTTGTTTTATTGCAATAATCATTAAAAATTCTTATAGCACAAATTGAAACAGAAGAGATTGTTTTTATTTGTTTTTTTTTTCACAGTTGGCCAGCTAACAGATAGCAACAAAATAAATAACAACTGTCAGATTTGTGGCTGTAATATGATGTGAACATTCATAAACCTTTTCTTATTGCTGGATAAGAACTGAAAAAATTATTATTAGTTCATATAGCCAAATTCAGATGCAAGTAAATAATTCCTTTCCATGTGATATACTTACACTGAGAAAACAAGGTAAATATACTTGGATCTGTAAGGATAGGATGTGTACAGATCCCAGTCAATAAAAATCACAGACAAAATATTGCTACTGGTTATTTGTCTGAACTGTCAAAGCTATCTCAGTAAGAGAAGGAACCATGAATTTGTGGGAAAACCAATTAAAAAGCCAAGTCCCCTTGGGCTTGTTTACATTCTTGACTGTTGTCTATGTTTGCACGAAGTTTTCATCTGTCATAACTGGCAATGGATACAGAAATGATATTATCTTAGCAAACAAATATAAATTGAGGGAACTGTCTTTCAGATCGTTTAACAACTACAGCATATTGATATTTAGGTTTGTCATTTCAATCAACCATTATCATCTCTGCACTAACTGATATATATATATATATATATATATATATATATATATATAATGTTTAAATTTAGATTTTACATTTGGGAAGTATACATTTCAACTGGTTTTTAGAACCTGCTTTATTTAACCCTAGCCAGATGTAAAATGAAGAAACTAGTGTGGATGAAAATAAAGGTTAGTTAAGAAAAGGAAGAGGCAAGAAAGGTTGGCTAAAAAAAAAGCCAAGAAGAGGAGAGAGGGATAATAGTAGCAGACTAAACAAATGAATAGAGGGAAGCAGCTTGCCCAATAGATCAAGGGTAGTTGGTAGGAATAAACTTAAGGGTATTACATGTATAAATTTAAATTCTAACTGGAATCAATAAATTTAGGCTAATAAATATATATTATATACATATATAATAATAAAATTTAGAGGAAGGGAATAGTTAATACCTTTTTTTGTCTACTTCTATGACAACAATTGCTGATTAACTTGTTACACTGATTAAAAAGTAAATCTTGATTATGATATTTTAATATCCTACTTTTTCCCTGAGCCCAGATGATATTTATCACTCAAATCATTGGAGTACATGCTGAGCCTATTAATTTCTAATCTATCTGTGGATTCAAGCCTCCTTCCTTCAGTTGCCAATATTTTCAGGAAATGGCTGTCTTAAATGTTAGTTTAGGGTTGATAAAAGTGTGCCTATGAGAATTAAATCTTTGTTTCTGAACCCCTGCTGAAATTCCAATGTACACATTATAATTCTCCTTGTTTTCTTTAGAGAAGACAGTAGCTTTCAGCTTTCAACTTTCAACAGGACTATTTTTTCTTGGATCTGCAATTGCAGGAGGGTACAATACCAGGATCAGTATTGGTTTCATAGAAATTCCCTAAAACTTCGTTATGTGAACTGATAATTTTGTACATATTACTCGTACAGGAAAAGCTAATCTTATTAATTTTTCTTTTAAATATTTTATTAAGAGAGTTATCTTTGTGAAAGTGCTTACTTATTAATTTTAGAAAAAAACTTTCCAATGTTAATATTTGATAATCCACAGAATGAGGTGGTGGGATTGAACCATACAATCTTTCTTTTCCAATGTTTACTCTTAGTCTTTGGCAATTCAGATTTACTTACAGATGTTAGGGCAACTAATTTATCCTTATAGCTGCTATTTTGGAGAGCTTTTTCATACAGTTTATTGTTTTTTGCCAAAGATTCTAAGGTTGGAAGATAATCGACTAATTCTGGTATTAACAGTCCTAGGTATCTGTTTTACAATGCCATTTGGGTGGTTAGAATTAATGTTGATGTAGCTAGGAGTTTCATTCTCTTTATTGTACAGTTTAAAGAAATAATTATCAAGATTAAAGGTCGTGCCTAGGTAAAATATATATATATATATATATATATATATATATATATATATAAAGAGAGAGTGTTTAATTGTGATAATGTTCTGTTTTTGCTTGATTTTATTTTTATTTATTGCTGTTTGTGTAGCAAAGTAGTTATTTATTTGCATGGCTACATTTTCCCATTATCTTGTTTCCTTTGTTTAATATTTTACTTTAATTTTCTAAACTGATTATTGCTAGCTTCTCTTCCAGGTATAATGTACTACTTTTGTTATTACTGCTGTGTGATAGTGCTCTTTTTATTGTTTCCCCATTTAATTTTGGTGATAATGTTGTTTTCTTTCTGGCTTCATATATACTTTGATAATGTTATGTTATTTTTGTATTTTTCTGTGTTGAATGATGTTTTGTGATTACTGAATTGTTCTTTAAACAATGTTTCTGTTGCTCTTATGTAAATCTTTTGGTCTGTATTGGTGTTATTTGTCACAGTAGCTTTGTATATTATGGTATTAGTAAGACATTTATTAATAAGTAGACAGTTATTCTTCTTTTGCAGTTACATGTGTTTTTATTGTCTTGTAGGTTTCTGTTATTATTGGTTTTAAGTATTTGCTTGTGTTTGGTTATTATCTTTTCCATATTTTTCATGCTGATTTTAACTGTTTTTGTTAATAATTTTTGAAAGTTTGTCATTTGAGAAAATGTATTTCTATTATGTTGAAAAATATTTTTCTTATTTTTGTTTTTATATTGTTGTTGCAGGGTAGATTAAACCAGATTATGTTTCTTTTTCTATGGTTTTTGTTTGGATTCTATTTGTCTATTCATGTTTGAGTATCCACTATTTTTTAGTGCTAATTAATATGTTTTTTGTTTTCATTGTGTGGAGAACTGCATCAAAGATTTAAGAGAGCTGGAGTAGAGTAGACTAAATGTACAAACCAATTGTTAGTGAGGCAGACCAATTTGTAATGACAAAACAGATATGCCAGTTAGTCAGATTGAGGCTGGCAGTGTATCCAATATGCAAATTCTCTGGCTTGGTAAGAACATATAAAAAAGGCAAGTTTTTATTGAATGGACACTCAGAATTTGTGCGTTCAGTGAGGTTCATGTCAGTGTGTACTAAACCAGAATTCACTGCGATAGTGTTTCCAGTGTCTGTGCTACAGAATCCCAGGTTTTCTGCTACAAGTTATTTTGGCATTACTATTATGGTGAAAGTGCACCTAAATGGGGCACATGATAAAGCCATTTACTTCTGCTGGTGGATGATATGGCAAGTCTGCTGCCATTGTATCTGGATGGCAATTCACTAGACCTCTACATGGAAATTGATGAAAATAACCAAAGGGATATTGATAAGACAGAGGCCTGGTTGAAGGAGGCTATTACAAATAGTGCATTTACAGCCTACAGGAAACTGACCCTGGTCAGGTGGGCTGGCAAGCAGGTGGACATTTCCACAAACAGATCAAGGCACTTGGCCAAATTGGTCAAGTTCAAGGGAGTTGGGTTGGAAAAGATCACCAAACTTACTTTCATCGCTGGGTTTCCTGATACCTTCTCCAACAGGCTTCAACAGGCACCAAACATTGACACCACACCTATGGCGGACCTGATAGTGAGAGCTTGATTACTGACGATGACTGAAAACCAAAGTCAAGAGGTGGTTGCTGCCATGCGCCCAACTTGCAGTAATACCATAGTGCCTACCAAGAGCAGTCCCAGCAACAGTGTAACCTGCTACAAGTGCAGCAGCATGGATCATAAACCAAAGGACTGCAAAAAGTGCTGAACACATTGGTATTGATGTGGCAAGGTTGGGCACTGGGCCTGAGACTGTCCAAGAAACAAGCCAGAGGATGAGGCACAGCACTAACCTTCTTCCCAACCAAGATGTAAACATGGTGCTCAAGCATTTATATTATATATGCGTATATATAAAAATGTAATTTCCAACTCAACTTGCTTTTCTTGATTTTATGTTCATTTTATGACTTATAGTGGCTATCTACCACAAGGCCAAATTCCGTTAACCTGCAACAGTATACAATTACCCTTCACTAGAACGGAATCCCACAGAAAAAGAATAGATAAGCAACCCACTATAAACTATGGCACTGAGATAAACAAATACTGTTTAACTTATATCAATTCTCATTAAAAGTTATACATCAAATTATGAAATGTAACAAAAGTGTTTTATAAACTACTGATAAAGGATACATTGTAGACCTTCTCAAAGAGACAACTAAGATGTTTTATTGCAAGGATTACTCTCTGAGTATGACATGGTTACTCTAAAGATAGATTAATTTCAAAACTGTGGCTTATCATTTCACAGTCCATTTGAAGTTATTATGCAAAAAACTTAGAATTCAATAACTCATACTTGGAAATATTTTTGTCAAATTTTAAACAATTAAGTTAGACTTAAAAACAAAGTTCAAGTTAAGTTTTAACATGTTTTATTACAGTTTATACAGTTATCAGATTTATTATAAAAACTGCAGTCTTGAGTTATTATGCAGATTAGAACTAATATTTGTTTAAGGCCTCTGAAAGCTAATAAAAACTATTTTTTATTTTTTCTATAATATATATTCAAATATGGATAATAAAAAGAATCTTATAAATGTTGAAAAACAGAAAAAAGTTATTGAGTGAGGGAATGGCCACACTGGAATTATCAAAGGAGTTTCACAGAGATCATCAAATTATAATTAGAACTTTTGAATAATATTCAAATCTTTGAACTGGCTGGAACTGATAGAGTAAAGAAAAAGAAAATATGCATAATACTTCACAAATTAGGATCTGTCAAGTAATCTTATAGGCAAATTTCCCTCAATAAAGCAAGTATTATAAAGCATTAAAACTGGGCAAATGTTTCAAAGATTTACCATATATGTTTCTTACTTGTTCTATTATAAGAATTGATTAATTGTTGGTGGTTTTATTACCTTGTTATTGAGAAGAAGGGTCACTATATTAAGATGCAAATGCTTCAAAGACTTATCATATATGTTTCTTATTTGTTCTATTATAGAAGTTGATTAATTGTTGGTGATCTTAATATCTTGTTATTGAGAAGAAGGGTCACTATATTGAGATGCAAATGCTTCAAAGACTTATGTATATTTCTTATTTGTTCTATTATAGAAGTTGATTAATTGTTGGTGATCTTATTCTTGTTAGTGATGTAAAAAGTGATTTTCTGGTTTTGCATAATAGCTTCAGACTGCAGTGTTTATAATAAATTTTTTATAATAAACTTTAATAAAATAATTTGAAATAACAATTCAACTCAAGCTTTGTTTTAATGTCTGAATTAATCAAGTTATTGAGGCTTTTGTGATTTGAATAATAACTTCAGATGGACTGTAGTTCTGTATAACGTCATCTTTTTAACATATTTTTTATCATTTGTTTATATTTCTGAAATGAAGTATTGTAACTAGTTACACTGTTCAAACTGTTGTCCTTATCTTTACACATGGTCCAGTGAATAAAAGTGTTGATTGATTGAGTGATCCAAAAAGTGACTTGATCCAAAGAGTTGTGAGTTCAATCCCTGGCCTCAGCAGAGAGGATGAAAACTTGAAGAGTTATAAAGGCGAATTAACTAAAACTGAGATATCCAATGGCATTGTACATGGAATTAGAACAATTTACCCTCATGAACTAAATAAAGATTTTAGTTCAAAATTCCAACAAGTATCAACTGAAGAAGGCTAGAGCATACCATGACTGAAACATCATGAATGTAACAGTAAGGTGAGGAAAACAGTCCAAACAATGTAAATAGTGTACATAGATTTTTATCATTGCTTATTTTTATCACAATATTTTTGGCCAATATATTCAACCACACTGGCATTCAGTTTGTTTCTAAATACCTACAAAAAATAATTTGAAAGACAAATAACAGCTTGATGAAAAATATTTGAATAAAGTGATGAAAAATTGAAAAATAATGATGGTATTATTGTCACAGAATAACAGCAAATGAAATGTTATTAGCATTGTGATTATGAACTTGTTGATGGCTACTGAGTACAGTGTGCGATGGGTAAATTGTCGCCATCTTTTATTTTTAATTTTGAGCATGCACATTGTTTGTCTTCATTTTGTCAACATGAAAAGTATATTCGAGCCAGTTACGCACCATCTCTGAGAAAAAGA